>JARHVA010000227.1:150000-332500 GCA_037957365.1 Torreya grandis | reverse complement strand
TAAATTTTAATATCCCTCTCAACTATACATAAGATATTAGGTCACCATTAATCTTGAATGTACAATTTTGAGTGTAATAAACTAACTCTTGGTCTATAAACTAGCCATTGGAGAGGGGTTAACAGTCTTAATCTTTGTTCATGAAGGTTTGAAACCTAATCTAACAACTGATACCACAAGAATTAAGTGTGAAGACATATATATCACCCTTGAAGTCCATTTTCTTCCATTCACTGGGTCATGGCCTCACCAAGTAAGAGAATATATGTCTTTAGAATTTAGTCACCCATTGGAGGAACTTGACATGGTCTTGAGAGCATAAATGTCACTTTTCTTACTTTGATTTACTTTTGAATGCATCTCAAAGGTCTTTAATAGCATATTAAACTTAAAAATATATTTATACCTTAATACCACCCTCACCAAACCTCCTTTCTCATGACTACACCTACAGTCTACTAGTGTATGAGTTAGACTATACATGGCCTAGAGAGGGTTTCCATTGCTTGTTTCACTTTAGGTGAGTCTGAGGGATACTTGGAGTTAGGCCATCATTTTGAAACCCTTCTTAAATAATTTACCCTCCTCTTATACATCTTATATTCATTCTAAACAAACAATATTCATTTTCCAAGGTAGGTAGGCCTATGTGTGGGTTCGATTGTGAAGGCCTATAAAAGGTTCATCTTCATTCCATCTTTTATCATTGGGTTTGAGGGTCTAAATGAGATCCTTTGTCATCATGAAACCATATTTAAATATTTTACCTCTTTTCAAGTGTCTCATATCCCTTCAAATCTTATAAAATGAAAAAAACTCTCTGATGACGCAAGTAGGCCTATAAACATCAATCTGACTATGTAGGTAGGGGTTTAAAATGGGTCCTATGTGTAGTCAGTTCTTATTTGAATTTATTTTTGTTTTATTTGAATTAAATTGGTCTAAAAAACTATCACTTCACCCAAGCTCCCATATCACTAACTATAGGTATCATTCTCTTTTCAAACATTGCAAACAGATTGTGATGACTAGATTAGCCTATAGGTGTCAATTTGGTGTTTGAATGCATTCAAGGTTTTTTATGACTTCACTTCCAAAAATTGAACATCTCAATACTTTTATACTATTTTTAATAGTGGAACTCCTCTTAAAATTTCCTAAAACACTACCTCTTTCCAAGCACATACTATTCTTTGCTCCTTCTCAAAGTGTGGTTATAGGTGGTCATTGGAGAAGGGTTTGGGAATGAGGTCTTGAAATTGGTTTATCAACTCCATCATGAAAATTTAAATTAATAAAACTTCATATATGTTTTATCTCATTACTTTACAAGTTTCATGACCTTTTCATAACATTTCACAAACCTGTACCTTTGTCTTCAAACTTAGACCTATGCATGAGTGTTAAGTCCTATGAACTCAATCATAGTAACCCTCATTATTTTTCAAATGGATCAGGTATCTTCATGAGTATATTTCATGATTTTTATAAATTATTCCTTCCATGGAAATTAATTTTAGTCCAAAATGAGGACCTACAGGTCTATCACCTATAGGTCTTCATTTACTTGTATAGGCTACAAAGATAAACTCTTATGTCCTTTAAAAAATTTATTGGTGTGTCAGCTCTTGTCTCATCATTTATCATCTCTCAATAATCCTATAACTCTTTACCAAAATTTTTACCACTTCAACTTGTACATTCACATGTACGGTCTATGTATATAGTAAGCTCATGTTCAAGGCATATACATGAACATTAGTGTTTCTTCACTCATTCATGTCTCTTTATGATTTTCAATAAGATTAGTTACTATCAAATGAAAGTCAATGAATCTATGACACACTTATCCATGGCTTTAACTCTTCATAAATAAACCCTATACCTCATTAATACTCACCTACAGGTATGCAAACTTATGGGTGGCTAGAACACATTTCAACCTTGTTTGAGCGTATAACTTAATATTAATTCTCATTACTTAGACTTAAAATATTATCAATATCATCTTCATATGATATCATTCATTTATTATTTCCATTTAATCCAATTTTGGTAGTCATGTTTGTAGAAGACTATTAGTGTATTATTTTTTATTTCAAAAAATAAGAACATGCCATCTCTTGAAAGGATCATTTATAAGAGATACTTCTCATAAATAGGACACATGAACTATGGAATATTGAGGGGTTTTCATGAATACTGAATCATCTAGAACCTTATAAGAATGACAAGATTTTAAACCAACCCAAAACTTGTAGTAAAGTGAATGAAGCTCCATACACTTGAGAAATTTTTCCTCTTGTTGAAGACACTTCATGGAGTTGATTTGGTTGAGGAAAATACCACTGAAATTAGATATTTTACCTCTAAAAATATCACATAAAACCATTATCCTCCATTTTTCTCTGAGGTAAAGAAATAATAACATCAGACCCTACTTGAATGGACAAAGCATAGTGACCTCCTATCACTCTTAGTGATTGTTCATAAATAAGAAGGGATGAATCTAAAAAATAGTTTCAAAAAATGGAATCTTAATAGTATCCCTTCTATAAAATATTTCAAGACTCAACTCTCTCTCCTCTATCCATACCATCCATTTAAATTTTTCCCTTGCAAGCTTATGGAGAGAGCAATGGAAGTTCTAAAGCAAATTTTGCATTTTTATGACCTGAACATATAAAATAAATGTGTATTTTACCTATATAATCTTAAAGGATACTTTTTAAACATTTTTTCTTGAATATGAGTTCACAAGTCCATATAAGTGCCTAAAACTACCTTCAAAGTGTTAAAAACCAATATTCTAAGCAATTTATGACTTGTTGATATATGTGAAAATCATGTAACTGATCTAAGTTCCTTTGAAGGTGTCTATTATGGATTATTCACTTGGTGGTATTTTTCATACATGAAAAGTTAGCAAAAATCACCATTTTCTTCATTTTTTCATATCTTAAAGTTCACAAAAGAACCTTAAACTTTCGAAATCATCATGAAAAGTTTAAACAAGGTGATTAAGACATGAAATAACCTTTAAGGACATCTAAGGACCTATGACATCACTTGACCAAGTTTCATTATACCATGATAGGACTAGACCACTACAAGACCAATATAAGACATTACCTTAATTTCTCCAAAATTACCTTAAATAATGTTAATATGGTTTTATGAAGACTTTTTGAAGGTTATTAAAGCATGAAAAAAATATGATAAAGTCTATCAAAACATGACACTCAAGTTTTCACCTATAAGGGTTGACATTTTGATCATGGGGGTCAAAATTGGTCAACAAACTAGCGATTCATAGGGGGTAACATGCCTACTATGCTAAATAGACCTATAGCCTTATCCTTTCATTGGGTAATGAAATCATTTTCACTCAGATTTAGACCTGAACATACCTTGACCATCATAATATAATATTATTTAACCTATAAACACACAAAACAAAGACAACACACACCAAGTAAACAATAGGACACACATATTTGCTAGCTAAGCACTTAGGGAACACAACAAATAAGAAAGGAAACTAACTATATACAACTGACCTAAACTTTTCTTATTCCTCTTGGGTCAAAGGGGAAGCTTTTGGTATCTCTTGATCCATGAGATGAAAAATGGCATCAGATAAGTTGTCTATTAGACTTTGCTCTTGTTGACTTCATCTTTTTTTACTTGTCACTCCTCTTGGAATGCTCTCAAGTGAAGTGATAGCTATAAACCAATCACCTATAAAGTGAACTAATATTATGGCTCAATCTCCTTTTTATGATGCATCTTGATGTTTTTGCCTATCTCAAACATGACCATATATTGATTCATAGGATAAACTTAATTATTAGCCTCTAATAACTCCATGACATGAGTTATTTAGTCTTGAATGACCTCATGTGTATCATCACAATTTTTTCAAGTAAGAGGGTAGCCTTAATATCATCTTTAATCTATCTAAAATGAGTTATAAGCCCTTGAAGGGCCTCAAACTCATTACATATGTCTAGTTATTTCTTCCAAAGATCTTCATCCTTCTCTTGACATCTTTCTTGAAGAGATACAAATTGAAACACATCCTTAGAGACTTCTTCTACTACAGTAGTTTGATCATCTTGCATCTCTTCCTCACCAATCTATTATTTTTCTCCTAAAGGTACCAACTTCTCAATACCTTCATATTATTTAAACATATGAAAATAGTTATACAATAGGTCCTTCAAATATCCTTGAACCTACTCATTTGACTCAAAAAGGTTAGTCAACATGATGTATTACTCAAGAGCCTTTTCTTTCACATCTTCACCAACTTCTTCATTAATAAAGGTAGCAACTTTAACACTCTTCTCATAGGTAGCTGAAACATCATCAAGATCACTCTTTTCTTCATTTGTGAACACCTCATCATATACACTTGAATTGTCTTCTTCACACTCTCTTTGAACCACACTTGTAGATTCAATCTCTTCTTCATTTTCTATCCATAGGACAAGTTTCTCTTCAATAATGGATGTTGTGGGAGTGTGATGGACATGTTCATGAGTTATATAGGGAGTATGAGGTATTTTGGAAGGCTTATGAATGGGCATGGGGATGGAGGTAGTAGTTTTGAAACTAGGGGTCTTGGATATGGAGGATTATTAAAGTAATTCTTGAAGTTCAAGAAAGCTAAGTTGGGAAATGGACACTTCATTATCCTCAACAAGAACTTCACTTTTCTCATAACCTTCTTGAGGCTCTTCAATAACCAAAAATTAATTTTCAATCATATCAACTAGAGCCTCATTATTATTTTAAAAACATTATTGGATATACCTCTAAGATAGACAAGTTAGAGGTTCTTGGAGGGAGGTCAATAGAGATTGATTAGGCACAAAACTTTCTTTAACTTAAATCTCTTGATCTTGGATCTCTTCCTCATTCATTATCTTTAGCTCTAACTCTTTGATTTGATTATCTATATTCTCTTGGAAAATATTTTATTGAAGGTGTATAATGAGCTCATGAGGATAACGAATACAAGAAGGTTGATATGAGATACAAGAGGGCTCTTGAGTAGGGATGGGAGAGACTTGCATAATTTTAGATTCTTCCTTGACTTCAACTCCCCAATCTATACTTGTCTCACCTTGATCACTCCATGATTTCACCACTTGATTCTATATTGGAGTATTAAAAGACTTATTGGGGGGTTCTGGAGGAAGAGAAGTATAATTTTGGCTCTCAAAAGTTGTATGCTCAACAACAACCTCCTCTTTCCTTTGAATTCTCTTTTTGATGGAATTCCAAGAAGGGAAATTTTTAGGAACACATGAAGGATTTAGAACACTTGGAAGTTTACTTAGAAAGGACTCTTGGAGAAGAATGGGTGGTATATATGAGGGTTAAGGTGGTGTATATAAAGATACATAAGGTTGATGGATTTAGACCTATTATTCTTCATGGTTTATTAGCTTATTCTCAATGCTTTGAATGAGACCACTTACATCCATCATCTCACTTGATAAGTTTTGCCAATTTGCTCTCTCAATAGGTGACCATTATTTTTTCATTAACTTCAATTAATCTCTCATGTTATGAATGAGGTGAATAGGTATATCTTGACCATATTCACTTTGTGTGTTAAGGCCTATCATGTACATCTCATATCCTATGAGAGTTTGATTCAAAATTGAAATGGATTGGTTTGAGTGACTATGTTGGCTAGGAACATCTTGAGCTTGAAAAGGCTAGTAATATGAATAGTATGACTCATGATAAGGTTGATAAGGATCATAGAACTGATATGGATCATAGTGAGGTTGATAAGCCTCATCATAGGACTAATAGGGAATACTACATGCTTGAGGAACTTCAACAACGTTCATGAAATTGAACTCTATTTCAAACTCATCCATAACAACATCAAAATAATGAAATGAAATATAACTTACTTTTAAAAAGTGATTAGGCTGATAGAACTATCTAATTATGAATGAAGTTTCCATTGATGTTTTGAATGCATCTAAACTCTGATAGGTAGAATAACAGCACTGAAAATTCTTCCACAACTTTGGACCTTAGTCCCATCAGGTATACCAAAATTATTATCAATTGAATTTACACCCTTTGGAAGTTAGTTCAATCCTTCCAATTTTTATCTAACATAGAAATACCTTGAGGTTATGGGTACCATATTTAAGAGGTTAATCTCTAGGTTATAGGGCTATCTCCCCTTGATGAATCACTTAGGCTCAAACACTAATCTACCCCTTGATAGGAAAATTGATAGAAACCTATTCTAATGGTGGTGATGCACCAAAAATGATCTAACCACTACCAAACAACTATAAATTAACTTCAAACATGAGACTAATATACACATGACACTACTCCAAATCTACCTCTCTACATCATTATTTCTCATAAAGGTTTGTGAAGCAACCTTGAGCTAGGAGGACTAGTCAAGAGGTCATAAAATGACAATAATGAAAAGATAACTCAATAAAACCCTAAACACTCCATTTGGACACTTCAAGAAACCTAAAAAAATTAATCCAAACTGAATATGAATTTTACATAAGGATAAGCATGTCAAGGAAGCAAGACTATCACTTAGAAAGATTAATTAATCAAGCATGCATATTGAAACTAGTCCATAGAGAAGGTAAAACTAGACTATTCTCATTGATAAAAAGATAAAAATGGGTATGGATTTGACATACCTAGGTGGAGGATACAAACTTATCCAATCAAGGGTCAATTTATAGAAAAAGTGAGAGAGAGAGAGAGAGAGAGAGAGAGAGAGAGAGAGAGAGAGAGAGAGAGAGAGAGAGAGAGAGAGAGAGAGAGAGAGAGAGAGAGAGAGAGAGAGAGAGAGAGAGAGAGAGAAGTGTCCAAAAGGAGTTTAAAACAATAATAATTATGAAAATATCCCATCAATTCCTTAAAGATAAGTGTTAGTCTTCTAAATATGCTCTTGTAATCCAAGTGGCATGGAAGTTTCAAACCTTGCTTGACACCTTACTTAGTTTTCTAAAACTACCCATTGCCTTTGATTATGGAATGAAAAGTGGTATTATTTATTGTTAGGTCATGATGAGTTACATATTTTCTCTTGTTTTGACACCTTTCAATTAATATTTAAAGGTTCCCTTTAGCACATCACTTCATTCTCTTGCTAGGTGTCCATAAGTCTCTTTATCTCACTAGGCCAATTTTTTATTAAAAATGTAAAAAACTTGAAATCATCTTCTCAAATTCATTATTTATTCATGGATGTCATATTAAAATCATATCATACCTAAAAAATTCATTTTTAGCTCTCAAACTACCCTCAAGAACTCAATTTGCATCAAAAACTCACACTTGGCCTCTTTCCTTGTAGCGCTGAAAACATGTAAACCTCCTTATGTAGAATAATGTATGGATGTTATTGATAAAATAAGAACATATTTTAGGACCCAATATTTCCTTATATATTCATGTCAAATTTTAGGTTTTGACTCTGATTAGAAGTGTTATTTTTTTTCCTTTCTCTCTCCTTAATTAGGCCTCATTTTTCTACTCCATATCGCTCCCACAAATTTTGAACCACCAAAAAGAATGTTATATAATTTACCTATCATGCCACCAATTTCCATGTCAAATTTGAGTCCCTAAGACACTATGAAAGTGTGAGAACCATGAAATGACCTTGAAACCTAGTCTCATTTTAGGCCTGTTTGAGACTAGCTTAAAAAATGAGCTTTGTTTGGTCAATTTAAAAAAAAATTAAATATTTTTTGGATTTAATTTATTAAATACATATCATGTGACCTATCCCAACAATTTTCAAGTGTCAAACCATTCAAAACTCTTGAAAAACACTAAAAATCTTACAAAATAGTGTATTTATTTCAATCTATACAACTGCAAGTACATAAAATGTACACCTAAATAATATAATTGGGTTAATAAAAAATTAAAATGAATTTTTAGGATTAAATTAGGTAATCTCATGTGATTTAGAGGTTCATCTCTCTTAACTGGTCACTTTTAGGGTTTTAGGAGGGTTTAAAGTGACTTATGTTCTTAACGATTATTCATAAACCTTAGCCCCTTAACTCTTGAACCAATGCCAGAATTTTCAAGTTTAATATCCAAATTAAATATTCCTAGGATATTATCTCACAATTAATATTTAATTTATAGTTATGAGTGCAAGAATTTGACTCTTGGTCTGCAAACTGGCCATTGGAGACAGGTTGATAGTCCTAAGCTTTGTTCATAAAGGTTTGAAATGTAATCTAATAAATTATTCCAAAAAAATTAAGTTTTAATACATATTTATCACCCATAAATTACATTTTATTCCATGTATAGGTTCATTTCCTCATCAAGAAAGAGAAGATAGGTCTTTAGAATGTAGTCAGCCATTTGAGGAACTCGATATGGTCTTGAGAGACTAAATGACACTTTTATTTCTTTGTTTTGATTTTGAATGCATATAAAGGGTATATAATAACATATTTAAATTTAAAATATCTTAATACATTCATACTACCCTCACCAAACCTCCTTTCTCATGATTGCACCTATGGTTTGCCTGTGTATGAGTTAGACTATACATGGCCTAGACAAAGTTTCCATTATTTTTTTAACTTTAAGTGAGTTTGAAGGATACTTGGAGTTATTTAATAATTTTTAAATCCTTATAAAATTATATATCCTCATGTCATACCCATTCTCTTCATTATAAATAAAATTCTTCATTTGCCAAGGTAGGCAAGACTATGTGTGGGTTAGTTTGTACAAACCTAAATAGGGTTCATCTTCACTCCATCCTCTATCATTAGGTCTGAGGGTATAAATGAGATATTATATCATCATGAAACCATATTTAAATTGTTTACCTATTTTAAATCCTCTCATATGCCTTCAACTCTTTTAAAATAAACAAACTCTCTCATGACGCAATCAGGCATGTAGACATCAACCTGACAGTGTATGCAGGGGTTTGAAATGGGTCCTATGTAAAGTTAGTTATTATCCGATGATATTTATGTTTTTTTAAAATTTAAATGACCTAAAAAACTATCTATAACTTCACCTAATCCCCCATATCACTAACTATATGTAGCATTCTCTTTCCAAACCTTTCAAATAGCTTGTGATGCCTAGATTAGTCTGTAGGTGTCACTTTGGTGTTTTAATGCATTCAAGGTTTTTTAGGAATTAAATTATAAAACTTGAATATATAAATATTTTTATACCATTTGGGAGTGTGTAAATCCTCTCCAAATTGCCTAAAACACTACCTCTTTCCAATTACACATTGTTATTTGCTCCTTCTCAAGGTTTGGCTATAGGTGGTCATTAGAGAAGGGTTTGGGCATGAGGTCTTAAACTTAGTTTATCAACTCCATGAAACTATAAAGTATTAAAAATTCATGGATTTTTTATCTCATTAATTTACATGTTTCATGAACTTTTCATAGCATTTCACAGACCTTTGCCTTTGTCTTCAAACTCATACCTGTGCATGAGTGTTAAGTCTTGTGAACTCAGTCATAGTAACCCTCATTAGTTTTCAAATATATAAAGTGAATTCATGAGTATATTTCATGATTTTTTACCAATTCTTCCTTCCATGGAAATTAATTATAGTCCAAAATGAGGATCTATAGGTCTATCACCTATAGGTCTTCATTTACTTGTATAGGTTACAAAGACAACCTCTTAGGTCCTTTGATAATTTTATTATTTTGTCATATTTTGTCTCATAAATTATCATCTCTAAATAATCCTAGACATCTTGACCAAACATTTTACCACTTCAACTTGTCCATTAATATGTACAGACTATGTATATAGTCAGCTCATGTTCAAGGCATACGCATGGAAATTAGAGTTTCTTCACTCATTCATGTTTCTTATTGATCTTAAATAAGATTAATTAGTGTCAAATTAATGTCTATGAATATGTGTCACACTTCTCCATGGCTTGAAAACTTCATAAATAAACCCTAGATGTCATGAATACTCACCTATAAGTCTATAAACATATGGGTGGCTAAAACATATTTTAACCTTGTTTGTGAGTACAACTTGATCTTAATTCTCATTAATTGGACTTCAAACATTCTCAATATCATCCTCATCTTATATTATTGATTTATTATTACCATTTGAGCTAGGTTTGGCAGTCATGCTTGTAGAATACTGTTAGCATATTATTCTTTGTTTCCAAAAACATGACATCTCTTGAAAGGATCATCTACAAGAGCTAATTCTCAAGAAAAGGGCACTTGAAACAAATAAGATTGATGTTTTTTCATGAATACTGAAGCATTTGGAACCTTCTAATAATGACAATATTTTAAACCAACCCAAAACTTGTAGCAGAGTGAATGAATCTCCATGCACTTAAGAAACTTTTCCTTTTGTTTAAGACACTTTATGGATTTGAATTGTTTGATTAAACTACCATTTAAAATATCCATTTTACCTCTTAAAACTCACACAAAACTATTCTCCTCCAATATTTTTTTAGGTTAATAAATAATAGCAACATCAGACCCTACTTGAATGGTCAAGGCATAGTGACCTCCTATCACTCTTAGTGATTGTTAATAAATAAGAGGGGATGTATGAAAAATATTTCCACAAAATGGAATCCTACTAGGAGCCCCTCCTCTATAAAAAATTTTAGGACTCAACGCTCTCTCCTTTATCCTTATCATCCATTTGAATTTTTCCCTTGTAAGCTTGTGAAGAGAGTGATGGAGGTTCTGAAGCAACTTTTGAATTTTTAGGACCTTAACCTACAAACCAAACATTTATTTCCATTTTATAATCTAAAATTATACTTCTAAAACATTTTTTTCCTAAAATTAGTTCACAAATATGTACAAGTGCCTGAAATGCCCTTCAAAATATTAAAAATAAATATTCTAACCAATTTATGACTTATTGAAATATGTGGCAGTTATGTAACTGATACAAGGTCATTTTAAAGTGTAAATTATAGATTATTCACTTGTTGGGATTTGGTATGCATGAAAAGTTATTAAAAAACACATTTTTCTTCATTTTTTCATACCTTAAAGTTCACAAAAGAGCCTTAAACTTTTCAAATTAAACAAGGTGATTAAAACATTAAATGACCTTTAAGGATACCTATGGACCTATTAAATCACTTGACCAAGTTTCATTACACCATGATAAGACTAGACCACTATAAGACATTACCTTGATTTCTTCAAAATTAACTTAAACAATGCTAATAAGGTTTAATCAAGACTTTTTTAAGGATATTAAAACATGAAAAAAGTATGAACAAGGTTAGAAAAACATGACACTCAATTTTTTAGCTATATTTTGTTGACATTTTGACCTTGGTGGTCAAAATTGGTCAACAATGAGCTTTTGATTTTTTACTAGTGTCTTCTTATTATTTCTCTTTTTTTTGGAAGGCAC
This sequence comes from Torreya grandis, assembly GCA_037957365.1. Classification (NCBI taxonomy): domain Eukaryota; kingdom Viridiplantae; phylum Streptophyta; class Pinopsida; order Cupressales; family Taxaceae; genus Torreya; species Torreya grandis. The sequence goes on along the minus strand of JARHVA010000227.1, from coordinate 321,058 downwards.
CTACCTCAAAATCTTGGCCTCATGCCACTAGTAAGATGAAATGTATTTTCATCAAGGATAAATATATATAAATAAGGTTACTTGGATTGAGCATGTTAGGGGTTTTTCTTAAAGAAAACCATATAAGGAGACTCTATAGTGGACAAGATTCTAGACTAGGTTGTAGGCTAGAGTTTTCTAAGCTTGCAAGATAGTATAGAGGGATGAGATACAAAATGATCATAAGTGTTTCACTAAAATTTTGCTTTCTTTTCATTAGAAAGAAAGTTGTAAAACTTGAAAGAAGGGTAATGTTAGTAGAACCTGATGTTTTGTGCATACGTGAATTCAATTGATTATGGATACTCCTTTTTGTCTGGGGAGGATGACCTATAGATAAGAAAACACTATAAGATAATGGTTGATTAGTGACATAGTAGGGTGGGCTACATAGAATGAGCTAGATCCAAGAAGTAAAATCTTCCTTGGAGGCTATCAATCCACACTTTTAAAACACTTAAGTTATGATAAGCTAAAAATAGGTGTTTGCATGAAATAATAGAAGGCAATGAAATCAAATACAAGAAATACTTGAAAAGAAACAAGTGATTTTAATTAAATATAATAATAAATGATTGAATAATAATTATAAATCACTCAAACTTGATTTAGAAAATAATTTAAAGTTCTATGATAAAATAGAAACTCAGAAAGTGGGATTTGGGTATGGGTATATGGGTCAAATTAGCTTGTTTTTGTGAAAATGGACACATAGTGAGAATCGATAGTCAGGTATGACCATCAGTGGTTATGTGACCATCAGTGGTTATGTGACCGTCAATGGTTAGGTAAGTCCATCAGTGGTTACTATGGGATTTGGTTTGGGAAAAGAAGTATGTTGGGGATGTTATAGAGATGTTTTGGGAGTGATGTTAGGGTCAAATTTTGGTTGTAAGATATAAAGTAATTCTCAGAGGTATATGGTTCAGGGATTCGGTATTCAAGAAGTGAGAATGGTTTATGGGTGGTTTTGGGAAAGAGGTGAAATGTTTGGAGTTACAAAACTCCAACACAGGAAAATAGGATGAAAGGGAAGTAAAAAGAAATGACACAAGCAATAAAATAGATAGAACTAATTATTGAATCTTGATAAAATAACATACATACTTATCTTTGAGGTGTTTTTAGTCTAGGTAATGTTTAAGGTTGGTTGACAGCTTGTTGTGGATTCTAGAGCAATGTTGGTAGAGTAATGGTATCTTGGCTTAAGATAGTGAGTTGTATAATTACCCTAATCCTCTAACTTGGTTTGTTGGAAGATTTTGGATTCACCTAAGAGTCAAAATATCTTGTTCATGAATGATTTATTTTAACCTTCTCTTATTCTCTTAATATCAAGAAAAAGGAGGTTGGAATGAAGAGTTTAACAAATGGTCTATCAAATAGTCTGATCAATAGTCTAATCATGCATTGATCATGCAAATAATAGAATAAAATTATATATCTAGTGATCAATGGGTGAGTTGTAGTCAAATTTTAGTTGATTCCTTTGATCATAAAATAGTTCAAATAACCATCGATAGTTTGGGTCAACTTGCAATGGTTGAGGGCTGATCACCAGTGTTCAAGGGGACATAGTCAAAATTGGCCAATCTACCAATGACTAAAATTCATTTCTTTAGAGAATAGTCTAAGGTTAAATAATGATAAAATTGGTAAATAATCTAACCTAAAAGGGTTTAAGGGGTGGTTTAAAGGTTAATGTGACATCTAGAGCCATAGTGTATGATTTTCTAGTGTCTATATTTTTCTTTTTTTTGTTGTGTAGTTTATATCAAAAAGTTGTAAAACAAAAATGAAAAGATGGTATAAGGTTGGATGTCCCAAGTATGAGAGGAGGTGTTCCACCTCAAATCGAGAATTGATGAGGTGAAATGGAGTTAGTGGTGGGTATGAGAAGTGGATAGGTTTGTTTTGAAGGTTGGGTGGGTGAGTGTCAAAATGTGAATAGGTGCACAAATTGTGACTAAGTATGATGTCATAGATCACACATAGACTAGGTTGCCATAGTTAAGGTCCATGGTAAAATAAGGTTGGACTAGAAAGATAGATGATAAGGTAACTAAGACAAAACATTAGGCATAGATGATAGGGGTTACTCTTATAAACTCAAGTTTCTTAGGCAAGGTTGATGTATTTATAGGTATCCAAAAACTAAATATGATCCTAAGAAAACAAAAATGGTTATAGGTGTTGGGACCATAAAGGATCACGCTCTGAGGCACCAAAATGGTTGGTGCATAAAAGTAGTGAAATTTCATTCAAATATGGTAAGGTAATTAATGCAGTTAAAATGACCAAGGTAAGGTTGTTGTAAAAGGTATAAAGGGTGGGTCAAAATGACCAAGGTTGAGGTCAATGCATCACTTGGTTGGTGGAAAATAAGGTTAATGTTACTATGTTAGGTAAAAGGTAGACCTATTTCCTAGGGAAAGGGTCAAAAAAGAGGTCTGAAAGACTAATAAGGAGCTTAGGATGAAATGGTTTTATTTAATGAGGGGTTGAGAAGGTAAAAGATAGGGTAGGATGGGTAAGTTCCTAAGTAGGTCGATCATTGGTGGTCACCTAGTGACCATTGACAATCAAATGTAAGACTTAAAATGGTGACCATAAAAGGTCAAATGAGGTATTATTTTCTCATTTAAAAATATCAACCCATAGTGTTTCTACATTTTTAATTGAGAAAATGATGGTGAGTTAGATTCTCATGCTAGCTAAGTGAGTGAGGGTTGACTGAGGTTGGACTATGAGGTGGAGGTTGATTGAGGTGGATTAGAGCAGGTCAAAGTGTCATTGATGATACAATGAGGCAAAGTTAGAGTGTAGGTCCAAGTGGTGGTGGTGGTACCAAGGGATTTATCATGATAGAGGATGTGTAATGAGGTATGGGATGTAGTTAAATTTGTATCTTTTTTGATTGTTTTTTGTTGATGTGGGTGGGTAGGATTGGAAATGGTGGCTTTGAGTGTTTGGTAAGAAATTAGTAGGGGGATTGGAAATAGGTTGAGGGAAGGAAGGTAGGGGAGGGGTAAGAAGGTTTAGGTAGGATTTTAATATTTTTTTAATTGTTGTTAGGGATTGGTGGGTTAGGGTAAGGGTTTGGTCATTGAAAGTCATTGCATAGTGACCATTAATGATCACTATCAACCATCGCTAGTCAATAGGTGACCATCAAATAGTCAATGTGTAGATTTTCAATGGTCCATCACCAAACCATCAATAGTCATCATTTGATTGATGATGGTTCTATAAGGAGCCATCACCGATTGATACTTGATTGTTAGTGGTTATTATAAGGCTAAAATAAGGGTAGGAATGGGTTGAGGGATGGTGTAGGAATGGGTAAAGGTATGGTGTAGGAATGCATTAATGGATGGTGTAGGAATGGGTAAAGGTTTGGTGTAGGAATGGGTTAATGATGGTGTAGTAATGGGTTATGGTATAGTGTAGGAATGGGTTAAAAGATGGTGTAGGAATGGTAAAGGTATGGTTTAGGAATGGGTTAAGGGATGGTGTGGGGTAGATGAGGTGAATAGGTTAAGGTAGGGGGTAGGGTTAAAAGGTAAAATTCATAGGCTAAATTTAAAGGGTAAATTAACTAAAGGTAAACATTTAACCTTATAGGCAAAGGAGTAGCTACAAATATGGGATCAAGTTTCTCAACTCCTAGACAGGGTACACAGGTCTATGATAGACCAAGACTGGGAGCACATGTCAAGAAAAATGGTAATATTAGTATCCCTCATCAAGAGATGGGATCCAAATACCAATAATTTATTTATACTGATGGGAGAGATTATTATCCTAAGATTCACTAGATTTTATGACTACTGATATGAGATGAGATGATAGAGCACATCGATAGAAAAGAATGAGATGCGCATATGGATTAGTTTTGTGGTGTGAAATTTTTTCATACTATGTGACACATGGGAGGTTTTCATTATACCCCTATGTATCACATGGATAGGGGAGGGAGATAACTTATCATGATGATGATAGCCATTACCTACTATGTATTCCTAGATTCTAGTAGTGGCAGATTTCCCTTTTTGTCCTAGGTGTTATTTTTGACATGATGATTGATTGAATAGTGTTTTCTTGGGCCCCATTTTTACTAGTCTAGATCTATTGATAGTTTTAGGGATATAAAGTATATAAGAGGTATGGAATTAGCATCAGGTTTGTTTTACATTATTGGGCATATGAACACACCAAGGTACTATGACCAAGTGGATTTCCATGGTAGGCATGGGATTAAGGGGACTTCAAAGTGGGATTTATGAGATGGAGAGGTGACTATGCACTTACACCACCCAGAGGAGCAACATGAGACTTGGAGTGGAACAGAGATAGGTTAGAGGTAATGTTATATGGGGAGGTTATATAAAGGTCATATACTAGATTCCCAACATGGGCAAGCTATGTTAGGTAGACCCTATCACTATAAAATTACAAGTGGATATATGGGATATGGGAGCATGAGGTGGATCTCATCCAATTTGATAAGGTGAGGAGATGATAGTTTAGGGTGTCCTAGGTAATTTCTAAGGTATAGGAGAGAAGATGCCAAGGCACCATTACCTCTACCACAACTTGAGGAGATAGAGATTGAATATGAGGAGATATTATTTGTCCTAGTTATTTATGATGCAAGGGTTATGTTGGATTAGCTTATATGGTTTCATGTGCATTATGTAGTGATAGTGTTTAGAGGAGATAGTGTAAAATAAGATCCTAATGTAGACATAGTGGAGGGGGGGTAGGGAGTAGATGGATGTGGATGTCCCTGATAGGTAGGCACTCATTATAGAGAGATAGTAGGCATAGGCAACACTAGTCACATCATAGGCATCTCTAGTAGTAGTGACTATAGAGAGAGATACAACATAGGGCTAGGTCATTATCCTCACATATGAGAGGGATATATCATGAGTGTAGTTATTCTTGGTGACATAGGAGAGGGATGCTTTGAGATAGGTAGGAGGGTAGGAACTTATACTTACAAGACCCTCAAGGACAATTTTTATGGTAAAGTATGTGGCTATAGTCAAGGAGATTAGATATTATGAGGCACTAGTCTTTAAACAACTTCCATATGAGCCCTGATATGTTGAGTATAGAGCAAAGGTTACTGGGGGAGATAGCAATACTACATTAGGTTAGTGGGAATCATCTACAGGTGTATATATAGATCTCAAATATGGCCAAGCTCTATAGAGCATTAGTGTCCCTCCACCTTAGACTCCTATGAGATGCCTATTTTGATGTATGATATGATTTTTATACCTTCCTGCGAGCTGATGCAGATGTACACATTTTTTTGAGAGACATGCACATTATTATGATATATGATTATGAGATTATTAATATGATTATGGGTTATGGATGTTGTTTTATGGTTATGGTTAGTTATTTGATCTTCTTTATGTGATGATGTTGTTTATGATATTATCATGATGTTATGATTAACATTTCTCTTATTAGTAGATACATGCTTGATTATATGTTAGAAATGTGGGTATTTTTAAATGAATCTATGTTCTCATTTATCTAGGTAGACATGTGATGGATAACATATGTGATGACTCATTTATTTATAAATGGTTGTAAATGTGATAAATGATGATGATTAATGAGATGTGACTAGTTATGTAGATAAATGAGACGACTTTTAATATAAGGCGTGGTTAATGTTTTTATGGTTTAAATACATAAAAAAATAAGGTAGAACAAAATCATTAAAAAAAACATAAAATGTTGATTTAAATGTTATTTAATTAATTGTATTTAATTAGATAAAGGTGAATTAATATTAAAAAACATATATTAAGTTTGGACAATAAAACTAGATGTGAGAAAAGAAAAGAAAGACAAAATAATCAAAAGATAATTATCTTAGTGAATGCATTAACAATAGGTATGAAAAAACAAGGAGACATAATTTTATTTCATTGGAGAGTACAAAAACAAAAGGAATCTAAGATCATCTTATGAACATAATCCCTTCACATGCTTTTCGTAAGTGTTTGTTAATTGGTTTTTTAAAAAAATGATCACATAAAATCAAGTAAGTTCAAAGTCCCTCATTGTATAAAAGGGGATATGGATGATTAAAAGAACCTTATTTTGAGACTATCATGCCTCTTTTTTAGGTTACCAAAGAGTTAGAATAAATAAAACTATGTCATAGATGGTGTAAACTGATCGGTGTGGGAAGTTTAACCATGATGTAGACACTTGAAAATTCTCCTCAATTCATTTTCAAGGTCACATCACCCTAGATTGGTTCTCAACCATTATTTAACTATCTATCTAGTTACTTCACCCTTAGATACCTCTTTTACACTTAAAAAACCTCTTTAATGAACCTAGACACCTTTTTTTAAGCTCTTTAAAAACATCATACTTCAACCTTAATTTTACCCAAACTCAAACTCAAACAAAGGGGTCAACTATCGATGGTTAGGTACCCACCCTACACCTTTGAAAAATTCAAGCCATGGATACGATTGTACTAACAAAAATGGAAACTTTACCATGCACAGCTTGTATCTTTCTTTCCTTTCAGTTCATCATCTTTATCCAAGACCAAGTTAGCAACTTTATACCCTTCAATTTTGTAGCTCTCTCTCTCTCTTCATTTATAAGTTTTTGTACTATAAGTATAGGGCTCCTGGAGGAGATATGGACCCAAATTTGTGAATTTAAGCTCTCTTGTTTTCTTTTTGCAGGCATCCAACATCCTGAAACCCTGTTTGCATGATTCTCAAAGGCCAAAGTACCATTACACTACTCAAATCCCTTCAACATTCAACTATCAATTCTTCAACATAACAAAGGTATTTTTATTTATTTTAGTGTTTTCTACTCTTCATTAGTTTGCTTTCTCTTGATCAGTCAACCTAAGCCTTCTTCCCCACTCTTAGTACCCAAATAATACCCTCTATCCATCAAATAATCCTTCAGCAAAAATTCCTTGATAGGTAACCATAGCTGGTTACTATAACCATCGATGGTTATAGCAACTACCACTGGTCACCCAACTATTGTCTGTCAGGACAACCACTGATAGTCACCCTAACTATCGATAGTCATTGTCACCTCAAAATAATAGTTTGTTATTTTGACCTCATTTACACCCTATCAAACCTCCTTTAGCATTATGACCTGCACACAACCCCTCTTCTGACCTCTCTAGACCTAACCACAGTTTGTATTTTCCATGTAGATGACCTTACCTATATTAGCACATGAAATTGATAGAAAACTTGACCTCACCATCATCCCACAACCCTTCTTCATTGATCAAAGTGACATTACATTTGAACTAGCTTTTTGTGTTATGGTTTTCACACTTAATCAATAATATGTGGATGAACTAATATATATAATTCAAGAGGATATTGACATAGCTATAGAATTTTAGAATAATTACTTCGATCGCATTAATCCTGTTATAAACTAGATATCTTTGATATTGTTTATTAGCATCATTTCCATATATATCTTTTGTAATTTATTGTTTACTTATAAAATTGAATGTCAAACATGGGATGACATACATTTAAGGAAGAATATTCCTTTCTTGGGATTGGTTTCTCACCAAGCATCCCATTTATCCTTTTTATTAATCCATTTTGCATAAGTTAGTGTCATTTGTAAGTCATTCTTCCCTAGCCAAAGAAGGAGTTCTCACTTCATCTGGTCATCAATGAGCATAACATTTATTAGGTACACACCTTTTTATCTCTTGTTTCTCCCCTCTTTTTAAAATAAAAAATTAAGAAAGAAAAAGTAGGAAACATTTTGGCACACTCGGTGGGACCCCTTAAGGGTTCATAATTCTATTTATTTCATATAGTTGCATTAGTGAATTTCATATTCTTGAATTTCTACAAATCTATAAATTTTGTAAATTACAAAGTTTATTTTACTTTCTTTTCTAAAATTAAAAACAAACCAAAAAAAAAGTGCAAACTTCATTCTAGGGATAGGTTGCATTTTCATCCTGCATTCATTGCATTGTTCCTTGTTTGCATGAAAAGACACCAAAATTTTACTCTAGATTAAAATTAAGTGCATCCATTATTTTCCTGTTTAATGCTTAGCTCACCTATAATAATTAAACACATTATGAATAAATCATAGAGCACATATGCTACACTACCAAATCACTGCACCAAAGAACACATCAAAACATACTTGAGACAAGGCCCATTGGAATTTTATCACCCTTTGGATCACCTTACCCTACTCGATGATCCCACTAGGATTTCAACACTAAGGGGAGGACCCACTTCATTCTCTAGCAGAGTATAAACTCTAGTTAAATGGTATCTATTAGCTAAGTAGCCCAACTCGGCTTTGGGTTTGTGAAGTGTGAGGAACAAGCCCCCAATACTAGGCCATGTACCTGATCTAGTGCAGATTATTTGAGCACCAAAACCTAACCCAAAACCATCCTTAGATATATTTTCTAGTACCTGAATCATAAGCCAATTTTCCCTTTCATACTCTTTAAGGCATAAGCCAAAAGTAATTTAAAATAAATCCTATGATTATTTGTGATTTTAGTGTGTACTTTATTTGATTTCTCATTGTTTTGAGGTGAAAGATTTATTATCCACCTCCAGATTAGTCATATGGTTTTCACTAGAAAATAAGTAAAAAATCAAAACAACCAACCACCACCTTCATCTTCATCCATGGATTGTACCTCAAATGTTGATAAATCACCCCATGGTTCACCTCACCATTCTCTTCCACTGCCATCTCCTTCTAGAATCCCAATTATATTTGAAGGAGATCTAGACTTCACCACCTTTATTGACAACAATCCAATTTCCTTGCAACATTATCTTAACACCTTGCCTCATCATACCTCCCCTACTTTAGTTCTTTCTTTTGATCCTTCTCTTGTCATTCCATCCCACCTTACAGTATGAACCATTTCAACCTAACCATTGACTCAAGCCTCTTCTAACATCTCATCCACCCAAACTCAAACCATCCTTCCACCTCCCAACCAAGCACCACTAGTCACACCCCATGGGGGTTAAACCTTACCATTAGTCACCTACACCCAATCTACTATGGCATTATCTTCCACTTTAGCTTCTATCTTCCCTTTGGTTTAAACCAATCCTTCTACCGTGGTTCCACTTCAAATCCTAGTGCTCTCCATACCTAAAAACTTTCTTCCAATTAGCACTAGGGTAACCACTCAACCTCAACCTTCCCAACTTCCTCCTACCTTAACCATACCAACCACCTTTTTCCCTCAACAAGTTCCTATGACAACTTACCAATATGTCCCTTACCCATAAGGGTACATACCAATGACCACCTAACCTTTTATACCAAGTAGTTCTTATGTGCCACCATCACAACCTCTTGGCACTACCTATCAGTATGTATCTTCATCAATACCATCTTCTACCTATTCATACATTATTTTAAGCCAACCCCAACAAAATTTACCTCTCAATTATGTGGTTTATCAACCCTAACATGATATAATCAAAATGTTCATGGATAAAATGACTAGTTTGGAGTTATCCATCTTTGCCTCAACCAATATTTTATATTATTACCAAAGTTTTAATGAGCCTATGTACCCCTCCATAACCATTCATTCTTATCATTCTCAATCGGAATTGCTCAAATTTTCTAAATTCTAAGTTAAAGAGGACCCTCAACAACACCTAAGAGCATTCTGACATGTGTGCTACTTGATCACTTATGATGACGCTCTTCTCCTCTGAAACCTTTTCCATGGCATTGCCTAGGGCTGACCTTGATTGGTATAGTGATCTTCCCACTCATTTTATCTTTTCATTATCTCAATTAGCACAAACCTTTTTAGAGAACTTTTTGGTAAACATATGTAAAAAGGTTTCCATTACTAACCTATACTCCATAAAATAGTTTGAAGATGACTCCATTGTTGATTTTTTTTACTAGATGAAGGGGTCTCATTAATCAACTCACCTTCCCATTACCCAAACTTGAATTAATCAAATTATTATATCAGGGATGTGCTAAACACATTAATCCAACTCTACAAGTATAAACCATTAGGACCTTTGATAAAGCATTCACTATGGCTTATAAATTGGAAAACCATGATATTGATGAAGGGAAGTTGAAGCTTCAAAATAAAAATTCTAGTTTTAAATCCACTGAGTCATCTTCCACTAAAACCACAAACCCAACCAATTCCAAATCAAAATCATCCACACATTTGATCATTCTCAAAACTGCACCTACTCCACCCATCAACCAAGCACCTCATACTAACAACCCTTTCAATCACCAAAAATGTACCCAAAACTGGGTTCCTTCAAAACCATTTACCCTAATTGGGGAATCTTATGTATCAATGTTGTAAAAAATACCCAAAGCCAATCTAATCCAACTTCTAACCATCAAGCCCCCTTAACAATTTGATACTTCTTGCCCCCTTCCCAGATGGTACAATGAGAATGATCATTATGATTATCATTAGGTTATTGGACATGATACCAATAGATGCAACACCTTTAAGAGCATAGTCCAGGACCTAATTGATAAATGGGAGCTTGTGTTTGATAACCCAAATGCTCCTTCTAACTAATCTCTTGATATTTTCCAAAAACTAATCCCAAATCATCCACCTTCAACCCAACACCATGAAATATAACCCAATATTCTAATTCACATGATGCACATGTAATTGATGTCATCATTAATGTACCCACTATTAAATAAATTATCACCTTTATCACCCAAATCAAGGAGAACCACCCACAACCTATTCCTTCATATGCCCAAATGGATAAATTAACTACCCCTTCCACTTCCCTTGATGAAACCATGTTTTTACCCACCCCTCTTATGATGGAAATACCCAAGGAGATGGTCATTTCATTGACTATTTCATCTACTCCTCCAATCCAAATCAAAAAACCAATTACTCCTTTGGACAACCAAACTAAGGAGGAAGCTAAACTAACTTTTCTACCTAAAACTGTTACCCTTACTAAACCTATCATATAATCATTTGTACCTTCTTTGGATGCCATTTCCTAAGATACAACACCTTTATCTACTCAATCATTACCCTTAGAACCCTTCATCAAATATACTAACACTGAAACCACTTATTTTTCTTCTCCAAGAGGTTTGCACTTTGAAACTTATGATCAGGAAACAAAACCCATTTATAAACATTTTTCCCAACTAGTTCAAAGTTTGGAATTTACCTCTCAACCTAACTTTGATAAAGCCACCTTTTGGCATTAGCTTGGACTCCTGTATCAAAATAAGACCGAATCTTCTGCTTCATTAGAGTCCACTCTCAAACTTTTTATTAAGACTCCACCAACTACCCCTCCTAAAGTCACCAAGGAACCATCTCAATTACCCCCAACTAAAATGGTCAAGTCAACCTATGCTTCTTTTATCAAGCCAATCAAGAACTTAGGAGTCTTCCCCACACCTAATCCTACTCACCCTCCTTTGAGATTGGATCTAACCACATCAACCCAACCAAAACTTAATCCAATTAAGCCCATTAAGAATGAAGGATTGCCTAGACCCCAACTTTGAGGAAGAACCATACCAACTCCTTCACCTTTACCTTCTATTTTAGGACTGCATCCTTTCACCCTTCTAATTACCTACTCTTCCTCTATAAAACTATCACCCCTTTCTCCACCTATAGCAAACCCATCCCCTACTTCATCATCATTCCTTACTAACCTTTCTCCACCTACCTTCCCATATATTAAACCCTCATCATTTAGACCTCTAATTCCTAAACCAATTATAACTAAGCCAATTATTTCAAAACCCCTAGCCAAGCTTACTTCCCCAACCACACCTCTTATCAAGAAAACTTTTCCCAAGAAGGTTCCTACACTAAAAATCCCAACTTCATCACCTCCAAAATCCTTATCATAGTCTTATACAACTATATTACATAGGATTATTCAAGATTCTACAATTAGCTTACCATCCATCAAGTCTTTTGACCCCACTCACCAAAATCCAACATGGCTCAATGATAATATGATTTGTCTTTACCATAGGACCCCTGGGCATGAGATGAAGAACTGTAAAGCTCTCCAAACTATCATTCATGGTTTTTTGGGGGAAGATGATCTATTGGATGCACCTTATTTAAGCCCCTTTCCTCTTTTACCACCTATTAAATCTACTTACCAATCATCTACTTCATTACTCCCACCAAGAAATGAAGTAGAAGAACCAGAGCAAGCAACTGGTCCCCTTATCCATACCATTTATATGGTAACTCAGTCTCAAGCATACCAAAGGGATAAGGGTAAATACATCTAACAAAATGAAAATGGCAAAGCCAAGGCCACCATTCCATGGTCTTACCCTTCAACTCCCCAACCAACCAACCAAACCCAAGAAACTACACCTTCACATTCACCCTCGAAACCACCCAAAACCAAAGTCTCCATTTTGGGAGCCCCTTCTTCTTCCAATGCATCTCCATTCATCTAATTCTTGGTGTTAAAATAACTTCACCAAACACCATTCAAAATGAGTCTTTGTGACTTGGTTAGCACTTCACCTCAACATTATCAAACTTTTATCAAAGCATTGTTCTCCATAGAGGTCTAACCAGATGATCCCCAACCTCTTGCACCTTTGATTAGAGGCATCCAACACTCCACCATGGTCACCTTTCAAGAATCTTAAATTCCACCCTATCACAGTGAAGACCCTAATCTCCCTCTTTTCATCATAGCATCCATCAATCAAATGTGTGTCAAAAGAGTCATGATTGATGGTGGGGTGAGTATCAACATCATATCCTCCCATGCCTATGAAAAACTCTAACTACCTAAAAATATCATGTTGAAAAGCTCAACAATTCTTTGATCATTCAATGACACCTTAGCCACCACCCTAGGAATAGTTGTTCTCCATATCTTTTTGGGGCCTCAAAGTATTCTTAAAAAACATTGCCTTGCCTTAGTTTTCATTACTTCTAAACTTTTCCACTATCTTCTTAACCACATAATTTGTGTCATCACTAACACTGACCCCCTCAAGTATATGCACTCTAAGCCATATCATAACCAACGTATGGTTAAGTGGCTCATGATTTTAGATAAGTTTGATCTTGAGTTTATTCCATTAAATTACATCAAAGGATAGGTCATTGTAGACCAACTAGTGTAATCCCCTCCCCTTGATAATCAAACTCCTTTTTTCTTTCTAGATGAGTTTATAGCTACTCCTTCTTTAGAAGATCCCACCTATCAAATGACTATGTATTTTGATGGCTTCAAATGTCAAAATGGTGGAGGTATCAATATAATAATCATCCCCTTTAATGGATAACCTCTTCCCCTATGTTTCAAACTTGATTTTGAATGTACTAATAACATAGTTGAATATGAAGCCTTGGTTATAAGTCTTCAAACCACCCTAGCTTTAGGAATAAAAATAATCAGCATCTTTGGTGACTTCAAACTCATCATCAACCAAGTCATGGGACCTATCAGTGCAAAATTGATGTCCTTCTAAAATATAAACAACCTGTTGATGTACTCTTGCCATCATTTGACCACTACACTATTCAATCAGTCCCTCGCTCTACCAATAAATTTTTAGACATAATGGATTCCCTTGCATCTCAAATTCCATCACATCCTACTGAATCTAAACTATTTGTCACCATACACCATTTTGTCACTCCATATTACCTCATTCCTAATCTTCCTACCATTTTCCAAGTGGAAACATCACATTTAGACATTGGTATGACCAAATCTTTGATAACCTTAACATTGATGTCCTCCCTCCTGATATTTCAAAAATGCTCATAGATATTTAATTCAAATCACCTATCACTACTTAATACTAGGGGAATTATATAGAAACAAGGCTTTGATGGCCTCCTCCTTCATTGCCTTCATAGTAATGAGGCCTTTCACACTATTTTGGAAGCACATGATGGCATCTGTGGAGGGCGCTTTAGTGGTTTGGCTATTGCAAAATGTATTCTTCACCTGGGCTACTACTGGTGAACACTTAATCAAGATTATTGTGACTATGTCAAGAATTACATCAAATGTCAGTAACATGCTAACCTCCATCATGCACCTCCTCGTGGTCTCTAGGTATCAGTAGATTATTGGCCCTTCTCACAATGGGGTCTTGATCTTATTAGATAAATAAATCCTCATTTCTCTCAATGTCACCAATATATCATCACCACCATAGATTATTTCACCAAATGGGTGGAATCCATTCTACTAATCTCAATCAAAGCTGAAAAAATCATTGATTTCATCAACCATCACATAATTTGTTGCTTCGATGTCCCTCACAAGATCATCACTAACAATGGAAAATCCTTCAAGAATAAAAGGGTCCAAGAGCTTTGTGATGCTTTTATCATCGACCTAAGATTATCTTTCCCCTATCATCCATAAGCCAATGGGTAAGCTAAAGTTTCCAATAAAACTCTCATCAAAATACTCACCAAAGTAGTCAATGCTTTAGGTAAATATTGGCATCTCCATATCCCATTTTTTTTATGGGCTTATCACACTACTATCCAAACTGCTACAAGGGATACACCTTTCTCTCTTGTCTTTGGATCCAAGGTAGTTTTTCCTCTTGAAGTCTAAATTCCATCTCTTCACATATCCTTGCATGAAATTCTTTCTAAAAATGATTATCAAAAGGAATGCCTTGCATGCTTGGGATTCCTTGATGAACATGATCTTATAGCCCTCAATCACCTTCATATCTATCAAGATCATATCAAATTATCACATGAAAAACATCTAAAAATATGAGAATTCAACATTAGAGACCTTGTCCTTAAGAAAAACCAACATGTCACTAACATGGAAAAGACCAAGAAGGGAATATTTGATTTTAACTAGTTGGTGCCTTACATTATAACTCACAAGTATAGAATAGGTGTTTATCATTTATCCTCTCTTAAGGGTAATCCATAACCTGAACCTATCAATGCCTCACATTTGCATCTCTTTCATTGTCAAAACAAGGTTCAAGCCTACTTTTATGTCTAACTTACACTTATCCCATTAGTTTATTAACCTTCTTCCACCTCATTTCCTTTTGGGATCAACTAATTATACCAAACTATGTGATTCATCTAACATAGTAACAACCTCATCGTAAGTGTGGGTACCGCAGTTCTACCCATAACATAGTTTTCATAGACACTTTCCACCTTTTTATAGATGTAATCCCATGGTCAATTGTGTCTCAAAAACCCCATTCCTCTAAATGAATCTCTTGTTTTGAACCTAAATATACTTATCCATGCCTAATTTTAATGTAACATATATCCATCCTTTAAAAAAAATGAATAGTAAATTGTTCCCTCAAAGGACAGCTACCACATCAAATTAAAAGTTGCTAAAAGTGGAATACTCCCTTTAAAGATAGCTATGATAAATAAGATTCTAGACCACCCCCTCAAAGGATGAATTAAAAAAATATTAATTAGAATCTTCCCACATTAATCATCTTTAGAAACTTATAAATAAAAAATTAATAAAGCAATAATGCAAAATCTAAACTCAATAAGCTATAATCGGCTCTTATACCTGCTACTGGAAGACTTCCTACATCGATCAGTCTACCTATTATCCAATCAAGCTGAAATCATCTTATAACAGAAGTATACTTCCTATATTGATCAATCTACACATTATTATATAGCACACCAATGGCATGGACTTGTCTGCTAGGGTTCTTTAGTTGACTATTGACAAGCCAATCACTCTATTTAAGATTCTATTTTCTTCCACTCATAGATTCACATCCCTAATTATCACCTATATCCCAATGAACCTAAGGGATTATGAGATTACTTGGCATGAAGAGGTCAAGATACTAGTTTTATTAATAAGGCATGTTTCTTTGGTGTGTTTGAAAGGTTTGTGTTCACTAAGCCATTCCAACTATGGATTCATCTTGTTCAGGTCTCACTAGTAGAGCACCATACCCTTGGTATTATCCAAGCATGTGGACGTAACTGTCACCTTTACCTATTCCATACCCATACCCTCATCCCATTAACCAAACATCATTTTTTATTTAACATTTTACCCAAATAGATGCAAAATTAATGTCATATGTTATTGATATTAAAACAATAATCAATAAACCATAACATCATAAAAACATACAGGATTAACTCATCACAGCATTATCATCATATGTAAATGACATCATACCTAATACCATCAATGAAAGAGTTTCATAATCATTAATTTCACATGAATAAACATCAAATCACAATCACAACATCATTCTATAAGCATCATATCATAAATCAGAATCAACTATGCAAAATTATCATTAACATCATAGATCTCCTACATAAATATTCATCTCATAAAACATGAACAACATAAACTCATCTCAAAACTCATTTATATGTGTGTGTGTGTGTGTGGGTATCAAAAAATGAATATATCTATAGCTCACATATACATCTCACATCTTGACACATAGATCAGTGTCAAAATATCAAAATACATCACACAAGATCTTTGCTCATGACCCTGGAGCACCTGAACCATAAATAATAGCACCTACACCTATACTTATACCTATACCTATTCTAGGAAGAGGCCCTATTGATTGACCTATTTCCATTGCCTACTGACCTAGGTCTATAATCAATATTCCACCTACTAATTTAACCTAGGACTCTCCCCATCATGGCTCATTAGGACATTATGCTAACACAATCCCCTCATAATAGTGTAACACCTATATGGATACTAAATACTTGGCCTATGTCACAAAACCTAGTGATGCCACTACTCCTCCACCTATGTGTCATATATAATCTCTCTCCTATGTCACTACACTAAGAGAATCCCTCAATTGATCTCACTCTCCTATCATCGACATAATATGTCCCTATAAACTAGCCACTTGACCCTGTAAAGTGGCCACCTAACCCTATGAAATGGTAATCTATGTTTGTGCCTAGTCCTTTTTTACTATCACTCCTGCCAACTAGCCATGAAGAGTGTAAATTTGTCCCTAAAGAGTGTAAGCTTCCCCTATAACACCATAATCTAGGCTTATGCTACTATCAATGCCACTGCTACCTAGGGATATCCCTATGCTAATACTTATGTTGGGTCCACATCCATCACCCACTAATCCCCATCTCTAGTGGCTATATACCTCCCCTAAAACTAGGTGGGATAATCACTTGTACAACTTGCATCATCCCCATCTCTCATAGGTAACTCCTCATGATCAAACTCTTCCTCATGTGCCTACAGATCTGGTAGATAAAATGTAGTGACCTCCCTCCTATATCATATAGAATCCTGAGGGATACCCTGCACTAACCCAAATTGATGCCACACCCACTCAAATATGATATACTCCATCTTGCCTACCATAGATCCATCTCTAACTCTACAAAGATAAGGTGTGATACCTATATCCAACCCATATTGGCCACATTCGATATGGCCTCTAGATAATGTCCCAAGGAACTAAACTCTCTAAGGCTCCTATGAACCAATTAATGTCTCTCGAACCACCACCAGCACCTATCATGGCCCCATCTCTCCTCCATTGATAAAATTCAACCAAATAATCTATCAATTAGAATCCCTCTATCAGAAGGCCCAAATGTCTCAGCACCTGTATGTGTTCATAGGCCTAATAGTGAAGTATAAATCTAACACTAATGTCATAACACTTGTGCACCCTAAAACCCCATATCTCCCTATATATTTTCACTAATAAAACTTCTGACCACCCAAACACAACCTTACCCAAAAACAACTCCACCAAAACCCCCAATAAAATGTTAGGATATCTCCCACCAATAAAATTTGGTAGTGCATAACACATAACTACTAACTACAACATAATCAACAAATGTCTATCTCCTAGGACTCTCTGGTATATAAAAATAATGTTTAACCCTCTAGCATGGAACTATGTCATACCTACATCATCCCCATATAGCATCTCAAAACACACATCTATCTCATCCCCCTTTATATGGTAGATAGGATCACCACAAATGGGTAGATGTATGATCTAGTAAACATCCTCTAATAAGATGCTCATCTCCCCTATCAGTAACTAGAAAGTGTTCATCATTGAGTCCCATCTCTCGATGATGGTGACTATCATCATAACATCTCTCAGTAAGTGTTGGTAGTGGCACATCATTCCAAATCCCATATACTCCATGTGGCACTAGTCCTCTGCTAACATTGTATCCCTCACCTTGGCAAATATCTCAAGCACTTGATCTCATAGTTGGATCTATTCCCATGCCTATAATAAAATAGTTATCACAAATCAAATCAAGAACATATCCCATTTTAATTCCCTATCCACCCAATTTCCTCTATACCCCTATTTTACTATCCTACCTAGACCCACATTTACCTCCAATATTGGTATATATCAACTTCACTCACCTCTTATCCCATTCTAACTCAACTCCTATCCCAAATTCCACTTTAAACCCTTTCACTTCTACACACACTAAACCATCTCCATTCTAACCTATCTCACCATAGCTTACCACTCCTACCCTAACTCATCAGCCATCAATGGATCTCCCAAACCATCAATGATTCTTTTGGGATCATTTTCCTATGAGGTCAACCATCATAAATTGGCTCAACCATCAATGGTCACTATTTATTGCTCACATGTGGTGAACCTCAAACCCTTAACCTCCTCTTAACACCCTAGCTCTCTATAAACCACATTCCTATTCTCTACACCTTTACACATTCCTCCCTACATATATACCAGCATACGCCCTATAAAAAATATAATCTTGTAAACAACCAACAAAAATATCCAAACCCTAGCACCCCATCTCACAACCCATTATTTCCTCATTTATCATACCTCATTATATTTTTCACCTTTAATTAACACATCACCCTTTACTTCCAATTTAAAACATAACCTACCTCATTTCATGACTGGTGGTACTACCTCAATCTATGTCCTATAACTTATCCCACAATAGCTCTAACATCCATCTTAACACCACCATTTCTCCTCACCACCAATCTCCTCTTTCCAACTCATTCATACACTCCACTTTAGGATGATCTTCATATAAACAAACCACTCACAAAGCTCCAATTTTGAAATACGCACACATTAGGCCCTCATTGACCTTTTTGTCTATAGTTTTAGGGTTTTTCCCCAACTATCAATGGTCCAATAACCATCAGTAGTTGACCCTAACCATATATGGTTCTAATATCCTCTATGATGGACCCTAACTATTGATGGTCATCTAATCATCATTGATTAACCTTGACCATTGACGATTAGGTTTAAACCTTTTCTTTATTCCCTTCTTGTCACTAAACCAAGATTCTTGACCCACCTCCATATGCATCAACCCCTTAAAACCCTCATCAAGAGTCCCCTTCTCCCCACTAATAAGAACTACATTAGGCCTAAATTCAATGTTTTATGTATTATCCATGAGACTATGTAGGTAGTGTCCTCTTACCTCATAGATTAGGAGTTAGCTCGGCCACCCACCCCACCTTTTACATGACCACCCAACCCATTTTCCTACATCTACCTCAATGTTGGAACCTTTTTGGAACCAAATTATTTGTTCACCTTACGACAACCATGGATTGGTCATTATTGACCACTTTAACCTATTTGGACATATTGAACTTTTTATGCACCACCTTGTGTGTAACCCAACCATTCATGTTTTTCTTGAGAGCATTTCCTCACCTAAATACCTAAGTAAACACTGACATTTTCTAGGACATTTGATGTGAGTAACCCAATCAGTTATGACCAATTCTAGGGATAAATTACCTTATCACTTCTAGAACCCAAACTTATTGTTATTAACATTAGCTATTTCCATCTTTGTGTGATTTGTGACTTTAACATCTAGTCGTACTTTATGTGCATAGTTATATTTCAAATACGCACTCCTTTTTTCCTTTTATCAAATCATGACTCAATTTTAGTGTTACCTCATTGAATCCTAATTTGAGGGAAAATACCCTCCTCTCGTACTTAGGACAACTAAACTTGGACCATCAACCTTATATTTTTATTCCATAGCTTATTGGCCTAAAGCTACACAATAAAAAGGGGTAAAATGTAGACACTTGAAAATTATCCTCAATTTTTTTTCAATGTCACGTCACCTTAGATTGGTTATTGATCATTATTTAACTATCTAGCTTGTTAGCTCACCCTTAAATACCTATTTCACACTTAAAAGACCTCTTTAATGAACCTAGACACATTTTTTTAAGATCTTTAAAAACATCAATCTTAAACTTTATTTTTACCCAAACTTAAACTCAAACTAAGGGGTCAATTATCAATGGTCAACCTAACCATCGATGGTTAGCTTGATCATTGATGGTCAGGTACCCACCCTACACCTTTAGAAACTTTTAGCCATGGATAGGCTTGCACTAGCAAAAATGAAAACTTTCCCATTCACAACTCATAGCTTTCTTTCCATTCAGTTCATCATCTTTATCTAATACCATGTTAGCAACTTTCCACCCTTCAATTTGGCAACTCTCTCTCTCCTCATTTGTAAGTTTTTATGCTATAATTACAAGGCTCCTGGAAGAGATATGAACCCAACTTTGTGAATCCAAGCTCTCTTGTTTTGTTTGTACAAGCATCCAACATCCCAAAAACCTATCTATGTGATTCTCAAAATCCAAAGTACCACTACATTGATCAAATCTCTTCAGCATTCAACTACCAACTCTTCTACATAATAAAGGTATTTTTATTTATTTTAGTGTTTTCTGATCTTCATTAGTTTGCTTTCTCGTGATCAGTCAACCTAAGCCTTCTTCCCCACTCTTAGTACCCACATAATACCCTCTATCCATCAGATACTCCTTCAACAAAAATTTCTTGATAGATAACCATAGCTAGTTACTATAACTATCAAAGATTATAGCAACCACCACTAGTTACCCAACCATCATCAGTTAGGATAACCACCAATGGTCACCTTGATTATCGATAGTCATTGTCACCTCAAAATAATAGTTTGTTATTTTGACCTCATTTACACCCCACTAGACCTCCTTTAGCCTTCTAACCTACACATAAACCCTCTTCTGACCTCTCTATACTTGACCATAGTTTGTCTTTTGCATGTAAATGACCTTACCTAGATTAGCACATGAAATTTATAGCATATTTGACCTCCCCATCATCCCATAACCCTTCTTCACTGATCAAAGTGACATTTAATTTAAACTAGCTTTTTTTGGTATGGATTTCACACTTAATCAATAAGATATGGATGAACTAATATCTA
Organism: Torreya grandis; assembly: GCA_037957365.1. NCBI lineage: Eukaryota > Viridiplantae > Streptophyta > Pinopsida > Cupressales > Taxaceae > Torreya > Torreya grandis. Next base: position 299,664 of record JARHVA010000227.1, on the reverse strand, counting down.
TAATTCAAGAGGATATTAGCATAGCTATAGAATTCTAGAGCAATTACTTCGATCACATTAATCTTGTTATAGACTAGATATCTTTGATATTATTTATTGGCATCATTTCCATATATATCTTTTATAATTTCTTGTTTACTTATAATCTTGAATGTCAAACATGGTCTGACATCCATTTAAGGAAGCATATTCCTTTCTTGGGACTGGTTTCTCACTAGGCAACCCATTTATCATTTTTATTAATCCATTTTCATAAGTTAGTGTGATTTTTAGGTCATTCTTCCCTAACTAAATAAGGATTTCTCACTTTGTCTGGTCATTAATAAGTAAAACATTTACCAGGTACACACCTTTTATCTCTTATTTCTCCCCTTTTTTTTAAATAAAAAATCAAGAAAAAAAATAGGAAACACATGAACACTAATTACAGCTTCCAAAAAATGGTCTTTTGATATTTTTTTTATTACTTTAAGAGGTTGGGGAAGCTGATCGATGTGGGAAGCTTCCAAGAAATTGATTTATTTTGAAAAATTCTTTTACTTATCCATCCTTCAAGGGAATGGTTGAAGCTTGTTGAGACTTGTTTTAAGCTTTGTGATAGATGTCCTTCAAGGGAATTATCTACCTTACATTGAGCAATTTTGATTGGTTTTAGAAGTTATCCTTTAAAGGAGTAGTCTGATAATATTATAAATGACCCATATGATAGATGGATATTAATGTTTTTGATTTTGATGACATAGGCTTGCTTATATAGGCTAAAAGGCTTGCCTTTATGACGGTCAAACTAAAGAACAAGAAGGTTAAAATAGTGGGTGAGAGGATAATTTGAGGGATAATGACCATGGGATTCCATCCTATTAGGGATAAAAAGTATCCATGAGAATCATGCCATGGTTAGAGCCATGGTACCCATATTGAGGATTAAGGATACAACTATGACATAAAATCACATGATTATATGCTTTAATTGGTAGTCCTCAAAGTGAGCAGATGAAGGTGAAAATTTTGTAAAACAAGGGATGAGCTTAAGTTAAACAAAAAGTGAGTTTGATCTTATTGAACAAAAAAAGGATGTACATGTGAAGCATTGAGAGGCTCAAGTTTTGGTGTCCCCTCAAGAGAGGATAACTGATAATCTCCTTATCTATACTTATGCATAATGATATAAGATCCAAGCCAATTGAAATCAAACTTACCATACTTACTTTTATCCATATTGGTTACATGCTAATTTTCCTTTAAGATGAGGTCCCCAATGTTAAATTCTTATTATCTTAGGTTTTTATTGTAGGTGTACTTGATTTGTTCTTGATAGACATGAAGATGGTTAAGTATAACCAAATGATGCTTGTCAAGTATCTCAAGTTGGGATAAATTCTTGATGATAATCAACCTCAAAAATGATATCCTATAGGGACATATAAAGAGAGGGAATTTGGACTTTGAGAGGCAAGATAGCCTCTACTCCAAAAATAAGAGAGGGGTATCACTCGTAGGAATTTGAATTCTAGTACGATATGCCCATAAGATGAAAGAGATGTGCAAATGCCAATCCTGATCGAATGCATTAACCATTTTAGTTAGCATGTTATTAAGGGTTTGTTATAAGATTTAACTTATCCATTATCTTATGGATTATAAGGTGAGGATAAATTCATCCTAATACCAAATGCATCACAAAGACCTTGGACTTTTTTATTTTTAAAATATTTACCATTATCAGTGATTATCTTATGAGGAACATTGAAATGATAGATAATGTGATGGTTGATAAAATTGATAATTTTTTTTATTTTTGTTGAGATGAGAGGAATAGATTCCACATATTTTGTGAAATATTCTATCATATTGATGATATAATGATGTCACTATTAATAATGGGGGTTAATTTCACCAATAAGATCCAGTCCCTATTGTGAGAAGGGCCAAAAATACTTAGATACTTGGAAGCTATGAGTAGGTGTGTGATGTAAATTGGTATGTTATTGACATTTAACACACTTCTTCACATTATCATAATAGTCTTGGTTAAGGTTGGGTCAATATTATCCATGGTAAAGGATACATTTAGTGATAGCTAGGCTACTAAAGTGTCCCCCATAAATCCCATCATGCATTTCTTTGATAACGTGAGAAATTTTATGACCACATAAGAAATGAAAAAGGATACCATCAAAGCCATTATTGTAAATAATTCCCTCTAGTATGGTATAATGAGAGGTACCTTTAATTAATTCTCTTTGACCATTCTTAGAAATATTAGAGGGAATGATGCCTAGGTTGATATAGTCAAAGATCTATTTATACAAAAGGTCAGGTTAGGTCTCCTCCACACTAAATATGGAAGGAGGGTTTGATGTGGTATAATAATTATTGGTAATATTATGGATAGTGACAAATATATTATATTTATAAGGTGTAGATGGGGTTTGGGAAGTAAGGGAATCCATTGTATCAATAAACTTGTTTGTTGACCATAGAATGGTTTGGATAAGGTAATATGCAAACGATGACAAGAGTACATCAAATAGCTATTTATACTATTGAAAAAAATCATTTATACATTGATAAGATCCATTTATTTGGTTGACCATGATTTGGATCTCACCAAAAACATTGATCATTTGACTCCTAAGACTAGAGCAATTTGGAGACCTATCACTAGGGCTTCATATTCAACCATGATATTGGTATAATCTAAATCAAGCTTGAAAGATAAAGGAAGAGTTTCACCATTAAGAGGGATGAGAATGATACCAATAATCCCACCATTTTGACACTTTTATCCATTAAATAACATTGTCATTTTATAAGTGGCATCCTCTTATGAAAGAGTTATGATGGATTCATTGGGAAACTCAAGAGGATAAGGTTGGTTATCTGCTAAAGGTGCTTCAACAAATTTTTTAGAAATGACTTTCCCTTTAATTGACTTTTACTAAATGAAATCAAGATCAAGCTCAACTAAAATCATGAGCCATTTATCCATATGCTAGTTGTGTTATGGCTTGGAGTGCATATACTTGAGTGGTTTGGTGTTGGTTATTACCTAAGTCTTATGGTTGAGAAGGTAGTGGAAGAGTTTGGAAGCCATAAATATCAAGGTGAGGCAAAGTTTTTTGGTATGGGTGTACCAGGTATCATACTCTATAATCATTCAACTTATATAGTAGATAGCTTGTTCTTTATGTTTTTCATCTCGATGTGTAAGAATTACCCCTAAGGAGTGGTCAGTGGTAGAAATATAAAGGTAGAAAGGTTGATCCTCCTTAGGAGAAATGAGGATAGGTGGAGAAAGAAGGTACTCTTTAAGTGAATCAAATTAATTTTGGTAGTCCTTATTCCACTTAAAAGATACATTTTTTTTAGAAGGTGGTGGAAAGGTTGGCATCTATTAGATAGCTAAGAGATGAAGTGATGAATGGATTGGATCTTCCCTTGTAAAATATGGATTTTCTTGAGATGGGTGGGAGGAGGCATGTCAAGGATCACTTTGATTTTTGTGGGATCATCTTTGATTCCTTGAAGAGAGATGATAAACCTAAGGTGCTTTCCTGAAAAGACCCTAAAAATGCATTTCTTAGGGTTAAGGCAAATATGGTAATGGATGAGGTATTCAAAAATAACCTTGAAAACCACTAAATGATATTTACAACATTTAAATTTATTAATAAGTTCATCCACGTAATCCTCTATGGTTTTGTGAATAAGGTCATGGAATATATAATTCATGGCACATTGGTAAGTTACATCAGCATTTTTTAGACCAAAAGGCATGACCCTATAGTAGAAAGTTCCCCATGGGATGATAAAGGTAGTTTTATGTTGGTCTTTAGGGGAAATCAAGATCTGATTATAGCTTGATAAACCATCCATAAGAGATAACATCTCATGGCTAGTTGTAAGATCAACAAGCTAGTCAATTCTTGGGAACGGGAAGTCATCCTTTAGGAAATCAAGGTTAAGATCATGTAAATCCATGCAAATGTAAAGTCCCCATTTTACTTTGGTTATAGGGATGACATTTGAGACCCATTGGGAATAGTCAATTAATTGGATGAAATTTATAGATAGGAGGTGTTAAAGCTCTTCTTTGATAAGAAGGGATATGTGAGGGTGCATCCAACGAAGATTCTACTTGGTAGGCTTGGCATCATAGTTAGTAACAATGTTAAGGGTAGTGATGGAGGGTTATATTCTTGGCATGTCACTATAAGACCAAGTAAATGTTATACTATGGTCTCACAAGGAGGGAAAATCCTAAAGCTCTAAAGAATCTAGTGATTGGCAAATTTTGACAATGTATGGGTTATCCTAAGTACCCAAGTTAACATCCATGGTGGATTTTTTCAACATGGTTGAAGTCTCAAAAGGGAGGGATTTGTGGATAGAGGAATCTTCTACACCAAGATAGGTAAGAAGGGAATCATCATCCTGACACTAAATGGTATTAATGATAATAAAAACATCTTTCACCATCTCAAGATGAGTTATAGGAATGGTTATGGTCTCCCCATCTTTTTGATAAGTTAGGGGTGTAAGGCTAATCATTTTTATGAAAAACAAAATGTTAGGGGTAATGGTATCAAAATCCTCAAATTTTGATGGAGAATGGGTTAGTGAGGATGGAACTTCCTCATCAATGATGGTAATGGGAGTTGAATTGGTTGGCTCTTCAAGTGGAATGAATTTGAAACCAAATATTTCATGAAGATTTTAGGTCTTACATGGAAACAAATCATGTGGTCTATGTTCATGACATCCTACAATGAATCCCTTCTAAACACACCTATGGAGTTATGTCTTGGCTAACTCCAGTTTATCCAAATAAGATAAATCAGAGGTGAATGGTTGAGGAGAAGAGGAGGTAGAGGAGGTGTAAATTAGTTAATCAAGTCCCCCATAGATAATATTATTTTTTAGATTGGGAGGCCCAAAAGGAATAATGGTTTTGACATTGGAATTGTAATAGGATTTTGGTCAAGGTTCTCGTACTCTTGGGGAGTAGGGAAGGTAGCCAAGGTCAAGAGGTGATACTCCCTTAGTGAAAGATGTTGGAATGTTGATTCCAAGGGGTCCTTTATGGGGATTTGGGTAGAATTTATGGATGATCTAGTTGAGGATTGGTTGGTGAAAGAGGTGAAATCATCTTTAATTGGTGAAGGTTTGGTTGATGGGAGAAGGAGAACATCATTGGACTGGAACATCATGATGCATGATGTAAAAGGACATGGATCAGCTTGTATGGTAACTACTTGAACCTCATGATCAAATTTGATGCACTGATGTAGGGTAGATGTGATCCAAAACTTAGGGTTTTTGGTTGTAAGATATTTCAAGAACACAAAAATAACATAATAATAATGCTTTATTTGATAAGAGATGTTTTATTACTCACAAGATTGAAAATACAAAATATATGCTTATCTCTGAGAAGAGATGTTTGATCTCCTTCCCATAATACATCTTTATTTATTCATATTTTGAAAGTAGGAGGAGAATGTGTAAGGTCACCAATCTCAATATATATGGAGTGGTCAACTTTTATGATTTATAATAACATAGAATTCAAGAAATTACTATTTTTAGACACTTTTTATTTTTAGACATCACTATTGAAATTGAAATTTTAGGCACTTCTATTGGGATTTTGGGGGGTCAAAAACTACCAATAATAGCTCATTACATCTCATATTTTTCTCCTTGTTCTTATATTTATAATGGTTTGAATGGGGAGTCAAAAGGAGCTATGGTTCAAAAGTTATGGCTCTCAAAAGTTATGTCACCAATTGGGGTAAAGCCATCACCCGAATTGTCACCTGAAGTGTTGCCCAGATCATTCCTCCCTCCTTGAGAAGAAATAGTCCCCATTGAATTATTATTATTCATCAAGTGTGATAGTTGTGTCTTTATTTGATTCTCTATGATCCACTCACCTTTGTGGCTAAGCTTTCCACTTTTGACCACCTAGTAAAGTGGAATAGAGCACCCTCTTGTTGTCTTCATCTAGGTGTCCACAATCTAATCCTCCTCCACTAGAGAAAATATCTATGGATCTATCTTATCAATGTCTATTTGTTATAATATGAAAAAAATGTCCAATAGAGGTGGATAATATGGTTTTAGGAGCTCCACATTGAATATTGGATACAGACCAAGGTAGGTTGCTAGGTTCAACTCAAAAGCATTTCCTCCAAAATTTTTAATGATGGTGTAGGAACCATATCGTAGAGGCCAATTTTTTTGTATGGACCTATGATTCATTCATTTTAAATCCAAAACCAAACCTTGTCACCTAAAAAAAATTATGTGTAACCCTATGTTTGTCATGGTCTTGGTTATACTTCTTATTCATATTATCCAAGATGTCATGAACCTATTATTGGATGTGTTGGATTTGTTCAATGAACTTTGTTGCTTTTTTTGCCTCATATTTCCAATGAGGTGTGTATTCCATGGTAGAGAATGGAATGGCAACAAAAATTGGTGCCATGGGTTGGAACTTGAAGCATACTTGGAATGGATTGTGCTTGGTGGAGCTATACAAGGCTCAATTGTGTCCATGTTGTATGAAAAGACTCCCCTCATCCCATGTGCATGGATGTTTTAAGTGATACATCTGAAGTATGTATACAATCAAGTAGTTTAACACTTCTATCTGACCATCAGTCTATGGATGGAAGGCCATGGACTTCATCAGCTTGGTATCCATCATCTTCCATAGAGTAGATCAAAAGATACTCAAGAACTTGTTATCTCTATCTGAGACAATGGACTTGGGGAGACCAAAATGGAGCCATACATGACCAAAATATATTTGAATAGTTTCCTCAACATATATATTATTTTTACAAGAAATAATGATAGCCATTTTTGAAAAAATGATCAACTGCAACAAGAATAAATTCCTTACCATGTTTTGAAGTGGGAAAACCTGAGAGAACATCCATTGAGACAGATTCCTAAGGCCTATTTGGTTCTAGCAATGGTGTGTACAATCCTTTATTATTATTTGTTGGCTTGGATATCACACATGGGGTGTAATATTTGATGTACCTTTCCATATCATTCTACATATCAGGCCAATAGAAGTGATTTTGAATAATTGCCAATGCCTTCTCTACACCAAAGTGCCCAACTGTCCTACTGAAATGTGCTTCCCATATCATCTTCTATTGCTCTACATCTAGAACATAGACATGCCCCATGTGATAGAGGAAATTATCTTTCAAATATAAATTAGAGACATTTTTACCTTCTCAAATTGCTTGATATGTATCAACAAAGGTAGGATCTACTTCATACAGAGTACCCTAGGTGGCAGTCTCATCTCTGCATAGATCAAAAACTATTGTGAGTGTAGTAATTGGTGGGTGTCTCAAAAAATCTATGATATTATTTTATCCCCCCGTTTTGTGTTTGATTATTATATGGAATTATTGTAGATATGTGGCCCACTTATGGTGCCTCTCATTTTGTAGCTTTTTCTACATCTGGATGAATTCCAATGGTCTGTGGTCAGTGCGGATGACCATCTCCTTTCCCAAAATGTAGTGTTTCTATTATTTTTAGGCTTACATAATGGCATATAAATCCTTGTCATATATCTAGTATTTCATGATTGTATCATTGAAATTTTCACTATGATATGCAATAGGATGGTCATGTTGCATGATGATAGCTCCTATGGCATATTCAAATGCATCTATCATCAACTTGAAGGGTTGATGCAAGTCTATCAAAGCAAGAATAGGAGCTAAACAAAGTCTAATATTCAAATTCTCAAATGCTCTTTGTTGTATTTCACCCCATTGAAATACAACTTTAGCTCCTCCTTTAGTCACTTGGTTTAGTGGCCAAGCAATATGTGTGAATCCAAGAACAAACCTATGATAAAAAATTTCAAGACCCAAGAAGCTATGAAGTTCTATGAGGGTCCTTGGTGTAGGTCATTATTGAATAACCCAAATCTTCTCTAGGTCAACATGGACCCCTTCCTCATCCACAACATACCCCAAGTACTGAATTGTTTTCATCTTGAATATGCACTTGTTGAGATTTGTATACAACTTGTGCTCCCAAAGAGTTTGAAGCACCTTATAGACATGTTTTAAATGTTCCTCCCATGTTATGATATATATGAGTGTGTCATCCAAGTAGAAAACCATGAATGAGTTGGTGAAGAGTCATAGGATGTCATCCATCATCCTCATAAAAGTTACAGGTGTGTTAGTTAAGCCAAAAGGCATAACTAACCATTCAAAGATCCCTTTCGTGGATTTGAATTTATTCTTCCAGACATCAGTGGGATCGATAGGAATCTGGTGATAGTCAGATTTGAGATCAATTTTAGTGAATAACTTCACACCATGGAGTTGTTCTAATAGGTCATCAATCTTGGGGAGGGGGTAGTGATTCTTCATAGTGATTTTATTCAAGGATCAATAGTCAATGCAAAGCCTCCATGTTCCATCCTTCTTTGGTGCTAAGACAATTGGGATTCTATAGAATAAATATCTTACCCTGATGTGACCCTTTTGGATCAATTCTTGAATCTATCTTTTTATCTCATCATTCTCTATAATTTATCTATGATACATAGGGATATTAGGCAAAGGTGATCCTGAAACCAAATTGATAGAATGTTTTACTTGATAGTGAAATGGAACTCCCATGGGTGACTTGAATAAATCATCATATTCTCCCATGATTTGACCCATCTACTTATGTATCTAGTTAGTGCTATAATATCAGCCTTCTTAGATATTTATGGCTTGACCACCATGAGCATGAATTGCTTTATCTTCTCCTCCAATCTTTTACATTACTTGTCACTAATCAGGGAGATAGATATGGGAAGTGGTACTTTTGGTACCCTGTAGTGCCACATTCCAAGAGTGAGGGTGATCCTTTGGGTTATTGATTCATAGATGCCATGTTAATCATACATGAATGGATGACTAAGGAGTACATTACAAACATCCAGATTGACCACATCACACAAGGCCTCATCTTAGAAAGGTTTTATTGCATATGAAATAAGACACTAGTGGGTGACATGGAGGTCTCTCCCTAGGCTCAACCATCCAATAATAGATGGCTTTGGGTGAGGCTTCATGGAAAAATTTAGACTTTTTACAACATTAGTAGAGATTAAATTCTTTTGACTCCCACTATCAAGAATGAAATGTAGAGGCTTACCTTTCACCCATAATTTAGAGTGAAACAACCTTTCTTTGTCATCTAGCCTTTCCTCATGGGTATGTGATGAAGCAATAATGGTATCAGGCTCAGCATCTATAATCTCTTCTTCATCCTCTTTGACTATAGGGTGTGTATGAGTTATAGTAGTAGATGTCAAGGATTATGACTTAGAAAGTAGGGACTTAATGGCTTGACATTCTTATTTGGAGTGAGTTCTAGTTTTGTGGTAATTACACCATTTCCCATTCTTCCCCTTTTTGGGTTTATTATCTTGGAACTCCTTTTGCTTCCAATTTTATCCTCATATTTGACCTTATTTATCACTTTTCCATTTTTAAGGTTGACTCTTCATATTCTTTCTTCCATGCTTCTACTCAATCTTCACCGTGAACTTGTACACCTCATTGAGGGTTTCCAAATTGAAGAGTTCCATTTCCCCCCATATATACCATTATATTATATCATGATATTTGAGATCCTTATGTTTCTCACTTTCTTGGATGCCCAATCTCATAGATAGAGAATGAAAAAATGTCAATGTAATCTTAAACAGACTGTTCTTTACCTTGGTGAAGTTGTTGCCAATGTATGTACAGATCATCATATGCTCCAATGGGGTAGTATTCTTCCTTTATATCTTCTATGAAATCATCCCAAGTAGGTTCCACCTCAAGTCCAATGTCATCCATATTGAACCTCTTCTTGTACACTTCCCACCAATTTTTGACAAGCAATGATGCTTTCAGAAGAGTAAAAGTGATCTCTCCATTGGTGAATTTATTTATAAAAAAATAGGAAGACAATTGATCCAACCAATTTTCTAATACATTAGCATTGATTTTTCCTTCAAATTTATGGATATCAAAATTCACCTAAACCTTGAAGGGTATTAGGTCACTAAAAGGTTGTTCCATAGATGAGGAGCCAAGAAGTGTAGATAAGGAGCCATAATTTCCCATTGAGATTTGTTGGAGAATTTGTGCAAATTGTTATATAATTTGTGATTGCTACCACTAAAGGGATTCATTTACCATTTACTTGAAGGTATTATATTTATTAGTGTTTCCCACCCATTGAGGTCATTTGGAGCGAATAGGTGGATAGTCTATGAGCTTTGTTGTTTTCCACCCAAGCTTCTTGTAGCCTAACCTCATCCTCCAGATCATACACTCTAAAGACAAACCACTATAATATAAATAATATAAAACATAGGGGTTTTTGTTGAAATACATTTAAATAACACAAAAATAACATAATAATAATTCTTTCTCTAAGAATAGATGTTTTATTACTCACAAGATTGAAAATACAAACATATGCTTATCTCTGAGAAGAGATGTTTGATCTCCTTCTTGAGCTACATATTTATTTATACATATTTTTAAAGTAGGAGAAGAATGCGTAAGGTCAAAAATCTCAAGAGAGATGGAGTGGTTTGACTTCCATGATTTACAACAACACAGAATTTGAGAAATTACTATTTTTAACAACTTTCTATTTTTAGATAGCATTATTAAAATTGAAACTTCAAGCACTTCCATTGGGTTTTTAGGGCTCAAAAACCATTGATCATATCTCATTCCATATCATTGAATTCTCCTCAATATTATATTTCCATCCATTATAATGAGGATTCAAATGGATCTATGGTTCAAAAGTTATGGCTCTTAGAAGTTCTACCACCAATTAGGGTAGAACCGTCACCCAAATTATCACCTGAAGTGTTTCCCAGATCAAGATGGCACATAATTCATGGAATGGATCTAAGGGTATTCAATTATAACATTGTATTATAACTCACCTTTCAATACATAGAAGAGCTTTAGAATCATGTGAGGTTTTGAATGAATGTGGATGACAACAATTGCTAAAGTTGTTACGACAACAATTCCTAGAGTTGTTGCCATAATATCATTAAAGGAATGGAGCACCACTATGGTTTTTGATATAATATTCTCCAATAATTTTAACTTATCATATTCATGGGAGGATATAATGTTGATTCTATCTCCTTCATCAATCATAACCCTTTTGATGTGGGTTTGGTTGATGTATGCGGTAATGAAGAGGGGAGGATCTGGGTCCTGGGGATGAATAGAGGGTATTTCTAAATCCTTAAAGGTAACAAGAGTGGAAAGATGAAGGGATTTGATAAAGGATACTAGAGGTTATGGATCTTATGGTTTAACCTATAAGGTTTTTAAATCCTCCATCATCTCCTAATGGTGATGGGGTGAGGTATTGATTAGTTCATATAAACTCATCTTCACTAGTGTTTAGTGAAGTTGATTTATAACTACTCTTTGGATTGACTTACAAGGGTTGGATTAAGAGGCACCTAAGATGGACACTTTGGGATTGGGCTTGGGTGAATGTGTTTGGGTTTGGTTGGGTGATTGTGTGGTGGAAGAAAGGTATGTCCATGTAATTGACACCTTTGCCTTCCATTATCCTTTTATTGGGCTTGTGATCATGTAACCACATGGATGGTATGGATTTGGGAAAGAGTTAGACTAGAGGACTGCTTTGGTTCCTCCTCACTCTTATATTAGAGTGTGAGATTAGGTAAGTTTGGGGTGGTGGCTTGTGGTTTCTGAAGTGGTAGTGGTCTCATGGGAGGATCTTCTAACAATAAGTCACCTTCATCACCTAGCTGGTGGATTAGGACTTGGAGAGCTTTACAGTTATTTGTATCATGTCCTAGCATTCTATGGTATGATAAAATCATATAATAATTAAACTAAGATGGCTTAGGACTATGGGGGTCAAATGGTTTTATAGGAGGCAAATTCAAGAAATAAATTTGAAATAATCTTTTAAATATGGTTGAGTAAGACTCAATAAAATGTGATAAGGGTGTTGGGGTTTTGGCTTTGGCTTTAAGGTTGGAAGCCTTCTTAGGAGTACAGTTTATAATGGGGGTTTTGGGTGTTGAAATATTCTTGGTGGGTGGTGTTTTATAATTTAATGGCTTGGAGGTAGATGGTTTGGAGGTAGAAGGTTTATAAATAATAGGCCTTGTAGTGGGTGGTTTGGAAATAAAAGGGTGAAAAGTAGAAGGCTTAGTAGTGGAGGGTTTAGAGGTAGAAGGCATGGAAATAATAGGTAGAGGTGTAACTAAAAGAGGAGGTTGGGTTTAGGTTGTCTTTGGGAGATCTGTCTTCTTAATGTAAAGATGAGGTCCTAGGATGGAAGAAGGATGTGGTCCTAAAATGGAAGGCAATGTAGAAATGGGTGGCAAGGTTTTGGTTTTTGGGATCCTATGTGGATCCACTTTCTTAGTTGGATTAATGTGGGGTTTATTTGGTGGGTTAGATGGTGCTAAATCCAAATTTAATGGAGGGTGAGTAAGGATCTGAGTAGGGAGCATGCCTAAGTTTTTAATGGGCTTTGTTGGGATGGTATAAGGTACTTGGGTTACTCTAGGTGGAGTTGGTTTGGTTGGTGAAACTATGGTTTGAGAGGTAGAGGTTTCTAATTGTTTAGTTGGGATGATGGTGGGTTGACTAGTGTAAGTGGAAGGTTGGGTTGACAATGATATAGTTTAGGGATCTTACTTGGCTAGATAGGGGAGCCCAAGATGGTGCCAAAATGTGGCATGATCTATGTTAGGTTAAGATAGGAACTCCAAGTTTTGAACTAGTCTATAAAAATGCATATAGATGGGTTTGATTCCTTCAGTATTAGTCTCAAAGGACAAACCCATGGGTTGAGAGAGGGGAGTTTTTACCTTGTCCTTTTCCTCAATTAAAGACTCCAAGGTTTTAAGGTGATTCTTCCATTAGAGGGGTAGGTAAAGTAAAGTTTTTCTTAGTAATGTTTTATAAAGGAGGAGTGGATTTATCTTTGATAGAAGAGAAAGGTATGGTGGTAATGGTTTCCTCCTTTGGTATGTCTCCCAAAGGAGAAGTTGGTAGCTTCACTACCTCAATAAGTGAAGAAAGGGTAATAGTTGTTTCCTTTATTTTGGTTCCCAAAGGAATATAAGGTGACTCCACCACATTAATAAGTGGAGAAGAAGATGAAGTGGTTTGGGCAATGGTTTCCTCAATAATGAGCTCACTAAGAACCATATTGACATTATGGACCTCATGGTTGTGATATATTTTTGATTTATTATTTTTATTGGTCCTAAAAGGGGCATGGTTGGGAAAAGTATGTCTAAATATGTCAAGTGACTGATTAAGGGGTGCATTGGGATTATCTAGCATAAGTTCCCCCTTTTCAATCAACCCTTAGACAATACTTTTGAAGGTATTACATCTACTAACATCATGTCCAATGACATGGTGGAAGGCACATAATTTGTTCTCCTTATACCAACTAGGTGTAGGATGAGAGGAATAAAATTGATATGGGGGTTTGATTGGAAAATTTTATATGATATTTTCCTTCAAAAAAATTTCCAAAATGAAACCATATGACTCCCCTAGTAGAGTATATTATTTTTGGTTATTACAGTTCTAGTTTCAGGTATTATGGTTGGAAGAAATAGAAGAGTTGGGTTAGTTAACAAATGAAGGAGGGGTAGTTTTAAGGATAACTAAATTTATGCTTCCCTTGGTTTTGGTACTGGTATTAGATTGGTTGTTAATTTTGGAGGAGGAGGTTTGATTTGACTTGAAAATATAATTCTTGTTTCTTAATTTTAGCCTCCCCTCATCAATGAATCTAGTCTCTAATTTTCATGCCATGGTGAAAACCTCATCAAAGGTCTTTAAATTTTGAATGTGTAGAGTGGAAGAAATATGTTTGGCATAAGCTCAAGAGAAAAACTCAATCAGCTGAGGTTGGTTTAAAGTGAAAGAGAGTTGGTTTATCAAACCTCTCCAATGGGCCATGAAATCAACAATCCTCAAATTATCAAATGGAGTAGAGGTTGGTGATAGAAACGTTCTTAGATATATTTATGGAAAAATTATCTAAAAAGGTTTGAGATAATTACATAAAAGAAAATAGGGAATGCTTGGTAATAACACTTTACCAATCTAACACTGGACCAAATAGGGATATGGGAAGGTGTGAATAAGGAGATAATCATCATAATTAATCAAATAAAAAGAGTTTCTAAATGCTCTAAAATGTTGTTAAGGATCTTCCTTTCTCTAAAATTTTGAAAATTTTAAAAGTTCCCATTGAAGAGGATAAGGTCAGATTGGGATGGATGGATGAATTGATTCATTACAAATTTGATGATATGATAAGAAACTATGGGCACTAGATATAAATGAATCCAAATTGGTCATATTATCCATCATCATCTTAACTAGATCAGTTTGTTATTTTGTTACCCCATAGTTATAGGGTAAATTCTATTTGGGGTTTGGTAGGTGAAACATAAGGATAGATAATGTAAGGTTGGGAGGTTATTTCATATTGGTATGTGGACATGGGTAGTTGATAGGGTGTCATGTATGGGTAAGTGGATATAAGAGGTTGAGTATAAGGTGGAGCCATATACCCTTATGGGTTAGTAATATATCCTGGGTTGGATGCAATGGGTACTTATTGAGGAATTAACATGGGTTGGGTTAGAGATATGGTTGGGTTGATAGGTTGAGGATGGGTGGTAACCTTGGTACTAATGGGTGGAATGGTAAAAGGTATGGAAACCACCAAGATTTGGATGAATTGGAGGTTGGTGGGTTGGAAATAATAAGAGGAGGGGTGGCAATACTAGTAGAGGGTACTCCAATGGTAAGTGGGGTATAGGTACTTAAAGGTTGGGTTGTTCCTATACTAAAAGATTTATTGGTTAGGGAGGAAGGTGTTTAGTTGTTGGTTGGTTGGATGGGTTGGTTTTGGATTGTGGTATTGGTGGGATTGTCGATAGAAGAATATGTTTGGGTGACTAAGGGTTGGTTGGAAATGGTGGAAATAAAGGTACTAACCATAATAAGGTATGACATACCATAGGTTGGATCAATAGATAGAACCAAAGTGAAGGTATAGTGAGATATGGTGTTAAGGTAGTGTTGGAGGGCTATGGGGTTGTTATCCAAAAAGGTGGTGAAATCTGTATCACCTTGGCAAACCATCTGATGGATATTAGGACTTCCATAAAGATGGGTAAAACCCTCTATATTTGAGATTTACTCCATAGATGAAGAAGAAGAGGAAGATGGGTGGTTGGGAGGCAGATCCTAATTTACTTGGTTTATTAGTTATTGTCTAGTGAGAACCATGCAAAGAAGGAGAAAAGGAAGATAAGAGTGATCTCACAACTCAAAAGAGAAGGAATAAAAATAAAATATCTCTAGGAAAATAATGAATACACTAAAGTGAATTAAAATCCTAAGGTACCTTTTATCTCTTTTTAGGATTATGCCTCAATTTTAAAGAAGTTATGAAGACCAACATGGTCTTATAGAGTGGATACTAGAAGAATATGTCTAAGGATGGTTTTAGGTAGTTAAAATATCTCAAGATTTGTACTATAACTTGGTACATGGCTTGATATTGAGGCCTACCCCTTCACTTCACACATCATAGTGATAAGGGTGTCAAGTGGTTAGCCAAATATATACCAAGTTGCTAGAGATTATACTCAACTAGTGTACTGAGTTGGTTCTCCCTTTGATGGTGAAATATACATAGGATATCCAAGGAAAGGTGACTTATAGGTGATGAAATCCTATTTAGGCCTTATGTCAATGTTTTTATGTTTGATTGAATGTCTGATTTGGTATTATGTGTGTGATAATAAGTGAGATTATGATTAATTTACTTGATTAAACTAAGCTACGTGAGCTAATAAATACAAGTAAAATAGGGATGCAAAGTTAAATTTAATCCAAAATAAGATTTTAGTGTCTTTTAAAATGAATACAAAAAAACTAATATGAACTTAGATGTGATATGATGATGCAAAAATCCTAGGCTTAGAATGAATACTTTTTATTTTTAGAAATGAAATAAAAAATGACAATTTTACTTTTTTCTCTAAGAAAGCCAAATAAACTAGAACTTACATTTTGGACAGGAAAAAAGGAAATAAGGAACTTTTAGAACTTGCATTTTGGAAAGGAAGAAAGGAAATAAGAAACATTTAATTTTTAGAAAAGAATTAAATGAATGGCTCTTCTCTAATGCAACTAGATTTCCTATAACTACAAACCCAAGAAAAAGCTCAAGGGTCCCACCAAGCTTGCCAGAATGTTTCACTAAAATTTTGTTTTATTTTCTTTATAAATAAAGTTATAAAACTTCAAAGAAGGGTAAGTTTATTATAACCTAATGTGTTATGTAAAAGTGAATGTATATGATTGTGGATAATCCTCTTTAACTAGGGAGGATGACCTCCAAATAATAAAACACTAGAAGAGAATGGTTAATTAGTGAGATAGTAGGGTTGACTAACTAGTGTGAGTTAGATCCAAGAAGCACAACCTTAATTAGAGGTTGTTAATCCACACTTTCAAAACACTTAAGTTCTGATAAGTTGAAAATAGGTTTTTCCATGAAATAAAAGAAGGTACTAAAATTGAATACAAGAAATGATTATGATTTAACCTATTTGGCAATATTAGTGTATTATTCTTAATTTAGTTAAAGGGTCTGAGTAATAAAATAAATAAATATATATGCAATAATTAATCTACTAATTTGTGTAAACTAGATTACAAATTTGACCTTTCTAAAAATAGTAATAAGAGTGAGAAAATAAGACTTAGCTAGAAACTAGCTAATCTAACTAAGACAAAAGTTAGAATTCACTATGCAAGACAAGCACACTATCACAAATTGAGATCTGAAATTTTTTTTATGATTGGATAGGAGCATCAAAATTGGATAGGAGTGGTACTGATGCTATAGTCCACCTCTATTATTGTTTTCCCGAGGATTTGAGATTTCTAAGTTTTGTTTGACAAGTCTGTGTGACCTTGTCCATGAAGTTTTGATAGTTGGAAGTCAGTAGAGCTCTTTTTAGAGAAGATTCTCTCTTCAAAACCTATATTCCATTATGCTTTAACCAATTTCAAGAAAGAGGGGAGGTTAGTGTGTGTAAGATTCACTAAACATGTATCCACACCCCTTGTGTGGGCATGCGGCCTTCATACCAATACTTCAAAGAGGAATCAAGCCATATGTAGTTCTTCCACTTGATGTGCTTTGTGAAATTTAATGTATTAATATGAAAAATGCTAAACTAGATGTACTTGAGGTGGCTAGGGACTGGTGTAAGGATTTGAATAATCTTGTAAGTATATTAGCTAATTATATGTAGAGAATAGGGAAGATGGATTGAGTAGTCTTTCTTGTATTCTTTCTTGCTTAGTGATATTTTCCCTCCCTTTCCAAATGATCTTTGAATGGGATTTTATAGGGATCTATTGGTCATGGGTTAAATGTGCTCATATTAGGTTGACAAGGAGAAGGATGGGGAACCAGAATAAATGATGGTTGGGGCCAAAAATGGACTTGGATAAGAGTACTAAAAGTAGATAGGAGTGGCACCAGATCTATAGTCCTAGTGTGGTGCTATTATCCTAAGCAGATGGGATATAGGGGGATTTATTTGTCATGGAAAGAGGAGTTTGACTCAACTGGGATTAGGTCTAGAAGGCTATGTATGACTGGAATTAATGAGAATGATGCCTATGAGGTTCATGTGAGCAAGCAAGAAGGATCTAAGGGTTGGGTGTCATTATCTATGCTCAAGTTACCAATTTTTGCATTTGATATGACTACATTTCCCCCTCCTTGTTCTAGTGATGTAGATAAATGAAATACTAGGATAAAGGAAAAATAAAGAGTGTACTTTAACTTAACTACAAGGGTGAAGCTCATGAAGCTATGTGATGTTGGGCGTGCATAAAGAAAGCACACTATCAAGTATGAAACTACAAAAAAAACAAAGAGTATACCAGTTCTTACTAAATATGCTATATCTAAAATAAGAATGTATAAAGTTGGGTAAGAGAGAGAGGAAGAGAAAAGAATGAATACACCTCACCAATTACATAAACTAGTATAAAACCTATTGTGATGCTGAGTGATACTAATTAATGCTAAGTAATGCTGGATGATTCTGTACCAAGAGTAACATCATGAATGAAGATGAGTTTTCAATTCCCTAGAAGTGGCTCAAGAATGTAAAGGCTATCCCTTTGGCTCTATCATCAACCACTAATTAAAGCTAGGTCATCATGCATGTGCCAATAAATGTTTGGACTGTGTGTCCAATCTTTTTGAATAGGCAGCTCAAGAATACAAAGGCTATCTAGTTATTTGGCTCCATCATTGCCTCATAAAGTGAAGTTATGAACTGATACCTATATGAAATGTATATCATATTATATGGATCCTAAATCCCATGACTATACTATGATATGATAATTTTGGCATGGATAGCTGATGTATACTAGAATCTAAGCCACTCTTGACCACTTTGAAAGATGAATATTGGGCTTGTATGAAAGCCACTCTAAAATGGTACACTAGGCTTGTATAAAATCCATTCCAAAATGTGAAGGCTAGGCTTTTATGAAAGCCACTTCAAAATTATTCCAACCACCTACATATATAATAAGGCACACAACTGTTGAGAATGCTTGGGTAATGTTAAGCTCGGAAAAAAATGTGTCATGCACATTACCCCCAATCACTAGTGTCTAAAACATGGATTTTGATATGGAAGTTATACCAATTATCATATCTAAAACTAGAAGTGAGAACCATCATACCACACATAATTCCCCATATATCTAGATTCTTTGAGCAAAAGTATACTAAAAACTACTAATTTTAAACTAGTCTAGTTGTGGAAAATTGTAATTGAACCTAATTTTATAACTATTTTTAAAAATTCTAGTTTTTATACTATTTAGATAAGAGCACTAAAAATGGACACTAATGGCACTGGCACTATAGTCCAAGTTGGGTGCTATTGTCCTAGGCCAAATTTGGTAACTATTCTAGCATTTTCACTATCTATTTAGTTTATTCTAACTATTTTGATGTCTAGTTGTTATTTTGGGTGTTTTGAATGTTGTATTTTTTACTATTAGGAGCTCTGATCAGGAATGAAGACTCTATAATGACTACCATCATAATAAAAATCCCTGCATGTGTGTTATGCTAAAAATATACATGATATAGTAATGATAATTGACAATATATCTCAAGATATAGCATGGTTTGTGATGAGATATTGTTAGATTAACAAGGGTATGCCTAGATAGATAGAAAAATGTAATATCATGTGCAATGTACTAAACTAGAATAGGAAGTCTGGTTAGTTATTAGTTATTATGGAGGGATGGAGCATGATGTCCATCATGCCATCTAAGAAAGAAAGATAATGCATGATGTGGATCATGGTATTGCAAACAATGAGAAATAAACAAGCAACAAGCACACAGGGCAAGAAGTAATAAGTATACAAGGGTGGCCAAGGGGGAAAAAAAATAAGGTACATGGGCACATGTCATGTATACTAGAAGGCAAGCATACAAGGCATGTTCAAATGATATATACAAATACAATTGAAACAAGCAAAGCTAGTGTCGAAGCCACAATCACATAGAAGAGTACAAGAAAAGGACATTGGAAAATGTCCTAGGGCACACACAAGACATAGAATCAAAGAACATTATCAAATATCCTAACACACATATAAGAGACAATCAGGAAGTGAGAAATGAAATAATATCTAGCTACACAAAGAAATAAAGAAAAGCATGTAATAACTAGAAATATAATTACATCTAACTAATCAAATCAAGAGGTAAACTATGCAAGACATGTTAGTAAAAGACTAGGTATATGCTAAGAAATACACAAGTGTTATATACTAGTGAGATTTTGATATATTAATCTATGTAAGCTAGTAAATAATGTACATACACATGATAACTAGAGTGTGTGGTGTAGGAATGACATAACCTGGATGGTGTAGTCACATAGAAGATGCCCCCAGTGGCTATGTATATCGATGTATGCCTCGATGTAGAAGTAGGATGCCCCCTAATGGGTAGACTGAATCAATCAAAGAGATGGATGTCACTGCACACACTCAAAAGAGATCAAGTGAAGCATGGTAATGTAGATAAATAGACAAATAATAACATAGAATAACAGAAGTAAGTCTAGCATGATAGTAGAAACGTAAAGCATGGATAATGCATACAATTGAAATGTATTTGGTTTTTTGACATATTTAAATGTTTTTGTGTTTTTGAAATATTTTAATGTTTTTAAATTTTTGATATATTATATAGTTTTTGAATTTTTGGATATGTTATGAACTATGTACAATCAATCATAAGGAGACTATGTACAAGAAATTGAAAATTATTATGTACAAGTAAGTTAGGAATAGATGATACTAATTGATGAGTCTCATGGGAGACTCCTTATCATGGTGTCTTGTATCAAGGAGAGGAATCGTGCGTGATCATGAATCATGATGAAAATGTCAATACTGTGGCTTTAAAATCTATATATATTATAAATGCTCTAAAATCTTTAAATTAGAAACTAATTATGAGGTCCCTCTATAACTATAAGAAGTGGATGCAACTGTGGGGATCTTAGGGACCCATCTAGTAGTGGGAGAAGCTCTCTATACATGTACTCTATGAGTAGATCATGAGATCTCAATGATATTGCTCTAGGTGTGAACACTGTAGCTGAAAGCTATCTAGAATCCTAAAGTTGTGGAGGTGTATGAAATTATTCTACTAACAATGGATGACTCATCTATGTCTAAATTAGAACTAGAGGAAGAACTATAACTAGTGGGGAAATTGGAACTAAAGGATGAACTAAAACTAGTGACTGTAAGGTAGAAGATGGATCTAAAGTTGGGAGTGGTAACTCATATGGAACTCCACCTACTATAACAACCTGATTATCATGAATGAAGTTCATGCATCTATGAACTATAGAAGGTACTATTCAAATTTTCTATATCCATGGTCGACCAAATAATATATCAATAACTCCTACATTGGGAACTATAATGAATGGTGTGTCCACATGTGTTGGACCAATCAGTAAAGGAAGTACAATCTCACCCAATGAACTCTATGTGTACCAATTGAATCTAATGATAACTATGCCCATTGAGGTAATATCATATTTTAAATATCTCAAATACTGTAATAATGTCATAATGCACATGTTCATGTTGGATCCATTATCTATGAGAACATTATGAATAGGATGATTATGGATGTAATCTCTAATAAAGATTGCATGATAATCTAAATCATCCTTGATGATCTCATACTCTAATAAGGAAATGGAAGGTTTAGATGGAACTCTAGAACTATATATACCAATCATGTTTCTTAAAGGATGTATCTCGACTGAAGGTGTCCTATATGTATCCAGTGGTGGATGTGCATGATATGCATGGTGAACCCATGATGTGTCTCCTATCTCTTATTTAGAATGCTATGAAAAGGGATTTGAGAATATTTTGAAAGATTTGTCCTATGTTTGCTTTTCTTGAGGAGGCTCAATTGAAGTGTTGAGATTAATATGATTGTCATATATCAAATCATGTAACTTGTATCTTAAATTAATGCATGTATTAGTTTTATGGCTTGGTGCCCTATGAAACTTTCAAAATGAATGATGATCATATCCCCATGGAAGAGGCTTTGTTGGGTCAACTTCTTGAATATGAGGGAGAGATATGATGTTACATTTCAATAGCTATTGTATAAATTTGGCTAGAGAAATTGGCTGATAAAACCATTCACTGAGGTGGCTCACAAGCCACATTAATTGTAGATTGAGTCTTACTCTTGCTATCATTTACCTTGACTTTGTATAGGACTTTATTGTTACTCTTGTTTGTTTGTTTTTGAGATACTTGTGTACTTGAGTTTTCCCATTGAAATTAGTTTGAATTCTCTTTTCTTTAGTGTGTGACATAATTCATTGAAGGAAGATAATCTTTTAAACATAATGGATTCATATAAGGCTGGTAGAAGACTCTATTTGAATATATTTTGTAACTCTTGATCAGACATGGGGCTAGTCATCTTAGCCAAAATAGTCTTATATCAGAGAACATAATTTGTGAGATGCTTATTTGACCTTTGTTTTTTTTTATGAAAATTAAGTATATGAAACCTTATCACCATTGTTAATGTTGAAATGAGCTAGGAACATGTCATCTAAAGTATTTAAAGCATTGACTGAATGATTTGGTAGAATGTAGAACCATTATAAAGCATAATCCTTTAGGATCCATGGAAATAGCTTGGTAAGTAGCCAATAATTTGGTACATAGTCCAATCATGCTACATGAAAATATCTCCAATGTGTCTCTAGATCACCCTTTCCATCATATAGAGTAAGCTTGTTTAAACAAAACCTTATGGCAAGGATGTAAAATCAATGTGATGTGCCAATGGTGTATGTAATAAAGAAAAATAATCTAAAGCCTATGTAGGTCTAGAGGCACCTTGTTCAATATGTAGCACCTTATATTAAATAGATTTTATCTCTTACACAAGGGTTACCACATTAAGAGACAAAGATGTACTAGCTATAAATGGTGGCATAGAGGTAGGTTGGGCTGCTATAGGGGGTTGTTGAGACATATTTTCCCCCATAGTGTCATTTTTAACTGGTTACTCTACAAGAATGAAATATTCAACTTGATTAGCCTTTTCAATTTCTATGATAGATTGCAGGATAAGAGTATGATCTCAGGGCTGGTCCCAGAGTCTTTCTCAAAAACTTTGTAGGATCAAATCTTTGTTGAGGACAAATTCATTATCAATAATTAGTGGAAATGGATCAGTAGTCCAATGTGGTAAAGAATGATCATTGATGTGTACATCATCATTATTATTTTTATACTACTCATTATTAAAGTAATCTTTATTAAAATTAGTGTAATCTGGATGTGTAGAATCTATAATAGGAACCTGAGCTGGTTGTATATCCATGGTATATGGTCAAGTTTCCATAATTTGGGTGAATTCAAGATGATTGCCACTACGTCTTGTACTTCATCTTGAAGGAAGAGATGCAAGAAACTTAGGTGGAATAAGGAAAACAAGTTTGATAATAGTAGAAAAGATTAAATGGATATAATCTAAATAAGGAACTAGAATATGCATAAAAAGGATACAGAGTTTTCACACATGTAAAGTGATACCTCAATAAGCAAATAGGAACTAGTACACACAATTAGGGTTTGAAAGGTAATTATTTAAATAATTTACTATGAAATTTTGAAATTAAAAGTGAATTTTTGAGTTATATATGCAAGTAAAAAATTATAAATTTATTGGAAAATTAGTGATTTAAAGAGACCTAGTAGATGCCACTAAGGTTTTGGAAAATAAATGATTTTGAAAATTACTATTGAATTTTAAAATTTGAAGCGAATTTTTGAGGTAGATATACTAGTTAAAAACCAAAAAATTATTGGAAAATTATTGAGAAAATATTGGGACCTAGTATGGGCAACTAGGGTTTGAAACAAAATCTTTTTAAAATTACTATGAAATTTTAAAATTTAATTCTAATTCATGATTTTATTATGCAAGTAAAAAAAAATAGGAAAAATTAGTAGGAAATTTACCCTAGTGTTTCTAGGCTTTTTATGCACAAACGAAGTAAGTCAGGTTCACCAAATGATTTAACATTTTTAAAGAATATTTGTGTGTTATTCCTAATATAGTTAAATGGTCTAAGTAGTAAAACTAGTACATAAATAAGCAATAATTAAGATACTGATTTGTGTACATTAACTTGTAATTTTGACCTCTCTAAAAATAATAATAAGATGGAGAAAATAAGACTTAGCTAAAAACTAGGTAATCCAACTAAAATAGGGTCTGATATTCACTATGAAAGATTGGGACATTATCACAAACTAAGATTTTACCTTTGTTTTATGATTGGATAAGAGTGCTAAAAGTGGACAAGAGTGGCACTAGAACTATAGTCCACCTCTACCACTATTTTCCTAAGGCTATGGGCTTTTTGTATTTTTTTCAGCAGGTATGTGTGACCCTATCCATGAAGTTTTGGTAGTTGGAAGTTAGTAGAGCTCCTTGTAGAGTAGATTCTCTCTTTAAAACCTATATTCCGTTATTCTTTGACTAATTTTAAGAAAGAGGGAGGGATTAGTGTGTGTAATATTCATTAAACATGTATCCACACCCCTTGTGTGGGTACATTGCCTACATACCAATAATTTGAAGAGGGATCAAGCCATATGTATCTCTCCCACTTGATGTGATTTGTGCAATTAAGTGTATGAATATGGAAAATGCTAAATTGGATATACTTGAGGTGGTTAGGGAATGGTGTAAGGATTAGAATAACCTTGTAAGTATATTGGTTAGTTTTATCAAAAGAATAGGGAAGATTGCTTGAGTAATCTTATTTGTATTTTTTATTACTTAGTGATAATTACCAACCCTTTCCAAATGATCTTTGAATGGGATTTTAATAGGTTGAATGTGCTTGCATTAGGCTGACAAGGAAAAGGATGGTGAACCATAATAAATTGACCATTGGGGCTAGAAATGGACTTGGACAAGAGAACTGAAAGTATATAGGAGTGGCACCGGTGTTATAGTTCTAGTGTGGTGCTATTTTCCTAAGTAGACAGGACCTAGGGAGATTGATTTTTCATGGAAAGAGGAGTTTAGCTTAATTGGGATCAGGTATAGAAGGATACGAATGATTGGGAATCAATGAGAATGATTCATATGAGGGTTATGAGAGTAATAAAGAGGGACCTAAGTTTTGGGTGTCATTATCCATGCCCAAGTTACCGATTTTTGCATTTTATATGACTACATTTACCCCCCTTTATTCTAGTGATGTAGTAAAGTGAAATACGAGGATAAAGGAAAAATAGAGAGAGTACATAAACTACCTAAGAGGGTGAAGATCATGAGGTTATGTGATGATAGGTGTCCATAGAGAGAGCACATTATGAATTATGAAACTATAAAAGAAAACAAAGAGTAGATCAGTTCCTACTAGATACACTATATCTAAAATAAGAATGTATAAAGCTGGGTAAGAGAGAGAGGAAGAGAAAGGAATAAATATAACTCATTAGGTAAACAAACCAATACAAAACTTGTTGTGATGTTGAGTGATGTTGAGCAATGTTAATTAATATTGGATGATTTTGTACCAAGAGTAATATCACAAATAGAGTTAAGTGTTCAATTCCCCAAAAATGGCTCAAAAATGCAAGGACTGGCCCTTTGGTTCCATTATCACCCACTAAGTGAATTTAGGTGATCATGCATGCATTAATCAATATTTAGATTATATGTCTAATCCCTCTGAATAAATGGCTCAAGAATATAAAGGCTAGCTAGTCTTTTGGATCCATCATTACTCTGTGAAGTGAAGCTATGAACTAATAATGATATAAAATATGTGTCATATGAAATGGATCCTAAATCCCATGAATGTACCATGATCTGATAATGTTGGCATGGATAGTCAAATGTATGTTGGAAATTAGGCCACTCTTGGCCACTCTAAAATATGGATATTAAACTTGTATGGAAGCCACTCTAAAACTGGTGCACTAGGCTTGTATGAAATCCATTCCAAAATGTGGAGGTTAGGCTTCTACGAAATCCACTTCAAAATGATACCAAACACGTATAAAGAGAATATGACATGTAACTATTGAGAATTTTTGGGTAATGTTAAACTTGAAAAGAAAAAGAAAACAAATGTATCATTCATATTGCCCCCAATCATTGGTGTCTAAAACATGGATTCTGATTTGAAAGTTATACCAATTATAATATTTGGAACTTGAAGTGAGAGCCATCATGCCATGCATAATTCCACCTATATCTAGATTATTTGAGAAAAAGTGTACTAAATTTATTGATTTTAAACTAGTTTGGTTGCGCAAAACTATAGCTAAACCTACTTTTCTGCCTGCTTCTAGAAAGTTTTATTTTTTTACTATTTATATAGGAGCAATGCAAATGGATAGTAGTGGAACCAAAACTATAGTCCAATCTTGGTGTTGTTGTCCTAGGCCAAATCTAGTAACTATTTTAGCATTTACACTATCTACCTAGTTTTTTCTAACTAGTTTGATGTCTGGTTATTATTATAGGTATTTTCACTATCTATCTAGTCTATTTTGACTAGTTTGATGTTTAGTTGCTATTATAGGTATTCTAAATGTTGTTGTTTTGACCGTTAGGAGCTCTAACTCTATGACAAAACCCATATTTATTTTCCCCTCTTTTGAGGGTAGGAATGAAGACCCTAGAGTGACTACCCTAAAAAAAGAGCCCTTCAAGTGTGTTATGATGCAAAGATACATGATATAGCAATGATAATCGATAAGATATCTCAAGATATAGCATGGTTTGTAATGAAAGATTATTAGATCAATAGGGGTATGCCTAGATAGATATCATGGGAATATTGGTGTATTATTCCTAATTTAGTTAAAGGGTATGAGTAGTAAAATTAGTAAATAAATATGCAATAATTAAGCTACTAATTTAGGTAAACTAGATTACAAATTTGACATTTTTAAAAATAGTAATAAGAGGTAGAAAATAAGACTTAGTGAAAAACTAGATGATCTGACTAAGACATATTAAAATTCACCCTGTAAAACTAGGACACTATCACAAACTAAGATTTGACCTTCATTTTGTGATTGGATAGGAGTGATAAAAGTGGACAAGAGTGGTCCTAGTGCTATAATCCACCTCTACTACTATTGTCCTAAGGATCTGATATTTTTTTGTTTTGTTCACCAAGTCTATGTGACCTTGTCCATGAAGTTTTAGAAGCTAAAAGTTAGTAGAGCTCCCTGTAGATTAGATTCTCTCTTCAAACCCTATATTCCATTATACTTTGACCAATTTTGAGAAAGAGCGGGTGGTTAGTGTGTGTAAGATTCACTAAAAATTTATCCACACCCTTATGTGGGCACACTACCTACATATCAATACTCTAAAGAGGGATCAAGCCATATGTAGTTCTCCCATTTGATGTGCTTTGTACAATTGAGTGTATGAATATTCAAAATGCTAAATTGGGTATACTTGAGGTGGCTAGGGACTAATGTAAATATTTTAATAAGATTTTAATTATATTGGTTGGTTGTATACAAAGAATAGGGAAGATTTCTTGAGTAGTCTTGCTTGTATTCTTGCTTTCTTAGTGATATTTTCCCTCCCTTTCCAAATGACCTTTAAATGGGATTTTATAGGGATCTATTGGTCATGGGTTGAATGTGCTTACATTAGAGTGACAAGAAGGATAGGTAACTAAAAAAATTGACCATTAGGGCTAGAAATATAATTACACGAGTGCTAAAAGTGGACAAGAGTGGCACCAATGCTATAGTCCTAGTATGGTGATAATGTCTTTAGTAGATAGGACCTGGGGGGATTGATTTATCAAGGAAAGAGGAGTATAACTCAATTAGGATCAGGTCTAGAAGGTTATAGATGATTGGGAATCAATGAAAATAATGGCTATGAGGGTCATGAGAGAAAGCAAGAGGTACCTAAGGGTTGGGTGTTATTAGC
Source organism: Torreya grandis (assembly GCA_037957365.1). Classification (NCBI taxonomy): domain Eukaryota; kingdom Viridiplantae; phylum Streptophyta; class Pinopsida; order Cupressales; family Taxaceae; genus Torreya; species Torreya grandis. Next base: position 271,936 of record JARHVA010000227.1, on the reverse strand, counting down.
CATGCTCAAGTTACCATTTTTTGCAGTTTATATGACTACAAATTGAAAAAAAAGTGATTTAATTAAAGATAGAAATAAATGATTGAATACTAATGCTAAATCACTCAAAATTGATTTAGAAAATAACTTGAAGTTCTATGATAAAACAAAAACTCAAAAAGTGGGATTTCGGTATGAGTAGATGGGTCAAATCAACTTATTGTTTTGAAAATGAACAACAGTGACTATCGATAGTTGGTATGACCATCAGTAGTTATGTGATCATCAAAATTTTTTAACCATTAGTGGTTAGGTAATTTCATTAGTGGTTACTATGGGATTTGGTTTGGGAAAAGAAGTCTATTGGGGAGGTTACAGAGAGGTTTTGGGAGTGATGTTAGGGTTGAATGTTCATTGTGAGATAGAAATTAATTCTTAGAGGTATCTAATTTATGGATTGGGTATTTAATAAGTGAGAATGATTTGTGGGTGGTTTTGGGAAAGAGGTGAAATGTTTGGAGTTACAAAAATCCAACATAGGAAAATGGGATGAAAGGGAAAAAAAGAGGAATAACACAAGAAATGAAATAGATAGAGTTCATTACTGAATCTTGATTTAAAAAAACATAAATACTTAGCTTTAAGGTGTTTCTCATCTAGGAAATGTTGAATGTTGGTTAAAATCTTGTTGTGGATCCTAGAACAATGTTGGTAGATTAATGGTATCTTGGCTCAAGATAGTGAGTTGTAGAAGTACCCTAAACCTCTGACCTAGTTTGTAGTTTTCTAGAAGCTTTTAGATTTTCCTAAGAGTTAGAATCCCTCACCCCTGAATGATTGATTTCAAACTTCTCTTCCTTTCTTAATATAGATGAAAGGGAGGTTAAAATGAAGAGTTTAACAAATGGTTTATCAAATAGTCTGACCAATAATCTAATCATGCATTGATCATGTGAACAGTAGACTAAAATTAGATAACTAGTGATCAATGGGTGAGTTATAGTTGAATTACATTTGATTCCTTTGATCATGCAAGAGTTCAAGTAACCATCAATAGTTTGGATCAACCATCAGTGGTCGATGGCTGACCATCGACAATCGAGGGGACATAGCCAAAATTAGCTAATCCATCAATGACTAGTTGTTAATTCCTTGGAGAATTGTTTGAAGTTAAATAATGGGAGAATTGGTAAATAATCTAACCCAAAGGGGGACAAGGGGTGATTTAAAGGTTAATACAACATCTAGAGCCATAGTGTATAGTTTTATAGTGTCTATAATAAGAACTAAGACAAGAACTTATTTCATGTTGATTTTGTGAATTTTTTATAAAGGTAAGTAGGGTGATATGAAAGATTAAAAGGAATGATATGCTATGTTTTTAAATTTTATACCACGTGAACTCATTACTAAAAACCATCAAAAAACAATATTTGATATGCAATATAACACATGAAAATGTAAAGAGGGAAATGCAATGTGCATCAAATATATGTATAAATAATTGAGGTGCAAAGAGTTCATAGACTCACCAAACTCTTTTCCCTCTAAAGTGCACAACCGATAGGCTCTATTATTGAAATCTCCAATCACTAAATAAGGACCCAACCAATTGAGAATAAACTTATGACCTTATCCCTTTTTAATATATATTTTACTATCAAGTCTTTGGATAATGTCTCTTAATTATATGTGGCATTTATGGATATTCTTATGATACAATAGTGTTTATATGGCATTATTAACAATACTTTTCCCATTGTGTTTGAATAAGGAAATTTTAAAAAATTCAGAACTCAATAAGAATCTCTCTATGGCCTTCTACCTCTATGAGAGAGAGAGAACACCTAATATTAGGAATTTTGGGTCTTCTCTGGAAATGATGTTTATTTCTATAGTTTCATTAGTAAAATTAAAATTTCCTTCTTTAAGCATTAGTATGGAAAGGGGAAGGCAAATGCTTTTATTTTTTAATCTAACATCTAGACTACAATTTTACCTTGTGTGATGGGGCATTGATTGACCACATTTAGGGGATGGATCATTGGGCTCTTTTTGGGTCTTATCCTTATGCCCAAAACTTCAACCATACCCACATGGTGGAATTCGACACTAGAATTAAGGGCCTCTATATCTAGAGGTCTATTAGGACTATAAGTTACAATATTATAAGGGTTGAATGGGAGTTTTATTACCTCACCTTTTTATAAGATGGTTATTATTTCAGCCATTGACTTGGTTGAGATGACTAGAATTATCTTGGGATCTTTATACCCACTCTTTCTATTTTTTATCTCTTTTTCCTTAAGTTCCTTGTTTAGCAAGGATTTAGGGATTTTATGACCTCTCTTTAAGACAAATAATTTGGTTAGTGGGGTGTCCTTAATTTATACCAGATGTGGGGGTTTCACTACATCATTACTGGGCCAGTCATAATCAATGTATAACCCCATTTATTTATTCATGTTTTTTCTTTAGGGTGTTAAATATTTTAGGGTCTCTTTGAACAATAAAAACCTTCCCCAAATTCAAGAACCTAATTTTTTGGAAAACTTAAGAAGGGATTGCCTTCATAGTGTGGATCTAAGGTCTACATAAGATCATGATGTAGTTTGTATCCTTATAAATGACATAAAATTATGTAAACATGGTCTTGGGGCCTAAGGTCATGGTAAGTATGATGGTCCTAATGGATGTAGTTTTGAGGATATCATAACCTTACAAGGTGTGCATAGTAGTTGAACAATTTTATTGGTTTATCCATAACCAAATTTATGGTCGAATGAAAAGGTGACTATGTTAATAGTTGGCCCATCATCAACCAATGTTATATTTACATAATTATTATAAATCTAAACTTATAGGTACAAGTTTGGATCACTTACTCTATCCATCTCAACATTAAGAGGAAAAATCTTAAGGTCAAATAAGTAACCAATGTCTCTCAAGTTTTTCCCATATGAGAACACTTCTAGGTCAATATGATTGATCTACGCCTATAGTAGAGGTGTAATGTTGGCTAAATGTCATAAAACTAAGACATCAATTAATGAAATATGGTAGGAAATAGTTTTTTTAAGGAGGTCTATAAAATAAATATGAGATAATGTCTTCATGATATCCACTACTAGGTCATACTTTACTATAGGTATAGGATGGTTAGGAATCTCTACTTTTAAGAGGTTTGGGATAAAGGGAATTTTAGGTTTATAATCCTTTGTACAAGTGATAATATTATAGTTTTATTTAACTTATAACTTAATGACACATGTCATGAAATTTTTCCCTTGGTGCCCCTATTGGGGATCCATGTAAGGATTGTCTGAGCCTAAAGTATAAGCTTATGTGTCATGGGTTACAACTAGTAAAGGTTGATTTAGATGGTTGAGTTATGGAAGGTTTTACATGGTTTAAAATTAATGGTTAAGGAAGGATTATGATATATGTGTAAGTTGTAATTTGGAGGTACCACTCAGCTTATCAAGGAAGATTGGGAGTTTACATTATTATTCCCAAAAAACATGTTTATAAAAATCTATCATTGGTCCTTAAGGAGTCTTTGGATGAATTTATTATATTATTTACAAGTGTGAGTGTCATAACCAAAAAATATATGTAATATACAATATATATTGGGATCATAGTCTCAAGGCATTTGATTTTGACATTGTAACCTTATTGACTTAAACCTTGTTGGTTACTATTTTTATAAAATTGTTGGGTCTAGTTTGATTTAATGTTTTAGAACTGACCAAGTTTTATCATTAAGTATTATGAGGTGGAGGATGATTAAATTCCAATGTATGAATTTTAGGAGGAGGGTTTTGAGTTTTTTAATCTATGTTATTATTTTACACATTATTATTATTTGGGGTTTGACCTAGATTTTTATTTACAATGGTTAGTTTCTTAGTCTGTTTGGTCACCCCATCTATAGTGGCATTATGGTTTCAATTTAAGATACTAGGGCTTTTATTATTGGGGTTACTCAGGTTTACATTTTGGTAACCCTCATTATTTTGGTTAGGGGGAAAAATTCACATATTATACCCTTATACAACCATTATTAATGGTTTCTTGGTAAATTCTTAGAGAAATTTCAATTTCTTATTCATAAGAATTGTAAGGGATTATTTTCACATATTATCTCATCTCTTTATTAAGGGAGTACAAAAAGAAATTGCATAGTTTTATTTGGTCCATATGTGGTACACTATTAGATGAGTATATGACTTTCTACCATCTCATAATGAAATGTGAAGATAATTTATTATTTTATTATTTGATATGAAATGACTCTCATATGCCATTTTTGAGAAGTTTGTTCATGATAAAAGACTTGAAAAACTTTGCCATGAGTTTCCTAAAATATTGAATAAATGCCTCAGGGAGGTGGTAGTACCAATATAAGTATATTCCTTTGAGGTTATTAGGAAAAATATTCTAAAATACTACATCCCAATATAAAATCTCTCTAACAGTGGTCACATGATTTAACATGTGCATTGGGATCTACTTACCCTTTAAACTTTGGGAGCTATATAACGGGACATGGAAAAAAGAACCCTTGCATATTTTGGTCAATGGTTATTTAATATATTACACATACATCCCCATGGAATTAAATTTCACTAAATTCATGTTAGGATAAATTGGAATAAGAGGGTTAGGATAAGTAGTTGATGCATAACCACTAGGTGTACAAGATGATGGATAAGGTGGAGTGTAGTGGGTTGAGAAATAGTTTTTAGACTAGGTGGATTTAGAGAACATGTGATAGTTTGTTGGAATTTGGTTTTAAGTAATTTGATTTGGTGATTAGAAAGGATAGGTATATGTGGGTGGTATGTTAGTAACCATGTAACTCAAAATAATTTAGGGTGGTAGTGTGTTGGTCACCTCACTATTAGAAGGGTTAAAGGGTGGTGGCATATTGCTCACCACATTTTTAGGATGGATATAAAGTGGTGATGTATTGGTCACCATGTAGTTATTTGGAATATAGGTAATTTCCTCCCAGTATGGATCTAGGAAGAAGTTTGATATGGAAAAAAAGATGTGATTCATGTTGGGGTTGAGGACTTTGTAAGTGAGAATTTCCCCTAGATTTTGGTTTGGAGTGTAATTGGGTGGAGATTGATTAGCTTGATGTGATGGTGTATTTTATTTGGTCATATGTATGATATGACCTTGGTTATAAGGTTCAAAAGTCATCCCTTAGTTAAGATACGATTAAATCATATTTAATTCCAAAATATGGCCCACCAAGGCTCATTCAAGGAAGAAGTGGCTATGAATATAGTAACCTCCTTAGTATTAGGCTCAGAAGATATGATATGATCCTTCATGATGAATTTATTATGATTAAATAGATTATTATATGCCATTTTAGGTTTATCCTATGTATAAATAACATTTTTGTTTATGTTGGTAAGGTGTGAAGACAATTTTACCCTACTTAGCCCATCTTTTAGGAAGTAGATTATATCAATCTATTGATAAAAATTTACTATGATTTAATCATCTAGGATTTATAATTTACATTTAGGTCTAGTTGCAACATTAGGGTTAGTCCCACTTCCACCAATGAGTTTCATGTTTCTATAATTAGGGTGATTATTTGTGATTTTAGATGGATCTTGAAACTTATGAAACACTGCTCATGATATATTTAATGAGTTAGAGGGATGGTTTTGAAATTGGGTTTCCATGTTTTGTGTGGAGGTGTCTTTATTTCAAATAAATATGGATGCTTTAGTTTTATTTTTAAGGATCCTTATATCAGATTCAAATCTTAAATTTATATCAAATATGTAATAACTATACATATTCGTGGGGTATATAAATACCCATAGAATATGGAAGAGAGAGAAAAGTGGAGAAATAAATGAAAAGTAGAAAAAATAAAAGGAGAAGCCTTTCATTTTGGGGTAAAAAAATATGTACACATGGAAAATGATACGTTATTCTGTTCACATGACTTCCTGAGGTCTGGCCAAGACATATGACGTAATGAATTATTAGATGAATAGGTCTAAGGATTAAGTAGATTAGGTTGAGGAAAATGAATGAGATTTTAGATGATAGGTGGTTAAGGATTATCATGGAAATAATGGATGAATTATCCTACATAACCTTGATAATTGAGAGGAAATATAACTCTACGGTCCCTCAATGTGGGTGAGAATGAGGTATCATATTTCTTAGTTAATGTTTAATATGGAGAATTGGGCATAGTTGAGTTAAATAGCTCTAGTGAATCATTTGAATATATTGGGTTGACTATGTCTGGATAATATCACATTAAAATTGAATGAAAAAATGATGAGGCTAGTCCTAAGGAATAAGGAAAGGAAGAGCAAAGGTCTAGACAAAGATATCATTATATTGACAAATTCGAATATTAATAGGTCTAATAATTGGTTGTGCCTCTAAATGGCCCCACTTGTCAAAAATATTTAGTTGGTAAATGATAAGATGTTAAACAGGAGTGAGACAAAAAAAATCTAAGTGAATTGTTGATGTCACTTTGAATTTTAATATTGGTAATGGGGGATATAACTATAGGGAAGATGCCTAGTCTATGGAGAAGTGGCCACCCTAGGAGTGTCATTCAATAGAAAAGGGGGAATGTTGTAATGAATGTGTTAATCATGAATATTGTCTTGATTATGCTTTTGAAAATTATAATTACTATTTTTGATGTGTAAAAATATGGTTTAGGCATTGCCTTATATTTATAAGAAAACACCTATCTAAGGTTGGAAGCAAAAGCATGCTATGAGACAAAGTGAATAATGAGGGGTGTTTATGAGGAGGGTTTGGTTGTATTCCCTAAGGTATTTACATGCAACTCACATAGGATAAAGTTTTAAAGTATATAAAATATAAATTTATGAAGCATAGGAAAGATATATTTATGATGAATATAAAAGATGTCAAACCCCAAAAAAGTGTAATAAAGAAACTAAAGAATTACAAAGTAAACAATGGTTAAATAATAATAAAATAGTAAATATAAATGAACATGATTATTATGGGAATTTTTGAGGATGGCCTAGTTGAATCCCTAAGGTCTTACCATTCAACTCAAAAAATGAAAACCCAAGAGGTGTAAAAGTGATAAAATACCTAAAAACCAAGAATAGGTACTAGGTTAATGTTAAATAACCTAGACCTGTAGGTAGAGCAAAGCTAAGTTATAACACAAGAGATTAAATTATAACCCATAATAAATTTTATCTCATACTAATAAAACTAACTATAATCATGCAAGTAATATGTGAATAATATTTTTAGGTAAAGGCAAGAACAAATAATGTACCTAAAATAAGGTACACTCATAGGAAAGGAGGATGTGTGTCAAAAGGTTTTTTAGAGCTGAATTTTATTAGATTTAATGTTTTCAATATTATTAGGAAAAATCTCATGATACAACTATGATGGTAAGATAGTTGAGAAAGAATAAGGATAGGCATAATTATATGCCCCCAAAGCATGCATGAAGGTAAGGATTAAGATTAGGAGGTGCCCCAAAGGATGGAATTATAAAAGGGAAGGTATCATAAAATGCCCCAACATGTGTATAAATAAAAGGTTATGCATCACAAGGTTCCCCAACCTATAGTATTTAGATGGGTTATAGTTAACCTCAATATTGATAGACCTAGAATGATGTTAAATTATATGTAAATATGTGTTACAAAAGGGAAGGTGAAATTTAAGGAGATGTCAAGATCTTTGGGAGGTGATTGTAAATTGTGTTGTATAGTATTGGTATGGCTTATATAATATGTTTTTAGAGAACTAGGTTGAAATATATCAATTTGGCTAATACAGTTAAGTAAGTGTGAACTAATTTTGACTATATCAGCCAAGCCAATACAATTGGCTAAAATAAGGGGATGTTTATCAATACACTTTGGATGCTCTAAGGTATTATGATTGATAGTAAGACATATTAAGACTATATCAAGACAATGTGTATTCTAGTTGATACATTCTATGTCATGGTCATTATAGTTGGAGTAGGAATAATTTTATTGACACATTCTATTGCATGGCTAGTGCATTTGGATAAAATAAGAAGAACTATATGGGTATATTTTGGGTCATAGTTGGTGTATTTTTTTATGATAGGAAAAACTATATTGGCACATTTTGAGTCATAACTGGTGTAATTGGATAAAATAGGAATAATTATATCAACACATTTTGGGTCATGTTCAATGCAACTGTATAAAGCATGATGTACTGTATCTACACATTTTGACTCATGGTCGATTAAGTTTATTATAATAGTAGTGTGATTTATAACTATATGAGTATATAATGTGTCATTTTGATGCAATTATTTGTAAAATTAATGTGATTTAGAATTGTATTGATAGATTATGCATAATGTTTGATGTACTTATTTGTAATTAGAATGTGATTTATAACCATATCAATAGATTATATGTTATTTGTTTATAACTATGTGTAATTGAATAATATTGAATTGGTTGATACAATTATATTGATTTTGGTGTAATAGAATTGTATCACCATGGTTGATAAAATTTTAATTAATTGATTATGTAAATTTAGAATATTTGGAAGAGTTTGAAACTATAGTTAAACCTATAGAATAGGTCTAAGAAGTCCTATAAGATGTAAAATAATAATCAACATGAGTTATGATGTGTTTTGGAAGAGGATTTTAAACTAGGGGCTCTTCATAAGTTGAGGGGTTGGAAAAATTTGCTTGTAAATGATAAACTTGAATGTGATGAAGTTTTATTATTTATCCACCTAAAATATTCCAAGTGTGGGAGAAAAATTAATTTTGAATCGATGAAATCATGCTCATTATTTCTTGAGATAGAGTGAGTGTTGGTAGAAATGGGAAAAATTATAAGAGGCATTTTTGTCCATTATATAATAATCATCAATAGGAATATATACTTCTTCAACCTAAGCATAAGGTGTAAAAATATTGATACACATCATGTGATAAAAGGGAAAATCATCATTGGTGTTTTTATTAATGATATAAATGGCATCAATGGGAATATATGATATCATGTTAAGGTCTTCACCTCTATAATAATACTCATCATCATAGATGGTAAAATAATTATATTTATTTTTAACCATGTTAGAAGTGTCAAATGTGGGACAATCATAAATGGGAAGATCCATTGTCATGCTAGGGTATTCACCTCCATCATAATAATTATCATCATATATTGGAAAATTATGATATTTATTTCAACCAAGTGAGAATTATTTAAGGTGGGATAATCATAAATAAGAATCTCCACTATCATTCTAAAGTCTCCATATCCATCATAAGGATCATCATAATAGATGGGAAAATCATGAAATTTATTTTCAACCATGTGAGAAGTGATGAAGAGGGGATTGCCATAAATGGGAATATACTTAGTACCACTATAGGTGTCATCATTAGAATCCTCATATGGATTTTCATAAGTGGGAAGATATAAATGGAGATCTTAAACCATGGGTAAATAAGTAGAATAATTTCACCATGATGAGTTGCCTTTAATGGTGGTCATGAAAGGTAGAAATGAGAGACCCATTCAAAATATAAATGGGTTGAAGCTTGATAGAGAGATTTTAAGAGGTGACATCATTCAAAAATGATGGAAATTTCTTAGAAGAGGTGTTTATCAATTTAAAATATCTAATAATTAGGATATAGAAATGTGAAGACAATCCAACTAGTGGTGGGAAAGGATTCATGTCAGGTTCACCAAAATGTATTTGTGGGATAAGATGACCAATAGCTATCATCTTATCTCAATAGACTAAGATTAAAACAAGATCATGACAATAGATCTTATGTATACTTACATTAGTAGGTAATGACCTAGAATAGACATAGACTTAATAGAGAGTAATCCACACTCAAATTTTAATAGAATAAGATTATAAACCCCACACCTATGATGTAAGCTATGTATTCATTATCCTTGTTATGTAAAAATTGTATCAATGATATAATAATGATCCACATGTATAGAACTAATGAACAATGGTAACATAAATCCAAGATAGTTATAATATACCAAAATATTAAGAAAACAAGTGGTGCAATGGTCAACCAATGTGTGGTTTGTGAAGCCTAAGGTGATAATGGAAAGCCTAAGAAAACCTAAATCTATACCATATTATTTGATTTATGGAACAACATAAGCAAAGATACAAACACACATCCAATGTAACAATAAGAAAATTAATTCTATATAGTAAGTAAATAAATGAAATAGAATAGGTATAGATATACTTACATTTGGGGTGACATGTTTATACATAAATTGGGGCCTTTGACTCAAGGGTAAATTTGTAAGAGATGTTATATGTTGAATATGTATACATAATTTTTTTTTTAAATTTATCAATTATTGATGCTTTCTCTCTTATAGGAACTTGTCAAGTCTCAACCTTTCTGAGTGCACACCTTAAAAGGTACAACATGAAAGGTGTTGACATGCCTTTGGTGTTTCACAATATTTTTTTCCCTATACCTCCACCTAAAACTAATACAAACCCCTCCTATATATTTCCTTAATCATTTACACCTCCCTTACCCTCTTCTCCAAATAATTCACCACCTCAAATAGCCCTTGCCTAAGTTAAAACCCCTTTTTACTAGTTTCCAAATGTAGTGATTGGGTTAGCTTAGTTTTGGTAATTGAGCATGTTACGAGACTATGTCTACCTAATCATCTTAGTCTAGGACATAATTATTATATTTCTTAACTAGGTTGATTAGGTTGACTGCATCAGCTAAAATCCTAAAAGGTTTTAAGGTCAAATTAATCTATTTATACACATATTTCACCCCATTTATAATAGAGAGAATCATTCATTTGTGTTTCTTTATCTACTTATCTTTCATTTTACTTGAGGAGTCATTGTTTAGGTTTTCATACCACTTGAATAAGAATATTTTCTTGTGGAAATGTCTTGGATGCATAGAAGAAGTCTTGTATCCTAGATCTAACCTACCTTTATGATCGTTACAAACCACAACCTATTTCAAAGAACCATTGGCCAAGGGAGAGATTGAAACTCAATGGGTTCATTTGCAAGGTAATTATTCCTAACTCTTACTCATATGTTTTTAGTATATATATTTTCATGTATAATGGTTAATGAATGTATTGCCTCTCATTACTTAGGATTACCTCTACCTTAACTTGATTATACTTCTTCTTTACATGTTTATTGTTTATGTTTATCACCCATTTATGCCATAAGATTTAGTGAGCACTAGATTAAATTAAATTTACTTTACTTTATTATTACTTTGAAATACAAAGAGCTAGCCAGGGTTATTATGTGGTGTTTCTTTACTACATGATTTATAACCCTCTTTAGCCATGTCATATGATAAAATATCCCTTAGGTAGGTTTAGAAGATATATATTGGTCATGACCCCAATTATCAACATATTGCTACTAGTATAGTTAGTTGATTTATCTTATATAAGCTAGGATTGATTTGTAGATCAACTTAACTTTTGCTTACATACAATTTGGTGAACCCAACATGAGCTATCCATTATAGGTTTTTAGTCTCCATATTTGAACTATTAGATTGACTCTATTGACTCAGTGTAATATTTTATACACAGGTCTTAAGACTCACTCAATCTAATTGACTTAATTTAGTTCTATGTGTAGGGCTTTCTCTCCTATAGATAACTAGACCAATATGAACAACTCAATTCTTTATTCTTTTCAGGTCATCTTCTAATTTATCAATTTGATCAACATAGTTAAGACATCAACTTACAAGTTTTTTAACTAAGGTGAACCTGTAGGTCTTGTTCATCTCTCTGTAATCAAATATTTCCCTTGGCACACTAGATCGATCTTATCAATTTAGTTCTTCATTTTTTTTCAAAATTTCCTAAATTTTTTATATAATCCTAGATTTATTATGTCGATAAAGTTCTTTCAGTTATTTTTAATTATTTAATCTATGCAAATTTAGTTGACTAGTTTGACTTTGTTTTAACATCTTTTTTGTAGGTTCAAGCTCTCATCTGAACATATGAATAATTAAACACATGTAGAATCTAGAGTGATATGAATAATCAAACCATACAACACATATCAATGAACTAATACATAGGAATTACCTTGGGAAAACATCAAAGATGTAAAAAACCCACCAATGTGATATTCATGTATTTGAGAAATGAAATCACCCCAATACATAAACACCTCCTCAATTCATAAATAGCCTTCACAAAACTCTTTTTTCATGAATTATTCATTATTCATAATATAATATTTTCCACACACATTCATAATAGGGATAAAACCCTATTTATAGTAAAATGTGACAAAAGATTTGACCGTTGTAAATAACAGATCCAACCATCCTGAGAACATTTTAAATTACCAATAATAATAAACAAATATGTTTTATTTTTATGGATAAATAATAAATAATTTATTTTTCATTGTTTATTTACATTAGGTTATTAACCTGTGTTAATAAATAATAAATCATTATTATTTAATTACATAAAATGTACTAAGGGTCTTACAATTTCACCTCTCAGACATTAAATGTTATAACACTCTACCTTAATGCTAAATAGGGATAAATTCCATAGTCACCTTAAAAAGGAATTATACTATGTAAAAAATTGAAGGATTTAAAAATCTTCATCATGTCAAACATCATCTTTTGAAACAAAAGGAATTATAATCCATAAATTACTCAAAAGTAAGTTTAGGATAGCATGATTGTGAGACTACATATCATAATTTATCATGAATAATAACTAAGCATTTTTAGATCCTTTTTAACACAAGGACCCCATTATAAAGTATGTTTTTAATGTATTAGGGTATAAAATTAAAACTTCCATGTAAAGTTTACTTAAATTAAAAAACTTTCATATGAATTTTATAATGATTTATAATAATAAGTATAGAGAAGGAGAAAGAACACATGGTAATTAGGTTGTGGCATTGTCATTCACACTCTCCCTCAATGACAATTCTGAGAGGCCCAACATTTCATGAAACTACTAAAACTTGGTAGCACCAAGTGGCTTTATGAATATATCTACTGCTAGTGTAGATATATATCACCATTGAAGACTTTCTCTCGAATAAAATGCATGTGAAATTATATATTATTAAATTGTTGATGTTGTGTACTTATGCAAAACTTAAACACATATCCAAAAATAGATTCATGATAACATATTATGGTTAGCATTACAATAATGACATACATAAAAATATGACATGTTTTTCTATGGTAAAACATATTGAAAAAAATCAAGTCATATTTTAGGCAAACAAGTTAACTACTTTGATTACAAAGATAGTGATAAAACATAAATTATTACATGCAATTCATTATTGGACATCTCTAATATTTACAAGATGAGCATCCCCAACTATCATGCGATGTGCATACAATAATTTAATAATAATATGATACTAAGTTTAAATATTAGATATCTTATTAGAAATAACTCATTTTATCATTTGAGTTTTATCAAAACATTTCAAGTTTAATATGTTGCAACAAAATATTGAGGTATAACCTCTCATATATCAAATATGGATAATTTTAGCATGAAATGTCATCATCTAATCAAATAGATATGAGATTGAAATAAACAAGTTCAAATATGTATGAATATAATGTATAATAAATTAAATGATGAAGAGATAAGAATACAAAATCCATCTACACATTACATTTCATAACATATCTTATTATCAAATGAAGTGTATAAGAATGTTGGCATAAACAATCAAATGATAAAATAATCAAATGAAAGTATCTAAACATATTAGCATGGAATTTACCCACTAATCAAATGAAAGTATTTTAATAATTGAAACATAAAATATTTAAACAAACTGAGCATGATATTTTTACCAAAATGTAATAACTAAATGTAATCACCTAAAAGTGGTAATTGGATGCTAAGAGTGTCGCTTGAGTTACCCTATTCCTAGCTTAGCCATAGACCTATCTTAGAGCCTTAGAGACACTTTTATAGTAATTAAATAGACCACAATCACCTACAATCATCCAAAACATGGTTTTAAGACTATCTTCTTAGATCCCAACCCAACTTACTCAGTAGTCTACCTATAGGACATTAGCACCACATTTGTGACACTACAGCCACATGGTACTAGTGTCCCTAAGTGGGCACTATTATCCTCAGCTATAACTCTTCTTAATGAATAAAATTAAAAATGTGTACCCCTCTTAAGATCATCTTTAGCATATTTTCTTGTCTACATAAGCTACATATCCCTATAAATACAAGTCTAATGACCTCTATTCATTTGATAAAAAAATGTAAAATCACATTCAAACCAAAGACAAGTTGAGAAAAATTAGGGTATTTGATCCCTATTCGACCCTAATTCTAAATACCACCATCTACAACAGACCTAGACCCAAATTTCAAATATTTAAAAGCTCAAGCATATTCAACGCATCCAAGTCCACTCTCATTCTAGCATTCACTTGCACTTGCATCAAGCACTAGGTGGGAGAACTATATCAGACTTGATCCCTCTTTAGAGTATTGGTATGTAGGAAACACTCTTCATAGATGGGTGTTGAGGATGTATATCCTATCCTACTAATGAACACATATTTATTTCACATGCCATACTTATAAGTAGATTAGGTTTTTCATATTAAATTAGGTTTCCCAAACATAACATAGAGCTCTAGGTTTCATGTGCAAAAGAATAGGACTAAAAACACAAGCACAGGTGCTCTTAGAAAATAGGAAAAGTACCATAAAGGGGAAATTAGTGCCACATTAAGGACACTATACAAGCAAGGTTTTACTATCCATATGGGGTGATAATGTATAGTTAGTAAACAAACACCAAAATATTATTTATGATACTTTGAACTATCCAAAACTCAATTTTTAGAACCCAAATCATCTATGATAGTCACTTTTTAGATAAGTCTATATTTATGCCTATTTATTGCTATTTTTAGAAAGTCAAACAAGTTCAAATGCTATAAAAAATCAATGCTTAATTATTTCAATTTATTTAATTGATTTAGACATCTCAACCCTTTAACCAAATATATTTTACATAGTTGAACCCTAAAAGGTTATATCATTTGGTGAACCTGACTTAATTCAAATATTACGCCAAACCCTAGCTTGAATCAATCCAATTTTTTATGCAATAATTTAGGGCTACAACTTCTAATTTTTATAATTTTTTTAAGATAACCTAGTTAAATTAAATCAATTTTATATTAAAGTTTCCATTATTTTTACATATAATTTAAATTGGTGTAAAGAAACCCTAGATTCAAACATCCTAACCCTAGACACACTTAGGGTTTGTATCCTTTCCTATTTATACTCAAATTTTATTTCCAAAACTCATATTTTATTTCTAAAACTCAAATTTTAGATTTGTATATCTTCTAATTCATATAATCATGATCATAATGATATAAGAAATCAATGACTTTTTATTACATAGTCTAATGCTCTCCTTTGTATGCTTGTTTAGAATGAACTCAAAAAGGACATAAACACATGTATAGATTATTCTTTATATAAATTTCAATATATATCATATCTCATATCATGTTATCTTTCTTCTATGTGTAATTCCATTAACAAGCAAACCCATACACACATAAAGGATTTAGCATATAAGTTAACAACTATGTTTCAAGTTATAATGTCATGTCTTATACAAAACAAAGAATATCCTTCTCCTCCTCATATCCATAAGGGTGATAGATAATTTCCATCTAACCAGTCCATGATACCATTCCTCTACAATATGAATTATCCTATACCAATGTCACTAATACCCATACTCATCCTATTCACACATCTTCCTTACAGGGTGTGTGCTTACATGTTCAATTAGAAATAGCTAGTTTTTACACTTATGAAACTCTACGTGATCAAATTATCAATATGAGAAAGATAATTTTAGGTTTACAAAACCATAATCAATGATTACATGAAAATATTACAACATTGGAAAATTAATTTACAAGAAAAAGGCCTCTGGGGCACAATAGTGTAGTTCATGTTTATACATATTCAGCTAGTCAATTTGTGGCAAATAATGTTACATATCAGAACACAACATCACAAAAAAGTACATCTAAAACTAATGATTCAAAAAGCATTCAAAGGTCAAATAAAATCTCAAGTGAGATACTAAAGGAAATCATTAAATCTAAGTTGATAAACCTACCTCCTCTACACCTAATAAGGAGATCAGATATTTTTATGCATATCATAGAATGCATGGGTATCACATTGATTCATGTTTAGCATTGAAAAGGAAAATATAATACATCATGGATACATTTGACTCACATGGTGACACTTTATCTAAACAACATGAAATGGCACATCTACCAATTCAAAAAGGGTCAAATTCATAAATTGTATAAAAATGGTTACCAAATCATAATTCAAAATAATAAAAAGTTCAAAAAAGCATAATCAAGTCAAGAACTAATATAAAAAGCACAAATAAATTAAGAAAAACTACCTCTCCAAAATGAGGCTAAATATTCAATATGGTATGGGTTTGGTCAAAAGTATCTACAATAGTATGATTATCATGGTCAAGGTTTGGGTAAACATGCCCAAGGCATCACTTTTCCTATTCTAGAATTTGATAATATTGGTCAACAAGGTTTAGGACTCATTAAAAATCCTAAGGAACATCATTCAAAAACATATTTTATCAATGGAAAACATCCAAATACATAGGAAATGTTACAAAAAGAGCTAGATCCTAAGTTGCATGTCAAAATGATGCTCAACCAACAAGTATTCTCAAAATAGGTTTTCTAGAAAAAGAGCTTCCACAACACCATATGTCTAAAAAAGCATAATTTCAAAGGGAAAAATCACCATAAATCCTCTAAAGCACAATTCAAAAAGGTCAACTCCATAGTATAATTCAATTCCTTCTAGCACACTAGGTTATTATGATTCTGATGTGGAATAATATTATGATTTTGATGATGAACAATACTAAGATTCCTATTGCAAAAAATTTTAACTAAATCATAGAAATCACACTACATGAGACATTACCATTCCTATTTTCAACATAGGACACAGTGATAGTGAGTCTCCCATGAGACTCATTGGTTATAATTCCTACCCTTGTACATACTCCCTTCTCTCTTTCACTCCTTGTACATAGTTTATTTCCATTTTCTTGTACATAGCTTATACTCAGAAAACACAAAAAATATAACATGTCAAAATACAAAAAATGTTCAAATATTTTTAAAATATTAAATTTATACATTTTATACATTTTTATGTTTACATCTCTACAACTTTCTAGATATTACATATTTCTAGCTATCATAGTATAGTCAATTTTATCATACACATATGCTTCACTTGCTCTTATTGAGTGCTTGCAGATTATATATAGGACTCTGGTCTACTACACTAATCTAGACTACCTATCATCTATGAACTAGGGGTATATACACTAATCTAAGTTTATACATTTGATACATCTACCTATGTAGGAACATTTATTACATATTTTCTACTACCAGTTTCTATCTTTACATACTATACATTCCATTTTATGCATTGATACATCTTGATATTGATCATTGCTACTCATTGCTTAGATTTTTTGTCAACTATCACTAGTTAGGCTTAGTAAATATTCATCCTAGCATCTACATAGATTTTTACTGCATAGTTATACATGCTTTTATTTGTAGTTTTCCTAGATTAGACTTGATTGTGTTTCCTATGCTTCTTCCATTTCATGGCCATTTGAATATGCCATTCTTATTTGTATTTATGACACTTCTCTATTTGTATGCCTTGGACATGTGCCCATGTCCCTTGTGTGTGATTTTTTGCTTCTATATATGGACATTTTAACATGTCCTTATATGTGGCTCTAATCCAAATTACTTATTAATTTCATATGTGGATATTTGAACATGTCCTTGTATGTCTTCATTCCTAGATTTAGTGACATGTGCATATGTACCTTGTATTATGGCCCCTTGGCCTACATTGTTGTGTCTCATGTGCTAATATGTTTGCTTCCTTGTATGATTCTACACCATGACACTTATATTCTTTTGTCTCACACACACACACACCAATTTTTGATGCCATGGGGGACCTCATACATCTACCCTTCCTACTTGGGTGTCATGATGGACATCATGCCCCATCCCTATATGTTTTTAATCAGATATGCTATTATATAAATTCATTACATCTATTTTGACACCCTTGTGTAATGCTAGATTAAAACATATGTATTACATTACCCACTTTTTTCTCAAATTTGTTTACATTTTGATGTTATGTTTGTACATTATATTAGAATATCAGGCACATTCTCTATCTAAAAAATTTTTTAGAGTTACTTATTTATAAGATACTTATTACATATATTTCACAACTACCCTCAAAAGAGGGGGAATTCATAGGGGTTTGTCACAGATATCAGACTCCTATATTATCATTCATAGATGCATTTTAGCATATAGGATCAATTTCAGACATCATAGATAAGGTAGACATAGAATAAAATAGAGACTCAAAAATTAGTTTAGATGATTCAATAATTATACTAGGTAGACATTAGCACCCAGATTAGGATATTAATGCCATAGGGCACTACTATCCAATAGCCCCAGCTTCAGGATAGTCTAGATTGACTAAACCAGTACACTATGTATATTATAAATTTTCACAAATATAGTCATAGGTTTGACAATTACATTTATATTTTGCTCAAATACACTCATTTTAGGTCATATTTATACTAGTTGCTCAAATTTGGGAAAATCATACATGACATGATTACTCCCACATTTAGTTTAGATACATAGACTCAGTTATTATATAGTTTAAATTTAGTATAATCAGGTGTCATATTAGGGGCATTAATGTGGCACATATGTTTCATATATATAACTACACACGAGTTGATCAGATGGAATGAAAAACTCCATGTCATTCTCTATGCTATATACACTGATTATCACATTCTAGGTTGTCACTAAATTCATGTCTTAATCCATCTATAATTTTTAGCATTCTTGAGTGGCCCATAGCCACCTAATATACCTAAGTGGCCACAAAGATGACATACATAGTTAGATTATACTCAATTAGATACTTTAATCACTTTATGCAATTTAGTTACAAATGCATATACTTCACATGGGTGGTAAATGATGGACTTATGGCCTACTTGAGTTATTTATACACCCACACGAGAGGTTTATACACACTTATCCAAGCTATTTATAGATATCAAGATCCATCGAGTAGGGGTGGAAAATTATGGAGTTAAAATTGAATTGGTTTATTAAGCCACCCATATGAGGATTGAGCAAGCCATTATCTTAGTCCAAGTTATTCAATAACATGATCACTATATATACTTATACACATAGGTTGTCACTATTTTCATACATTAGTTTGCATACCCAATGAGGTGTATTCATTCATTTCCTATCTATTTACTCAGACTTACTCAATTGCTTTATTTTAGCATAGTATTTTTCTTTTGATCATCTCTTAAGTAAAGACTAATTTTTTGCATGTTTCATTGTAGGACATTACTTTGGATCATGTTTCACATATGCAGACCTAAATTCACATACTTAGACTCATTTGCATGGGATTCACTTCCAAGGTAATTCCACGTATGTTTTTTTCTTTATACTAGTCATTTCCCTTTTATACATTAATATCATAAAGAGGGGGTATATGTAATCACTTAAAAATGGTAATTGTCTGCAAAGAGTGTCATTTGAGTTATCATATTCCTAGTTTATCCCTAAACCTATCCTATATCCTTAGAGACACTATTTGATTCATTAATTAGACCATGGTCACCTACAATTAGCCAAAATAGAGTCCCAAGATTTCCTTCTTAGATCCCAACCAAAATTCCTTAATAGTCTACTAGTAGAACATTAACACCACATTTGGTACACTGTAGCCACATGGTGCTAGTGTCCCCAACTAGGCACTAATGTCCTTATCCCTAAATCTTCCCAATGAATAATTTTTCAAATGTGTTCCCCTCCGAAAGTTGACCTAAGCATATTTCCTTATCCAAAAAAGATAAAAATACATATAAATACAAGTCTAATCGACCTTTATTCACTAGATGAAAAACAAATGTAAAGCCACATTCAAACCAAAGATAAGTTGAACACAATTAAGGTATTTGATCCCTATTTTTTCTTACTTATGCATACCACCATCTACAACATCCCTAGACCAAAATTTTAAATATTTCAAAGATTAAGCATATTCAAGGCATCCAAGTTCACTCTCATTCTAGCATTCGCTTACACTTACATCAAGCACTAGGTGGGAAAACTACATTGGGCTTGATCCCTTTTCAAAGTATTGGTATGTAGGAAACCTTTTTCACATTGGGGTGTTGATGATGTCGATCCTATCCTAATAATGAACACATAATTATTTCTCATGCCATACTTTTAAGTAATATTAGGGTTCGTACACTGAATCAATTTTTATATATACAACATAGAGGTCTAGGTTTCATACATGTAAGAATAAGACCTGTAAACATAAGCGTAAGTGTTCTCAAAAAATAAGAATGTTCCTACAAAGAGGACATAAATGTCACATTGAGGACACTACACAATCATGACACTACTATTTATATGAGGTGTTATTGTCTAGTGAGTAAATAGACACTAAAATCCTATTGACGACATTCAAAACTATCTAAAACTCAATTTTTAGAAAATAAATCATCTATGACAGTCACTTTTTAGATAAGTCTATATTTATATCTATTTATTGCTATTTTTATAATTCAAACAATGTAAAATTCCATAACAAATCAATGTTTAATTATTTCAATTTATTTTATTGATTTAGACATCTCAACCCTTTAACCAAATATAGGTTTTACATAGTTAAACCCTAAAAGGATAAATCACTAAACATGATCATTTTCTAAAATTAAGCATGATGTTATGTATATAATGTATTTTTATGTAGAAAAAATGAAAATATTAAGCATGTATTTTTTTAAAAATATGGACATCATTATTCACGGCTTTGGCCCATAAGAACTAGGAGAAACATTTTCAGAATACAACATTGTTCTAGCCATCTCAATAATGGTGTATTTTTTCCTTATAGCAATATCATTTTGTTGAGGGGAATAGGGAATTGTTAATTCCATTGAATACTATAACTAATACCAAAAAAATAAAAATCTTTACTAACATATTCACCACCATTATCAGTTCTTAATTTATTAAAAGAAAAATTATATGTGTTTCAACACTAGCTTTGAATTTCTTGAATTAGATAACACATCAATAAAAGTAATGAAAAATTTCTAGATCATTCTAGTGTAATCATCAATAAAGGTATCATTATACAAAGAATCATTAATAGATAAAACTTCAAAAGGTCCTACAACATCACTATGAATTAAATCTAGAGGATGTGAGGACTTTGCATCATGATTCTTGTGAAAGGAGTTAGTATGTTTCTTACCATGTAAAAAACCTTCATAAGATTCATGATGAGAGTCGATAAAAGGAAGTCCAATAACAATATTATTTGTATACATATCATGTAAACTTCTAAAATTAACATGTCCAAATCCTTCATGCCATAATTGAGATTTATGTTACTATGTGATGAAAGAAAACATGCAAAAGAAGGAGAAAAAATGTATAAACCCTTCTTTTGAATACCTTCAATAATTAAGGAACTACATTTATTTCTAATGGACCAAATCTCTTTAATTAATGTTACAATGAAATAATCATTTGTAAGTTGAGAAAAATATATAAAATTTTGTTTTAAGTACATAGAAAACATCATTAAATAACAACATTTGAAAACTTTGATTTTCCCTATTTAGTTGCTTCTAAAAAATAATTACCTCCTAAGTAAATTATTTCAAATATATCTCTATAATCGTAAACAAATATCAAACACACAATTCATATGGTGTGATACTACTATCTAAAATTCATTCATTTTCATTTGAAGTAAATAAAATAGGCTATAAATTAATAACATTCAGATCTTGATTATTATCCTACTTAAGGTTTTGACTCTTTTTCTTGTTTTGATTAGATTTCTTTCCTTTATTATTTTTAGAAGATTTATTTTTAACTCTATCTTTGTTTTGATAAAAATTTTACATTTTATGACTAAATTTACCATATAGATTGCAATTCCTATTAAACTTAGGTATATGATTCTTATTACCATATTTCTTATTCCTATTAGAGCCAAAAGTAGAATTAGGGTTAGATTTTTGGTGGCTATTATTTTCAAAAACAATATTTAAGATGATAATTACCTGAGTAGCATTTTATTTAGAATCAAAATTAGTCATAACTTGTTCTTATTGAATTAGGAGAGTAGACAAAGTGGTAAGGTCAAAGATATCTTGCTCAGTTTAGCATTTAGAATTTAAAATTATAATGAAATTTATAAAATTTTCATGAATATTTAATTGAATTATAAAATAAAGTATTTGATCTTGAATCAAATTATAGTTACAACCATCTAACTAAGCTTTATTGTTCTTAATTTTAGCAAGAAAATTCACAACCTTTTTATCACCTTTCATAGGTGTAGTTAGTAATTCAAAGATTAACTTAATGATTTTTGAGAGATGAGTGCCCTAGTGCTTGGATTCAAAGATTTTCCAAGAAATTATAATATACTCTTGATTACCAATGTGGATAAGGAATTCATCCTTAACACTCCACAAGATAATGGGCATAGCTTCCTATGATTTTTGTTAAAATGTATTAGTAAGCTCAAGGGTCACATGCTATCTAAAAGGTATTTTTAAATCCCCATGGAAATATTTCATAAATTTTGGGCTATAAATTCTACTTTAATGTGAATTTTTCAAATATTATAATTATTTATATTAAGCATTTTTTATTTATCTAAAATAAAATTAGGCGAAGCCATAACTTCACTTTAAGAATGATAGTAAACAAATGTTCAAAATGAATCCATTTTAGTGTGAAGTTTAATTTTATTTGAAATTAAAAACATATTTCAAGTGTAAAAATATAATTATTGGTCAATATAATTCTAAAAAAATAAATAAAATTATAAAAGATTACAACAAAACAAGGTGTCATAAGTGTCATAAAAAATACTAATACAATCATAATTATTTTTAAAAAAATAATAATGAGATTTTGAAAAAAAAAATCAAAAATAAAGTGAATAACGCATACATATATACTTAATTACATAATTTATATGCCAAATAATATAAAAATTTGAATTAGAGTTGCACTAAACTAGGTGTCGAAAGAGTCATACTCAGAACAACTACCTAGACACTATTATTTAAAAAGTTATAAAATTAATAATAGGAGGTGTTGAGGTCAACATACCCCTATTTTTGAAAATTGGAACCCTTGAGATACTTTGAACTTTAACACTGAAAACATGGCATGTTTTGAACATTATTAGAATTTAAAGATCATCCACTTTGATAAAGTTGGCTTACTAGTTTATGGTTTTACTTTGGGCTTGCTTAATGTTACTAATAACTAGTCTTAATGTATTAAATATATAAGTTTCATAGATCTCTTATTGATGGATCATGCTTAGAGATAGCATATTAACTCTATTCAAGCTTTATTTTTTGAAATTTCTCCCTTAGAAAACCCTAGCTCAAGCCCTTGGTTCAAATTTACATTTCGTGGGATAAAATTGGTGGGAACATTTCAAATTACTTTGGACTTAAGTTTAATTTTCATGTTAAGGCTTAGTCATATTTCTTAACATGGTCCCTTTTATTTTTCCCCTTTGTTCCCTATATTTTTAATTGAGTCTAATGTTCATGTTGTAAGGGTCACTTTTAATTTTTATAGCATGGTCCTTTTGTTATCTATTTATCCTAAAGTCTTAATTCTAAATCCCCATTTATTTTTATCAACACAAACAAGACATTATCCTTAACATCTTATCCTAAGTTTTTATCTACCCAAGTCCTAACTTAAATACCTCACTTCTTGATAGATCCAACGGCCTGTGCTTAAGCAGAACCAAAGATCAGATGGTGGAAGGGAAGCCTAAAGGTTGGATGGGACCTAGTATTAAATATAAGCTTAAGCCTAAGTTTTATCATAAGGCCTTGTTGTATATTTTAATATAACAAGACCTTAGTTCAAAACTTAGGTTTTTATCTTTAATTAATCAAAGGAACCAATCACGTACAAGTACCTGGATCATGATCCATATTTCATGGTCACTCATGGATTTAGATCGGATGGAGTGCATTGAATCCAAGATCCATAGAGTGCAGGAACTTCATGAGCTTAAATTTCGCATTCTCATGAATATCAATTGATGTCTATGAGGTTGTCAAATTCAAGCTCATCTAACCTTTTACTTAGACAAAGGGACATGTTTTACATCATTTGAGGGGTCATTTAATGTCATTTTTTAATACTTAACATAAAATATTTTAGCCTAAGTCCTTTCTATAAGTATGAACCGATTAAATTTCATGCATTTCGCAAGGTCAACGGATCATGCTCCATCGGACCTGAATGATGTAACAGCATGAAATTATCGATGACTTTTCAACAAATCTCTAAGAACCTATAGGCTTGACACATGGTGGATGCTCATTCGATATGTGATTGAAATAGGAAGTAGAGATCAAAAATCCCATAGAGGTGCCAAGTGGCACAACCATGGGGCTTGATGCAAAGATGGCCAATGACATGCAAAGGCCTAGATAATGATCAATAGCCTATGTTGATCCTTTGATCTTGATCAAATGGTGCAAAGAAAAAGGTAATTTTTAAATAAAAATGTCTAGTGCCTTGAAGGAATTTATGAAAAATGCCACAAAAATCGATAGATAGACACCAAATAAGCACCACATAAATAAAAAATGAAAAAATGAATATCTTGTGTGTTTTAAAATGCAAATGTATAAATGCAAAGGTCAAAAATAAAATCTAAGGCATGTATGAGCTAAAGTCCAACTAAGCCATCACCATTAAAGCTTCAAGAGAGCCCCAAACTTGCATAAAAGCCCTAAGTTGAGCTCAAATTAAACATAGTTAAGCTAAAAGAGAGTCTAGTTATAATTCAAGTAGAAAATAATTAACTCAAAGGCCATTTGGAACATAGCAGTAAGAAATTTACAATGTTTGGAAGCCATGGTAGCTCGAAGGCAACAATACAGGGACAAGACATAATTATATTTTTCTATAGATAATGAAGGGAGGCTCTTCAAGGACACAGATCTAAACATTACTACATTGAGCATGGGTAATAAGAAATGGTCTGAGATATTTTAGACCATTAAAGACATGTAGCCCATCATGAAAGAATAATATAAGATTACCACTGTAACTAGAAGGTATTATGACCTAGCTGCAGTCCAAATGGCTAGTCTCCATGATGCATCTACCAAACCAAAGGTAATCCACTGTATCAACATCCTTGCTCCCATTTTCAAGGAATCTAGGATTGAGTAATGTTGTATTATTTATGAAAGGACCTTTATAATAATTTCATTCATTTCCCCATTGGCCTTTGAGAGTTATTATAAGACTCCAAAACCCCAAGTGGATTCTCCCACTATTAAGGAATGGACTGGCAAGAATGATCTAGACACCATCCTTAGGTCATGGTACTCCAAGTGAACCATGTGATTTGTGACCCTGTTATAAACATCCCAGTTGCCCAATTTAGAGAGGGGGTTAGGGTAATTATGACTCTATTGAATAGAATCTCTGAAACCCCTTCAACCACTTATGTTGACAAGAGTTGGGTGTCTTACATCTACTTCATGGTAGAGAAAGAGCTCACTCCCCCAATTAGAGATATGATCATCATCTATTTACAACATAATTTCACAACCATTAAGAAGAAAACTAGTACACAATTCTTCATGATGTCCTATCTGTTGCATGCCTTACTAACCTCCACCTATCTCCCTTATATCAAAAATTGGTCATCAAAGGGAAAATTTACAATCTCCCACCACTATTCAAAGCTACACATATTCAAATATAGTCATAACATCTAATTCATTTATGACTATGTGTATCTAGCCTTGGTAGAATCCATCACAGTGATCCCAATGTCTAGGGTAAGCCCATTAATCAAGAAATATGTGGAGCTAATGGGAGACATCTAGTTGTATCTAGATTATATAATGATTAGAAATTTAATGGATTTTTATCCAACCTTATAGGTTGCCTATCAAGCTGGTAGAGCAAAAAATTGCATTCCAACTCCTTAATGGTGTGGACAAAGTGTGCAAAGACAAGAGGAAAGGCCTCCTCCATTCCTTTATTTTTACCTTTGGCAGAACTATGTTAAAAAATTGGTATCAGGTGAATACCATGGCTAGGAATAGGGAATCTTTTAAATTGTAACTTGATGAACTAAAGATGTGGGGCCCAAATGGCAAGGTCTCCACACACTTGAAATCCAAGAAATTGCTCAAGCTAGTGTATGTATACCAACTCAATGTCCATGACACCATATATATCAAAGCAAACAATTTTAAATAAATATTAGCTAGGATCAAGGGACATAACATTAGACTTTAGTATTTATTGACCAATAATCAGAAGCCCTCTGGAGACATAGAAAATGGGACTTCCGCAATACCATTTTCTACCTACACCTTCAAGACCACTTTAATAGCAACCATAAGTGGAAGGGAAACATCCCCAAGCATAGATTAAACAAGTTACTAACAAGGAAAAGTTGAAATAGAGACCTAGTGAGGGCCCATCATCCTTAGTCCCTCCCCAAATACTAGCATCTCCAATTGAATACCTAGACATGATTGCCCTAGAGCTTGATGAGGGAGTAATGCCCTCAAGGTTATAGCTAAGACATATGGCTCTAATGAAGAGGAGGATCATTTTGAAGAAGCACAAACACAAATAGAGGAGGTTGAGAAAGAAAAAGAGAAACAAGTTGCCCTGGACCTAGTCCTAGTGGTACTATTGAAGAAGAAAAAGGAAGAATTGGAAATGGTCCTAGTTGGATCAAAGAAGCCAAAGTTGACTTTCAATCACCCCATAAGTGAGGTAAACTTTATTTAGTGATGAGTACACCATCCATAGACCAATCATCCTTGATTAGTTCATCTATGGAAAAGTGAAAAAAATACCCACTTGGAACCACTCATGGGCCATGACCAAGACTGTGAACATTGGTGTACATGATGATATCAAGCCATGTATAAGGGCTTTGATGGAGGAAGAAATAAGAATAGTGTCTATTATAGGGTCAGATAACAAGCATATAGATGTTCTATGAGAAATAATTAATACACATATAGAGGCCCCTAAACCTCCAAATTATGCAAAACTAACTACCAAGGTTATATTCAATTTTGAGACTGCTAGGTTAAAGAGAGTGAAAACTAAAAAAGCCATGGTGGGGATTGAAGAGTTCACCTTTCAAAAGGTTGAGCCATTTGTTGGCTTAAATCCACTTAGAGGTCAGAGACTTGGTGAGCACCCCATCCATGTAGAGGACATTTAAGAATTGACTGAGGCTCACTTAGCTTAGGTCAGATAAGGCATTAGAGGTATGAAGCAAAGAATAACTAATTTGGAGAAGGAAAAGGATAATTTGAAGACAAACTATTTTATCAATCTCTAAGGTAATGATCAAAATGCTTGATGAATCTTTTTATGACATATTTGATGTATTGAAAGAAATGAAGCTAAATCATAATTCATTTTCACAATATAATATAGTGGCCAAAGGTCTAATATCCCAATGGCAAGCTTCATAGGACAAAATAATAGGGTTAATCAACATTAAAGTTAGAAGGTAGATTCTTGGGTTTAAATCAATTAGCTTAAGACATATGAATGCAATTTTGGGAATTGTTGTTGAAAAGATCCAAAGTTTGAGTGCATGGTCACAAGAACTAGAGAGACTCTTGAAGGATGATGAGGAGCTAATTAGGAGGATTGAATAACTCTTTGGGACCATGTTAACTAATCCTACATAGCCCACTATCCTAGGCATCATCAAGGATGATGAATTCAAAAATAGGGATACTTTGGTGACTTGGGAAATAAAAAGTAAAAGTCAAGGCCAATCTAAGGTAGACAACAGCAAGATCCTAGACATGATACTCAATACATGTGAAAGGATAGTTGAGGCCAAAATCATCAAGAAATCTATGGCTAGGAATTATAGGGAATTGAATGAGCTTGCTAATAAAGAGGAAGAGTCTCTTAAAACTAGTTATGGACTTAGAGATGGTTAATGAAAAACACCAGGGGGCTATGAACATCCTCCAATAATAGAAATAAAGTTCTCAGGTGTAGGTCCTATAAACCAACTAATTAATATTCTATTTTATAAAATATTTATAATATTTTGAAAGAGGAATATTATTTTGAAAAAACATATGCTAGTTTGTTAGTGTATTGCCTCTAGGTCAGTTGAGTTATGAAAAGCAAATATATTTTATAAATTTGTAGAAAAAAGGATAGTTATGCTTACTTCTTGTACATTTATGTCTTGTAACTGATCAATATACTACCTTGTCCTCCTTTAAAATGCAGTATTACCATTTTGTAAAGGGAGAGAATTTTGAGCAAAATTTGTATACTTTGAGTAGTTAATACAATCAAGTAATTATGAAAGGATTGTCCATGTTTTTTTGTGTCCATTATTACATGGTCTTCATCTCAATTTCTAGTCTTAAGTCTTAAACTTGAATAGTTTCTATGAATTTTGAGTTGTATCTTTGGTGACAGGGTTACTAATTTGTGCTTATATTAGATTAGTTGAATGATCTTGAATTTAATTAATTTTAATTGATTTGTATTAGAATGTGCAAATGTTATTTGAGTGTGGTAGCAAATCTTTAAAGTAAATTTAGTTCTTACTTGTACTTCTTTATATCATCCTTGGAGGTTTGCCTAGTGTGTAGTGAGATATGAGCTTATTCTATTTTTCACTATATATTGATTAAACACATACTCAATTATAATTGAAACTTTGTCATAATGTTTGAGGCTAAGATCAATAATCACTTATTCTCTTTCTGCCTTACCCTTCTCTTTTACTTATTTTTTAACTAGATCACTTTAGTTTAGATTTCATTATAAATATCCATTTAGATTAGTCTATAGTTTAAGCTTTGGTCATAATTCACTAGTATTAGCATATATACTTATACTTTACAAAGATTTGGATCATGATGGCTCCCAACCATCAATTACTATAAATTTTATGGAACAAATTAAACATTTCTTTGCCTCTATTTCACCATAGGTAACATAAGTTGCCAAAACCTGCTACTCATACTCTAAATTCCTAGAATTCTAAAATAAGAAGTGTTCTTTGAACACTAAGGACACCTATGATAAATTAAGAGACATCATCAAGTTCTATTGGCACTAGAAGGAGGTAATCTTTGTGAATTGATTGAATCTTTGTTAATCTTAGTTTGTTGATCTAATATTGGTGTTATCTTTGCACTTTTTTGTAATTATTTTCTTAAAAGCATAAAAATCATTGATCTTTATGGTCTTTGACATATCTTTGTGCTTCGTTTAGACAAAGATCATAGTTTTTTTTATTTTGATGCTTAATTTTGGTAAACACGGCTTAAGATCTAAAAACTCATGGCAGTTGAGGTTAGAATAGCTTGTTTTGATCAAAGATTGGTATATTTTTCATAGATCTAGGTCTATTTGAGCTTAGACTTATAAAGATAGACCATATTTTCATAATTAGACACATCTTTGAACTAGATTAGTCAAAGATTGATGTCTTTTGCTATTCTTTATACAAATATTTACAAAATTAGATTAATGTGTAGGTTTAATCCTTGTTCTTTATAAAGATTAAATTGACACATCATATTTTAAGAAAGATCTTCAATCATTAAGTCAAAATTACCAAATATCTAAACAAGATCATATTTAGAGATAAGAGAACCTTTGCTTGAGCTTGAAGTCCATAGAAGTGTCAAGTGAGATAAAGGTAGGTGTATACATTCCAAATATTTGACAACCTCACCTCTTCAAGGTACCCCTGCCTTCAACCTTAATCCAAGTATGACTTGGTTGGGAGATTCTTCAATTAACATGCCAGGTGTGGTACATGATCTCCCATGTAATCCTAAAAAATACTTGCCAACATTCAATCCAATTGGTATTATAACTACTGAAGAACACATTAAATCTTTCAAAGTTACTTTAAGGTTGATAAATGTCATACATGAAGATGTAGCATGTAGATTGTTTCCCTTTACTTTTAAAGGTGTTTCATATGAATGGTTTCTCAATTTGCATAAAAATTGTATTACTAGTTGGGATGGTTTTACTAATGTTTTCATAGACTAGTTTGGTGACATTATTAGTCCATGTGTCATATACCACCAGTTCACTACCATCAAGAAGGATGCAAGTGAGCCCATAAGGTCCTTTAATTCTAGGTTCCAAAAAATGTATATTAGGACCATAGACCCTTATAAACCTAATGAGGTTTTATCTCTAAAAATATACAAAGATGTAGTAGATCCTATGACTTATGTATTTCTAAAAATATCTCTTCCATATATAACTTCATTAGCTAGGGCTTATTCTAAAGCAGTGATCATTAATGATCAAATTCAGCCCTAAGGACAAATGGCCTACACTATCCCAATTATCAATCTACATTTTCCCATTTTGAATATCTTCCCCAACAACAATTAGAATGTTTGAGCCTTGAATCAACTCCCAAATCTAAATCAATTACCTTTGAGTCATGTTGTTCCCAATCAAAACCTAGGATTCTTAAGTCATTCTATTGCTAATAGATTCAATAAAAATGATCAAATAGCTTTAGTACTAACTGTAGGTAGTAAAAATAACTAGGTTCACAATTATGAAACTCCCAAGAATGATAATGAGTTTATCTTGAAAATGGTCCAAAAGTTAAGAACTGATTTCCTTCATCTACAAAAACAAGTTAGAAATACTAGAGAGAGCTTTGGTAGGAACTTCTCATTATAAAGGTTTAATAGGCCTAATAATAGGTTTTAGAATGATAGTTTCCATAATAATAAGAACAATGAACCATCTTCTAAAAAGAAGACTATGTACATTAATCTTACTGACATTGCTTTGCCTTATTATTATAGAGTGCATTATACATCCAAACATGGAAAGATTGATTTCATTGAGTTTTTTAAGGCTTTCAAATATTTTTAAGAAAATTTAGACACATTTGAAGTGGTCCCTAATAAGGATAGTGGTGTAGGTACTTCAGGATCCAATCCTACTAATCAAAATTTCATGGTAGAGATGTTTGATTTCCCTTTTCAAGAGGACAACAAACCTAATGATGTCCCTAAGGAAATCTAGGCCTCCTAAAAATTCCTAAAGAAGAGTTATCTTTTAAGGAATAGAAAGTAGAGGCATCCCTTGACTACCTCAATGCCTCCAAATAACTTTGGAAATCCTCTAGACACTTCTTCAAGCAATCATCTAGAACAACCCAAAAAAAGTAGTTCTAAGCATAATGTTGATGTTTTTAGTTCTTCAAATAAGATTGGTAATAATATTGTTGAAGACATGAAGAAGATATAATCTAACATCACATTTCATGAATTAACGTATATTACAAAACAAAGGGACCTCTTGTTAGAATCATTATCAAATAAATATAACAAATCACCCAAAGTTGACAATGCTAATGTGGTTTTGCAAAAAGCTAAGGTAGAATCTCCTCCTTTCCTACTCATAGTCAGGATGTTCAATAAGAATTTGAATAATTGTTTATTGGATTATAGTGCATCCACTAATATCATTCCATTAGGTATTTTCAAATAACTTATCTTGACACCTATTAAATCTAATAGAGTCGTTACTCAATTAGACAAATCTAGTGTGATTGGGTAATTATTAAATGTTTATATGCAATTGGCCTCTAATCTTAGATTACAATATTTTATTGATATCAAATTTCTTGAAATTCATAATTTTTATAGAATCTTGTTACGTAGGGAATGGACCAAAGCTTTGAATCACTACATGTCTAAAAATTGTTCACATTTATGGCTACCTTATAAAGGAGTTCTAAACTACATCAGGGTTAAAAGAGATCTAAGGATGAAACACATGATCACTGAATATAATGATTTAAATGAAAGGGTCAACATAATTGACTCAAAATAAGGGGTTTTCACCCTAGAGACTGCAAAGTTATGTGATCCTAATAATACTCATGTTATGCCTAGGTTGTGGAAGTTATATTTTGATGGTGCTAGGTGTAAGTCTGGATTTAGAGTAGCCATTGTTCTAACTAAACATATTGGTAATAAATACCATTCTTCCTATAGTATCTAGTTTCCATGCACCAATAACCTTGATGAATATGAGGCCCTCATTTTAGGCTTTCAATTTTCCATAAAAATACAGTCAAAGAGCTACTAGTCTATGGTGACACAGAACTAGTAGTTAACTAAGTGAGAAGCAAATATTAATGTGAAATATCATACCTCAAGAGGTATAAGTTTATTTTCTAGGATCTAATTGATTATTTTTATGCCTTTAACATTGTCTCAATCCCTAAAGAGGAGAAAAAAATTGATGATGAGTTGGCATCTACTGCAGCCAACCTCATGCCTAACCAAGACTCACCCAACTTTAGCATTGAGCTGACGCCTTGTCCTTTGATCCCAGATAATGTTAATCATTTTTAGGTCTTCAATGATGATCAATAAATCTTGAATTTCATGACTATTTTAGGAGCATTTGAGGCTCATATCATTGATGAGACTAATGAAAATGCACTTAAGGAAGGTAAATTTGATGGCAAAGTCATTTAGCTGAATGAAAATAATATTCCCAAAAGCATGATTGCCTTAAAAATATTGTTTGATAAAGACAAGATAGCTGAGATTTCTAAGATTCCAAAATTAAGTGGGAAGGATTGCAATGCTATTGATCTTGGCCCTCAAGATCAGCCTCAATGGGTTAACATTGGAAAATCCTGCACTAACATCCTTAACAAGAAGGCCAAAGAGTTGTTAAAAAAGTACAAGGATCTCATAACTTGGTCTTATGATGACTTAAAGATCTTTGATCTAATAGTCATCACCCATACTATACCCATTAAATAAATTTTTAAACCTTTCAGGCAAAAGCAAAGACCTGTGAACCTTATCTTAGAACCAATGATCTTCAAAGAGGTCAAGAGATTGCTAGATGTTAGAATTGTGTTTCCCATCAGGTATTCTACCTGACTAGACAATTTGGTTCTAGTTAGGAAGAAGAATGGTGATATTAGGCTATGCATTGATTTTATAAATTTTAATAAAGCATTTAAAAAAGATAATTATCTTCTTCCCTCTCTTGAACAGGTAATACAAATTGTTTTAAAAATCAGCCATGATGCCTTTTCTTGATGGTTTTTTAGGCTACAATTAGGTGGTGGTTGATAAAGAAGATAGGATGAAAACACATTTCACAACTAAATTGGGCACCTTTGTATACAATAGAATGAATTTTAGGATAATAAATGAAAAAGCTAATTTTAAAAGGGCCATGGACCATGCCTTCCAAGGTCTGATTGGTAAGTGTATCATTATATATATGGATGATCTAACCATTTTTTATAAAAACAAGGAAGATCACTTTATGCATTCACAACAAGTATTTGAGAGATACATAAGTTATAGAATCTCCCTCAACCCCAAGAAAAGCATCTTTTGTGGTACTAAAGTCAAATTGTTAGGCCATGTCATAACTAAAGATGGGATCTCCATAGATACTGAAAGAGTGGAAGCTATATCTAAGATAGAGCCTTCAAATAATAGAAAAGAGTTAAATTAATTTTTTGGTAAGATAAAATTTGTAATAAAGTTTATTTCTATCTTTGTAGAGATTGTCAAACCATTAAATGATATGATAAAGAATGATGCTAAGGTCACTTGGAATGAAGAATCTAGAAGGCATTAAATGACATTAAAGAAGCAATCAGCCAAGCTCCAGTCTTGATAATTCCTAACTTTTCAAAGGACTTTTATCTCTATTCTTTTACATCTGACCATAATATGGTTGTAGTTTTAACTCATAAGGTTAATGGGTGTGATCACTTAATAGATTTCATGAGTAATAAATTTAAAAATGTTGAATTGAACTATTCATTGATTGATAAATAAGTATATGTATTAGTTAAGGAAGTGAAGAAATTTATGCACTATATCCATAGAAATAAGGTGCATGTTATTCTACCAACCCTGCCACAAAGCTCATGCTAAACTAGACTGAGCTTGGATAATGTAAAGGTAAATGGATGTCAATTTTGTAAGAATATGACATAGAAATAAATACTACAAAGCTGGAAAGGTGCCAAATTCTGATTCAAATGACTGTTAATACCAACCCTGAGCTAATATTATGCAAGTTGATCAATAGATATTTCAAGCTAGTAAGTGTTATGTTTCATAATTCATTTACTAATTAATGGTACTTATTTTGAGGACTAACCAGGGAGCAAAAGAGGGCCCTAAGGCTCAAGGTAACCCATTATCTAATCAAAAATGGGGTTTTATATAGAAATAACTTTGAAGGGGTCTACCTGAGATGTCTCTCAAAAGAAGAATCTACCTAAATCATGAGCACCTTCTATGATAAGTTTGGCAATGGGAACCCATCTAGAAGGATAACAACCAACAAAATCCTTAGAGCTAGCTACTATTGGCCAATTATTTTCAAATATTCTTATAGGCACTTGAGGGAATGTCACTCATGCCAAATCTTTAGCACCAAAGAGCCTAAGATAACAATGCCTTTATAACCAGTCATGGTTGATAAACCTTTTACACAATGAAGGTTGGACTTTTTAAGGGTAATCAACCCCAATTCATCAGAAGGTCATAAGTATGTCTTGACTACCATAGATTATTTCACAAGGTGGGTTAAAGCTATAGCCACCAAACAATGCAAGACTAAAGAAGTGATTAATTTCTTGGAGGATAACATATGTACTAGATTTGGAACTCCAGTCTCTTTGGTGTGTGATAATGGATCCACATTTATATCCATAGAGATGATAGAATGGGCATATGATAATGGCATTTGCCTTAAGTTCTCATCCAACCATTATCCTTAAAGAAATGGATTATTTGGGTCTACCAACAAGAACTTAATAAAAGCAATCAAGAAGTCTATTGCAGACAAACCTAGGACTTGGCATAAGGTTCTCAAGTATGTCCTATGGATAGATAGGATAAGGATAAAGAAAGCCTTAAAGGCATCACCATTTTTATTGGTGTATGGCCAAGAGTCTATCTTCCCTATCACTCTTAATCTACCTACATACAAATTCATGCAAGAATATATGAAAGAAAACTAGGAGTTTACAAATTCAAGATTTATAGACATCATCCAGATAGAAGATGCATGATAATAAGCCTTTGATAATTTTAGTAGGCATTAGACCATGGTGAAGAGGTGGTTTGACAAGAGATAAAATATCAAGGTGTTCATACAAGGGGACTTCATTCTCCATTAGGATAAAGCATCTGAGCCTAAGGGAAAGCATGGAAAGTTCACATCTATATGGATTAGCTCCTATTAGATTGTAGACACACTGGGAGATAACACCTTTAGACTCAAAGACTTACAAGGAGTACAGTTTAAACTACCCACCAATGGGCAGTACCTCAAACATTACTTATTTGTTTCTCCCCTTGAATATTTCATGGAGTAAATTAGTAAGATGGTTAGACTTAGTGTAACTAGGCTAGTTATTTTCTTTTAGTTCTTTCCTTCATATCCCTTATTTGTATATAAGCATGTATATATTTTTATTCTCTTTTGCCTTTTTCATTTTTGTTTTGGTTGTTTTTTTACTTTTGTTTCCTTGTTCCTTGCTTCTAATAAGTCCTTCTAGACAACCCTCAGCTCAAATTTTATTTAGTTTGATTAAAACTCTAAAGTTCAAGAATATGGGTATGAACCTTATACATATGCGAACCATGGGTCTAAAATGTGAGCCTAATGTTGTGATTTAAAAAAAATAGTAAATACCAATGGAAGAGGCCAACTATTCCATAAGAGCTTAAACATTATCTTGACCTAAATTTGGTTTTAAGAAGATTTGCATTTGTAAGATGAAAGCTTAATCTATTGAGGCACAATCATGATTGCACTTAGAGTGGATGACCTAGTTGTTTGTCTGAACTAGAGTCTCTAAATTCTAACATATTACTATGTTTCTCCCAAAATTCACCATTTTTTGAGGTCAATATACCCCCATTTTTTAAAATTGGGACCTTTGAGATACTTTCAACCTTAACCCTAAAAACATGCCATGTGTTGAACATTATTAGAATTTGAAGATCATCCACTTTAATAAAGTTGGCTTACTAATTTATGGTTTTACTTTGGGCTTACCTAATGTTGGTAATAATTGGTCTTCATGTCTTAAAGATATAAGTTTCATGCAACACTTACTGATGGATCATGAGTATAGTTTACAGATTAACTCTATTTAGGCTTCATTTTCTGAAATCTCTCCCTTAGAAAACCTTAGCTCAAGCCCTTGGTTCAAATTTACATTTGATTAGAGCAAATTGGCGAGAACATTTCAAATTACTTTAGACTTAAGTTTATTTTTCATGTTAAGGCTTAGTCATATTTCTTAACATGACCAAACCTTAACTTGAAAGCCCTACTTGGTTACTTTTATTTTCCCCCTTTGTTTCCTATATTTCTAACTGAGTCTAATGTTCATGTTGGTAGGGCGACTTTTAATTTTTCTAGTGTGGTCCTTTTGTTTTCTATTTAGATTAAAGTCTTAATTCTAAGGCCTTGTTTGTGTTTATCAACATGAATGATAACTTAGTATTAACACCTTAGTCTATGTTTATATCTACCTGAATCCTAACTTAAATACCTCACTTTTTTGCATATCCAATAGCTCATTCTCAAGCAGAACCAAAAATCAATTGGTGTGAGGTAAGCCCAAAGGTTGGATGTGCCCCAATATTAAATATAAGCTTGAGACTAAGTTTTATCATAAGGCCTTGTTGTATATTTTAATACAACAAGACCTTACTTTAAAACTCAAGTTTTTTAATTTAATTAATCAAATGAACTAATCATATACAAGTGCCTAGATCATGATCCATGGTTCGTGATCACTCACAGATTTAGATTGAATGAAGTGAATTAAATTAGAGATCCATGGAGTACAAGAACTTCATAATATTAAATTTTACATTCTTACGAACATGATTTGACATCCATGAGGCCATCATTGGCATGTATGAGGCTATCAAATTCAAGCTTATCTAGCATTTTTACTTAAATAAAGAGACATGTTTTATATCATTCAAGGGGTCATTTGATGTCATTTTTTAAGACTTAGCATAAAACATTTTAGCCTAAGTCTTATTTATAACTATGAAATGATTAAATTTCATGCATATTAAAGGATTAATGGATCACACTTCATCATGCCTAGATGATTTAACGATGTGAGATCATCGATAACTTTTCAATAGAGCTCTAATAACTTGCAAGCTCAACATGTGGTAGATTCTCATTAGATATTTAATTGATTTAGGAAGTAAAGCTCAGAAATCCCATCAAGGTGCCAAGTGGCATTACTACGGGGCTCAATGCAAAGATGGCCAATGACATGCAAAAGCTTGAATCATGATCAAAAACCTACATTGTTCCTTGGATCTTGATCTAATAGTGTGAAGCAAAAGGAAACTTTTAAATAACAATGGATAGTGATTTGAAGGAATTTATGAAAAATTCCATGAAAGTTGATAGATAGACACCAAATAAGCACCATGCAAGCACAAAATGACAAAATGAAGACCTTGTATACTCAAAAATGCAAACGCATAAAGGCAAAGGTCAAAAATCAAATCTAAGGCATGTATAATCCGAAGTCCAAGTAAGCCATCACCATTAAAGCTTCAGGAGAGCCCCAAAATTTCATAAATTCCCTAAGTTGAGCTTGAATTGATCATAGTTAATCTAAAAGAGAGTCTAATTACAATTTGATCATAAAAGAATTAACTTAGAGACCATTTGAAACACAATAGTAATAAATTTTCAAAGTTTTAAAGCCATAGCAGCTCAGAGGAAATAATATAGGGATAAGATATAATTATATTTGTCTACAGATAATGAAGGGAGGGTCTTCAAGGACATAGACCTAGACACTGCTGCATTGAGCACAGGCAAAAAGAATTGATCTAAGATCTTTTGGACCATTGAAGACATGTAGCCCATCATGAAAGAAGAAAAGAAGATTACCACTATAACAATAAGGTATTACAACCTAATTGTAGTCTAAATGGCTAGTCTCCACCATGCAACTACCAAACTAGAGGTAATCCACTGTATTAACATACTTCCATTTTCAAAGATTATAGGATTGAGTAGGGTTGGATTATTCATGAAAGAACCTTTAGAAGAATTACATTCATTTATTCATTAGCCTTTGAGAGTTATTACAATCTTCTAAAACCCCAAGTGGATTTTCCTACTATTAAGGAATGGACTAGAAAGAATGATCTAGAAACCATTCTTAGGCCATGGTTGCTCTAAGAGAACCATGTGATCTGAGACCCTGCTGGCAACATCCCAGTTACCTAATTTAGATATGGGGTTAGGGTAGTCATGACTATTGAATAGAATCTCTAGATCCCCTTTAACCACTTATGTTAACAAGAGTTGGGTGTATTACATTTACTTCATGGTAGAGAAAGATCTCACTCCCCTAATTGGAGAGATGATCAACATCTATTTACAATGACAATTTATAGCCATTAAGAATAAAACTAATACGTAAGTCTTCATGATGTCTTATATAATAGATGCCTTAATAGCCTCGATCTAGATCCCTTATATCAAAAATTGGTTTCTTGAGGGTAGATTTACAATCTCCCACCACTATTCAAAGCTACACATATTCAAATACAGGCATAACATCCAATTCATTTGTGATTGTGTGTATCCATTCTTGGGAGAAGCCATCACAGGGATCCCTATGACCAAGGTAAGCCCTCTAATCAATAAATATGTGAAACTAATGGGAGGCATCTGGTTGTATCTATATTGTATAGTGATTAGAATTGATCCGACCTTAAAGATTGCTTGTCTCTGTTCCCATCAAGTTGGTAGATCAAGAAACTGCATACCAACTTCTTAATGGTGTGGACAGAGTGTGAAAAGACAAGAGGAAAGGCCTCCTCCATTCCTTTCTTTTCACCATTGGTAGAACTATGTTACAAAATTGGGATATGGTGAATACTATGGCCAGATATAGGGAATATTTCAAATTACAACTTGATGAGCTAAAGATGTAAGACCCCAATAACAAGGTCTCCATACACTTGAAATCCAAGAAATTTCCCAAGCTAGTGTATGTGCACTAACTTGATGTCCATGACACCATATATATCAAAGAAATATTATCTAGGCTTAAAGCACATAACATTAGACTTGAGCATAGATTGACCAGTGATCAGAAGCCATGTGAAGACATATGGAAAATGGGACCTCTACAATACCATTTGATGCTTGAACCTTCAAGGACCCCTCAAGATCAACCACAAGTGGAAGGGTAACAATCCCAACCATAGATTACACAAGTCCTAGCAAGGAAAAGCTGAAAGAGAGACCTGGTGAAGACCCATCATCCTTAGTCCCTCCCCAAAGACTAGCATCTTCAATTGAATACCTAGACATGATTGACATGGAGCTTGATGAGACAGTGGAGGATGCCCTCAAGGTTATGGCTGAGGTATATGGCTCTGATGAAGAGGAGGATCATGTTGAAGAATCAAAAACCCAAATAAAGGAGGTTAAAAAATAAAAATGGAAAGAAGTTTCCCTGGACCTAGTCCCAGTGGCACCATTGAAGAAGGGAAAGGTAGAATTGGCAATGGTACCAGTTGCATCAAAGAATCCAAAGTTTAATTTCACTCACCCCATGAGTAAGGTCAAATTATTTAGTGATGAGTATACCATCCATGGACCAATCATCCCTGATTGGTTCATCTATGGAAAAGTGCAAAAAATGCCCACTTGGCAACACTCATGGGCCCTGACCAAGACTATTAACATTGATGTACATGATGATATCAATCCATGGATAAGGGATTTGATGAAGGAAGAGGAAGAAATAAGAATAGTGGCTATCGTAGAGTTAGATAATAAGTAGATAGTTTCTCTAGGAACATCAAGCATTACCTAGATAGAGGTCCTTAAACATATAAAGTATACAAAACTAACTACCAAGGTCAAATTCAATCTTGAGACTACCAAGTTAGAGAGAGTGATAATTAGAAAATCCATGGTGGGGACTGAAGAGTTCACCTTTCAAAAGGTTGAGCCATTTATTGGCTTAACTCCCATTAGAGGTTAGAGACCTGGTGAGTACCCCATCCATGTAGAGGACATTGAAGAACTGAGTGAGGCTCACTTAGCTCAAGTTAGAGTAGGTATTGGAGGTATGAAGCAAATAATATCTAATTTGTAAAATTAAAAGGATAATTTGAAGACAAGCTAGTTTATCGGTGTTTGAGGCAATGATCAAAATGTTTGATGAATTCTTTTAAGGCATTTTTGATGCATTAATAGCAATGAAGCTAAGGCACAGTGCATTGGCATAGTAGAACATAGTGGCTAATGGTCTAAGAGCCCAATGGTAAACTTCACAAGACAAAATAATAGGGTTAATCAACATCAAAGTTGGAAGTTAGATTCATATATTCAAATTAATTATCTTGGGACATTTGAATGCAATTCTAGAATTTTTTGTTGAAAAGATCCAAAGTTTGAATGCATGTTCACAAGAACTAGAGATACTCCTAAAGGATGATGAAGAGATAATTGGGAGGATTGAAAAACTCCTTGGGACTATGCTAACTAATCCTACATAGCCCACTATCCTGGGCATCAAGGATGATGAATTCAAACATAGGGCTACTTTGGTGACTCAATAAATAAAAATTAAAATTCAAGGCCAATTTGGGGTAGACAATAGCAAGGTCTTAGACATAATATTCAATACAGGTGAAAGGATAATTGAGGCTAAAAGCATCAAATAAGCTATGAATAGGAATGATAGCGAATTGAATGAGCTTGCTAATAAAGAGGAAGAGTGTCTCTTGAAACTAACTATGAACTTAGATCTAGTTAATGAACAACACCAGAGGGCTATGAACATCCTCTAGTAATAGAAAAATAATTATTAGGTGTAGGGCCCACCAACCAACTAATTAATATTCCAATGTGTAAAAGATTTGTAATATTTTGAAAGAGGAATATTATTTTATAAAAGCATATGCTAGTTTGTTAGCATATTGCCTCTAGGTTAGTTTAGTTTGGAAAATCAAATGTATTCTATAACTTTGTAGAAAAAAGGATAGTTGTCCTTACTTCTTGTATATTTTTATCTTGTAATTGATCGGTATACTACCTTGTCCTCCTATAAAAGGTAGTACTACCATTTTGTAAAGGGAGAGAATTTTGAGAAAAAGTTGTATACTTGGATTAGTTAATATAATCAAGGAATTATGAAAGGATTGTCCAAGTTTGTTTGTGTCAATTTTTTCATGTCTTTCCCTCAATTTCTAGTCTTAAGCCTTAATCTTGAATAGTTTTTATGAGTTTTGAGTTTCATCTTTAGTTACAAGGTTGTTAAATTGTGATTATGTTAAATTGGTTGAATGATCTTGAATTTACTTAGTTTTATTTGCTTTGCATTAGAATGTGTAAATTTTATTTGAGTGTGGTAGCAAATCTTTAAAGTAAATACATTTTTTACTTGTACTTCTTTATATCATCCTTGGAGGTTTGCCTAGTGTGTAGTGACATCTGAGTTTATGCTATTTTGCACTATATACTAGTTAAATGCATACTCAACTATAATTGAAACTTTGTCATAATGTTTGAGGCTAAGATCAGTAATCACTTATTCTCTTTCTACCTTACCCTTCTCTTTTGTTTCTTTTTTAACTAGATCACTTTAGTTTAGATTTCATTATAAATGTCCATTTAGATTAGTCTATAGTTTAAGCTTTGATCATAATTCGCTAGTATTAGCATAGATACTTAAAATTTGTAAATATTTAGACCATGATGGCTCCCATCCATAAATTAATATAAATTTTGTGGAATAAGTTAAACATTGTTCTCCTGCTATTTCATCACAAGTAACATAACTTGCCAAAACTTGCTCCTCATGCTCTAAATTCCCATAATTATAAAAGGAGAAGTGTTCTTTAAACACTAAGGACACCTATGATACATTTAGAGGCATAAACATGGGTTTTAAAAATATAAATTAGACCACCTAGATGTGTTTAAAAGGTGCCAAAACCTAGGGATCGACTAGTTACATGACTATTCTTGTCAAAGGATTCAATAGGTCGAACATCGAACAAAGGTTGATAAGTTAACTAGGGTTTTGAATGGATGAGAAAAGTTTGCATGCAAACTAAAAAATCGAATTCAATTTAAATTAAATTTAAATATTTTATTTGACCAAGTCAAGAAAGATTGATTTTAGGGGGTTTTGTACTTGAGACCTCCCAATCTATAACCTTTTAGCAAAATTATAACCACAAACCCTTTAACAAACCTTCTTGAAAGTTTACATGTGCTAATGTTTATTTTAACATTTGTTTTATCTAATTTTTATTTTTCAAAATTAAAATAAAATCAAATATATAAAAATATGTAACCATGTATGTAAAACTTTTTAATTAAAATTTACTTTTTGGTTAAAAAATTCTTAAAAGAATTTAAAGGTGGGGGCCACTAGACTTTGCATGAAAAATATATTTTTAAAGAAATAAAGTATTTTTTAAATATTTCCAAAAAGTATATAAAAATATATTTACCTGTAACATATCATGGAGTAGGTATGGCACACAAAGAGATTTTTGAAAGCTCGTAGTGCTCAAACTAGACCATAAACACCTTGAAATTTTATTAATGCTCTAAAAATGATGAAACTTAGCCAGTAGG
Source organism: Torreya grandis (assembly GCA_037957365.1). NCBI lineage: Eukaryota > Viridiplantae > Streptophyta > Pinopsida > Cupressales > Taxaceae > Torreya > Torreya grandis. The sequence continues at coordinate 228,876 of JARHVA010000227.1, read as the reverse complement.
ATCTTCAAAATTCAATCTTTGGTGAAGAATTCATAAATTTCATTCACCCAAGCCAACTATGGCACCCCAGCTTAATTGGAAAAAATAAATGGAGCTATAGAGACTTCCATAAGTTAGGTAGATGTTTTTTGGGGAATAATAATTGACAAAACAAGATTCAAACAAAAAAAACCATTACTAGAATCTTATAGAATATTTTATTATAGTATTTTGACTTGCTCAAGCTGATTATGACACCCTTGTAGAAGCTATGGAGAGACTAGAACTTTGTATAGACCACCAAAAATATTTAAATTTGTTTCAGTCTTTCATTTTTTTATAAAGAAGGAATCTTAAATTTTGGATTTTGATCAAGAAATCAATGTTTTGAATTTTCCCTGACAATTTATGGTACCCCTGTGACTGAAGAAGATTTCAATGTTTGAAAAAAATATGAGTTACTTTAAGAGGGTCTAAAGATGCTTTGAAATTCTTTTGAGGTGTTTTAAATGAGAGAAGGCCTCTAAAGTAATCCAAAAAATATATATTCTCCCTCCTTCTCATACACAAGATTGAACCAAGCTTTAAAAAATGAATGTATATATATATATATATATATCAATTGATAACATATATGGTCTCTTAATCACATACACCCTACTAGCTCTAAAACCATGAAATAATTCATGTATAGATATATGAATCAATACACAAAAGTAAAATCTAGAGTGACATGAATAAGCAAAGCATACAGCATAGATCAATGAACCAATATACATGAATTATCATGGGAAAACCTCAAAAAGGTAAAAGACCCACAAATGTGATATTCATATGTTTAAAAAACCAATTCATCCTAATACGTAAACTCTTTCTCACTTCTTCAATAGCCTTCACAAAACTCTTTGTTCATGTATAATTCAAGATTCATAATATAATATTTTCCACACATATTTACAATAGGGTAAAACTCTATTTATAATGAAATATGAAAGGATATGACCATTGTAAATAATGGGTTCAACCATCTTGAGAACATTGTAAATTATCAATAATAATAATAAACAAATATGTTTTATTTTTATCGATAAGTAATAAACAATTTATGTTTTATTATTTATTTACACTAGGTTGTTACCCTGTGTTAATAAATAATAAATCATTATTATTTAATTACTTAAAATGTACTAAGGGTCTTATAATTTCACCAATTAGACATTAAATTTTATAACACGGCTCAAAAAAATATCAAATTAGTAGATTCAGTACCTTGCTAAAATCAATCAAAAAGTAAATTGATGAAAAAAATAACTTCAAGTTTATTCTAATCAGTGTAGTCATTTCATTTTTAATTAAATTATAGTTCTATTTTTCTAATTTTCTAGTCTTGTAAAAATTTTCACCTTATAGTAAACTAAATCAACTGGATTGACTTAGTTATGTAACTACTTTTTCCATAAGAAACTTAGTTGACTTGTTTGATTGCATTTCTCTAGACTATCTTGTAATAGGTAGAGTTGACTCGATCAACTCTATTATTTACTATTTTCATACTAGGTCATTCCAATAGACCTTGTACTATGTTTTTTTCAAGTAAAGGAAATTAGCTCACATCGGTAGTAAGTAATTCATCTTTCATTTATCTATTTGTTTGCTTATATTAATGCACATAATATAACTAGGCAGGTTAAATTACCAGATTAGTCACTTTATTTCTTCACACACTACCAAATCACAAAATATTAAATAAGCATTCAAAAAAAAATTCATAGGCCTACCTACTTCAATTTCATCACCAAGGGGGAATTCGACTCAATTTTTTAGCTGATTATAAATACGTGGTTGATGGTATATATTGGAAAATCACCCAACACCCTTATCATTATGGGATTGTGAAGTGAGGGGGTAGGCCCTAATACCAAGCTAGTTACATCACCAATATATATCCATTTTAGCCTTAACATACCTAAAACCAACTTTAACTTACCTCTTTTTAGTTCTTTTGCAAATCCAAATGCCCTGTCACATTCTAAATAATTATTTCAAATATATAGGCATGTACGCTCATTAGATTAACATTTACATTTCAATATTATTTCTTGTTATTTGCTAATTATGTTTTATATTTTAAAACTTATATTATCTAGTGTTGGTACAAAGTTTGTGTTGTGTGTTTTATCTAGATCGAATCGATCGATCTAGTTGCCTGTGTGTTTAGTTAATTTTAAAAAAAATTGGTTACCCAGTCATCCATATTTATACCATTCCAAATATTTCCTACCTATAGAATACAATCGACTCAGTCTCTTAAAGATTATTCTATTTGCTTTCCTATAGAACACATTCAACCTGTTCGACTCATTTTCTCATAGATCTTTTATTCTTACCTTCTTCCAAAACATAGTAAACTATTTTGACTCTATACCATCTAGCCAATTGTGTACCCTCTAGCTAACTTAGTCCTATTTCTAAATTCTTATCTAGTCAATCTTGTCTAGTACTTGGATACTTTTATCCAATTTTCATTATTTTCTCCTTCTTTTTAGGTTCCTATTTTTAACATCATGAAATCCCCTATTAAAATAGTCTTGGATAGCCTTAATTGATTTAGATGATACATAAGTTGTTCCTTCCTTTCTACCTTTGTTTCCCAAGAGGATACTCACTTTTGGTTTACCTTCTCTCACCCTTTATCTACGGACTACACTATGTTCCAAATTATCCAAAATGATGACACTGATGGATCAGATCCATTTCACACTTATTAAGACACTACCTTATTTAAACTACCTTATGTAAACTACCTTATGACACTATAGGAGAAATCGACACAAACCTAACAAACAACTCTATAGTAAATCCCTTAATAGCAAACATTCTTCCTCCCACCAACACCAATATTCATCCTAATAACAACACTAACCTTCCCCATTCAAATATTAATAACCCAAATGCACAAATAGATACTACTCAAATTCTTACACAAATAGTCCAACAAATTAATATTATGCAAACAACAAATACATCTCAAATGATGCACATGCAACAATAACTATTACACATGAATAATCAACCATCTATTATTTTACCTCAAACTAATCAAAACTTTATACCTCTTCCTCTTAGAGATGCTAATGGAAATATCATTCCACAACCCCTTATGTAGAACAATATGCTTCAAAATATCCAAAATAAACCTTTAGCTCTTTTCATTATTTCTATTGATATTAAAAATAATTCTCTAATTATTAAATATGATGGGATTAAAGACCCTACATCCTTCCTTAAATAATTTGGAAATCTCTACAAAGAATGGATTCAAATAAACACCTTTTCTACCACCAAACTTCTAGTCAAAAATTTTACAACAAATGTACTAGAATGGTGTAATCACTTACCTCAACATTTTATCTGACAATTAGAAGTTTGGTTAATGCCTTAATAAAATTATTTCAACATAATGACCTTCCTAAAAATTGTCTTAGTCATTTTATCAATGCTAAACAATCACCCTCTGAATCAGCCATGACTTCATTACATGATGGAAATCTTTGGCTCATAAATAAAATTATAACATGAATGATGATAATCTATTCAGAATTTTTATAACCATGTTAACACCCTCACTTAAATATAAAGTTCAAACTATTTCTCCTTAAAATCTAAATGATGCAATTGATCAAGTTAAAAGACAAGACTTTCTTATGAAATAATTTGATCAAAATCATAAATCCATCAAAGGATCTTTCCAAAATTCCACTAGTGTGATTACTAGCAATCCTTCTCAAACAAAAATAGGAGTAGTCAAAGTGGATAACCCCCTTCCTTCCCATACATCGTTAACATTCCAATAAATGAATAAACTATTGTCTCCCTCTAAACCTTTCACCTATAATAATTTTCCATCTTCATGGTATGACTCTAACAGATTATGTTGGTTCCATGCTGATATAGGTCACTCTCATGAAACATGTCATGGACTCTTTAAATTTGTTACTTCTTTTATGCTAGGATATATATTTGACCATGATACTATGATTAAGTTACATCATCATGACCATGATAAAGCTTCTCAAAATAAACATTTCACCAAACCTTCATCATCCAAACCTCAACAATCTTTCTCTACTTTTAACTCACAATATTCAAATGAGGATATTTGTGCAATCAATGCCAATTATGACCAATATTATACCAATTCCCAATATTTGAAAATAGACAAGGTCAATTATAGATTCAAACCCACTCACAAAGATCTAGTTATTAAAACTAAAAAACCATCAACCAAAGACCAACTCTTTAAGGATACAACCACTACCATACCTTCTAAACAAAATGAGGGAACACTCCCACAACTAGAACCTCACTCTACTTCTCTTATTCTTATGAAAAACATTGTATATCATAAACCTAATGTTGGTTATTTATCTTCTAAATCACATTTTAATTTATTGGAATAACTCAATTCAATGCCTTTTAAAATAACCCTCATAGAGTTAGTTCATAATTCTCCATATCATCATAAATTTCTAATTCAATAATTACAATACATTGAAGAACCACCATCCCTTGATGTGGAACATCTTCTTAAAGACCCTTCACCTACATAGTGCATACTATTGAAACTATTTTTAACTCTTATAAACCTTCCATATAATTTATTGAATAAGACATTGATTAATGATGAAATAATTTTTTGAGCTAATGATCCACCCCTCTTTATTAAAATTGCAATCAATAATACCATCATTCAAAAAGTTATAGTAGATGAAGGATCAATAATTAATGTCACCTCTATTTGGTTAATACAATAGTTTAGATATACCAAATATAATCTTAATCTAACTTGCCTCACATGTATAGGATTTGATAAAAGAAATCAAAAACCACTTGGTTGTATTTGGCTCCTACTTGGATATGAAATTTTATATTTTATGGATGCTTTCTCATGATATAACCAAATCCACATATCTCTTGAAGACCAACATAAAAAAAAAATTAAAAAAAAAATAAAAAATAAAAAAAAATAAAAAAATTACTACATAATAGAGCACCTAATTTTATGTCAAAATTCCTTTCAAACTTAAAAATGTTAGAGAAACTTATTAACATGTAATGACCCACATTTTTCATGATCTTATACACAAGATAGTGGAAACCTATGTGGATGATCTCATTACCAAATCTAAAAGTTGTACAATGCACTTCACTGATCTAGTTATCATATTCGATCAAATAATCAAAAATAAAGTTAGACTTAACCCATACAAATGTGTATTTAGAGTTATATTTGGTAAAATTTTAGGTTTATTAGTCTCTTTTTGATGCATTCATGTTAAGCAGGATAAAATAAACATTATTGTCAACATGAATATTCCTCACTCCATTCTTGACATATGCACTTACCTTAGAAAACTTTAGGAAATTCAATGGTTCATCCCATAAATGGCCTACTATATATGCTTTGTCAATTCCCTTCTCAAAAAAGGCAATGCTCTAGAATGGGAAGATTCATGCCAAAAATATTTTGATAATATGAAATAATATTTACTCCATCCTCCTACTCTTCAACCACATTCAAATAACCATCCCTTAATATTATTTACCTCCTTTACCCCTATATCAATTGGGAAATGCTTACCTAATAAGATTATACTGGTAGAGAGTACACTATTATTTATATCAATTGTGGACTCATTGATTATGCAAAATGTTATACTAAAGTATAACATGATTTCCTTGCTATCTATTTCACAACTAAAAATCTCTATCATTATATGTTCTACCAGACCACTTATGTCATTGTTCACTCTGGTCCACTTCATCATTTCTTCTCCAAATAATTCTTACCTAGAGATAGAATTTGCAAATGGATGGTCCTCTTTATGTAATTTAACCTTTGAATTGTTACACAAAAATATGTCAAAGGAAAAGTCATCATTGACTAACTTACAGCGGTACCTTTACCATCCAAAAATTACCTTCAATATAATCTCCCTAATGACAACATTATTTATATTTAAGGCCTTAACCAAGATATCTCTCTCAAAGATTATTTTTAGAATTTCACTATTGATTTAGAAGTAAATAATAAATAAGATACCAATATCATTCCTGATACTACTAAACCCAAACTAGTTATTGAATAACTACTTGAAATTAATATTGATTTATATGAAGACACCCAGACCCTCCACTTTGATGGTTAAAAATGCCTCCAAAGATATGGGGTGAGATGTATTCTAATAAATCCATATTGTAAGATCATACCTTTATCATTTTTATTAACTTTTGATGTGACTAATAACATAGCCAAATATGAAGCTATAATATTAGGCATGAAAGTTTCACTCGACTTAGATATCCCATATTTCTACGCTTTAGGTGACACACAACTTATTTATCACCAAGTTAATGGTGATTATCATTGTAAAAGTGAATATAATCACATATTATCAAAGGGATAGCACACTTGGAAAATAATTTCTCTTTTACTATTGAGCCAATTCCAAGAGATCAAAATACCATAGTTGATTCATTTGCTTCATCAGCATCTCTATTTCACCCTCATCAAGTACTTAAATATTCCCAAGTTCTTATCCAAATCATAAAATCACCTTTTATTAAACAAAATGATTCACTCATGTATCACATTGAGGCTATCACTATTCAACAAAGTCCATGGTATAAAAACATAATTGAATTTCTTAAACATCAAACTTACCTTCCATACATGAATTCTCATGAAAAGACTTGAATATGTAAACATGCTTTCAAGTATGCCTTTCAATACAACACCCTTTACTACTATAATGAAAAAATAACCTTACTCCATTGTGTAATACAAGAAGAGGTTCCTACTCACCTAGAACAAGCACATGGGAGAATTTGTGGTGGTCAATATAGTGGACATGTTATAGCCCACAAATGCTTATGTATGGATTACTTTTCGCCTAATCTAGAAAAATATGCTATTAATTTTTATAAAAATTTTAATCCTTATCAACTCCATGATGATCTAATCCACTCACCACTAGTTTAGCTCAAAATAATGGAGTCTCCTTGGCCATTCTCTATGTGGGGATTAGACCTCATTAATAAATTACCTTAGTCATAAGATGGCGATGTATTTATCATTACTGCTACGAAATATTTTACTAAATGGGTAGAAGCCATGCCTCTTATCAATGTCATGGGAAAAACTATTTTAAATTTTATATTTAACCAAATAATTTGTCATTTTGGAAATCCCCATACCATCATCTCTGATAATGGTGACAATTTCAAAAATAAGGACATGAAATAATTATGTGCTAAAATTAAAATTTTCCATACCTTACCACCCTTAATCTAATGACCAAGTAGAGGCTCCTAAAAATTTTATAAATAAAATCTTACAAAAGACTATTCTAGAAACTCATACTGATTGACACCTTCATCTATAGCCTACACTTTGAGCTTGTTGTACTAGCATACATATTGCCACTGAGGCAACACCATTCTCAATTGTATACATCTTGGAATCAGTATTACCATTAGAATTTGAACTCCCATATTTACATATATCTCTCCATGGTATAATTCCTTATGAATAATTTACATGAATATTATCTTCATGCTTTATATTTTCTTGATGAACACCACTTGGCCGCTTTACAACATAACTACCAATAAAAGGCTCACATTGCTAAACAAAATAATAAAAAGGTCAAAGTCCACACATTTAATGTTGGTGACTTAGTCCTCAAATTAAATTACACACATGATAAAGAAGGAAAATATGCCCAAAAATGGTGGGGGGCATACTTAGTAAAAGACATGCTTGGTCCTAGTACTTATCATCTACAAACTAATGAAGGCCATGTTTTCAAAGAACCCACCAATGAAAAAAAATTGAAGAAATATTTTTCTTAAATATCTCACTTGTTTTTCATAATTATATATATTATCCTAATAACACTTCTTTCAGGACTTCTCCAATGATATCTCCTTTTCAGCAACCTATTCTATACACAAACCTTAGTCCCCTTCTTTGGCCCTTTGGTTTCTAATTTCATTTAATTCATGAATTGTAATGTAATATCGTGGATAGAACCTAGTTTTATTCATGATTATATTTTATTTCACTCATCCGTTTTTCATTTTTTTTTCTTTGATCATAATTTTGTTATTTTACAAACCTTTTTATTTTTTATTTTTTGTGAGTTGCAGGGTAAGACCATGGGTAGTACTAGGTATTTCTCAAAAATACCAATACCACTTTTTTCACCTACTTAGGTTTATATTTTATGATTTTTAATGTAATAACATGAATATGACCAAGCTCTCCTCATAAAATCTATTTATTATTTCAAACCATTTTACAAATTGAGTGTTCTTTTTAAACTATTAAGAAATGGTTAAAAGTTTGTGATTCCATGTTATCAACCTTGGTTTTTGTTTCTTTCTTGGATATAAATTGAACAATAAACTTTATTAGCATGTTTCACTAACCTTTCATACATTCTTATGATAAGTAATCATACTTACCTGTCATTGTATTCCTTTTACATTGTCATATTTTTTGTGAATTAAGGTAACTCAAATTGTTTCGTGTTCTTTTTCCCTTGATCTCCCTTCCTTTCTTTCCAATTTGGATAAAAAAGGTCAAAGTCAATATAAAATTTTTATTAAACATGAATAAATAAGACTCTTAGACACCATGCTCTCTAAGTCCTCTTTTTTAGCAACCAAGTTTAAAGTTTTCAAATGATAGTCATTTTTAGCACCCATGTTTGGTTCTTCAAATTTGTATGGAGGAAGAATAGAAAAAACCATAAAAATATTAAAATCCAAATCATTTAAACAAAATTAAATGATCAAAAGGTAATATAAAATCAAAAAGTCAACATCACAATAAAAGATGTGATTCATAATATATATCCTGTTCCTAATTAAAGCTCAAACTTTACAGTTGGCCTCATAATAGAGTTGAGGGCCATTGGGGTGTAACAAGATAGTAGGATAGGATAATTCAATATTATTTATAGTGCTACCTACTTTCTCACATAAGTACCTAATCTTTATAGCAAACCAGTAGATCTGTAAGGGGTCCTAAAGAATGGGGAACACATTATAAAAAGGTAGGTCCATTTTAATTTTTATTCATATAGCCTTCATGGGATGATATTCATACTTCATTTGATAACCCAAGATTTTCATGGTTAGGATAAAGTCTTCAAAGTCCTTAATGTTGAAATTCATCTTGTTTTGACAAACTTAATTTCAGTGTCTTGACTTCGATAAAGAGTTTCTCTACCTTTATTTTTCCTACATCTCCCCCATCACCCGTTTCATTCTCCCCTTAATAGGTAATTTTTTATTATAAATATATTTTCCCACTTATATATTCCCTCTTATTCACATCTTACAACATTCTATCACTACTTTGTTTTGGTTTTATCTATCTTTATAACAAAATAATATGCTTGAGTGACTATGGATTATTTTCTTTACACTCTTGTTTTACTTTTCTATAATTTCATTGGTTTCATTAAAAAAAATTAAACATTCATTATCATTACTTTTTTTGGACAACTAAATCCATTTACATATTTTTATACTTTTTTCATTACTGATGTTAGGAATGGTAAAGGCATTCCAACCCAAGAATCTAAAGTGTTAGCAATAAAACATCACACAAATAAGTTGAATATATGATTTGAAAAAATAAGGAAAATCATATATTATTTATAGTGAATCCTAATGAACCATTCTAGTATAAAGGAAGGCACTTTCTTATATATACAGGGTGAAATATTGAATTAGCTTACATGGTCAATGTTGGATAAATCCTCACATGGGACAAACTCACTACAAGATGAAATAGATAGATAATACAATATAAAACATGATAAAATGTATGAAATACATAATCTAACAACCCCCCCCCCTCAAGTGAATTTAGGGGCTAAAAAAATCCAAAAAATAAATAATGTCATATCCATAGTATGAGTCTTGGTAACTAGGCTTGATAAGGTACTCATGTACAATATTTTTTATATGAAATGAATATGTAAGATGTCCTCATAAACACCCATAAGGACAAATTTTGAAACCCCAAGCATGTCATAAAACTCAATAAAACTACATGATGTAAAATGATTCATAAAGATGTCTGCAACCTACTACTAAATCAAAATGTACTCCAAGCTAAGAATGCCATCCTGAATGTGTTGATGAATGAATTGCATATATACCTTAATGTCATTGGTCTACTTATGCCCAATTGGATTACAAGAGCTATGAATTACACTTTATTTATCACACCAAAGTATAATGGGTGAATTTTACATGAAGACAAACTCTATCAACAATTGATGAAGCCAAAGAACTTGTTGACTCATTATAACTGCTACCCTATACTCAACCTCTATAGATAAAAGTGCAATAGCCTATTTCTTCTTGCATAACCAAGTAATAGGTGAAGAACCAATACAAAATATGTATCCAAAATTAGAACACCTATCATCAAGAGAACCTACCCAATCTAAATCACTATATCCAACCAACTGATTAGAACCCCTATTGTAGTGTAATCCAAAATTATTAGTGCCATGTAGATATCATAAAATCCTCTTGGTAGCCTACCAATTACTCTCATGAGGTCATGTGCAAACCTAGATATAAGCCCAACTACAAATAAATTTTTGGGGTAAGTATGGTTCAAATACATAAGACTCCCAACCATCTACCTATATAATGTAGGATCACAAAGTGGATTAGTACAAGAGGTAGTGATAGTCACTCCAAACTGAAAAGGAGAAGGACTTGGCTTGTAATCAACAATGCCAAAATGTTAAATAATATCAATTATGTACTTATACTAACTCAAATAGATCCTTATATCTGACTATGAAATTTATAAATCAAGAATAAATATAAAAGACCAATATCATTCATGTTAAACTATGTTGAATGTACTTTTTGAATAGTCTGAACCTAAGATGAGGATTTTCTTGTGATAAGCACATCGTTAACATACAAGCCCAGAATAATAATGTCCTCCCTAATATGATGAATATACATTATGGGATTAGAGTGTTATGTTCTACACTTATAATATTCAAAAATAATTCAAAATACAATGTAGATCAAATCAACATAATATATATGGGTGGACCAAGATGTCCAAATAATCAATATATTTAAAAATATAATACCCTTAAGGTAGGGAAACACCATACAATACTCTTCTATGAAGGAATAACTCCATAATGTCTCTTCGATGGGATAACCTCCAATATCTTCTTATAATATTAGACTCAATGCTTACTTCATTCTTTAAAATTATAATCATATATTTTATATAGACCTCTATCTAACTAATAATGGATGGGTAATCTCTTAATCCCAAAGTAAGTTGACCATTACCCAATATACTAATTTCATAAGTTACTACAGTATCCTAATATATTGTACCCATATATTTAACTCAATGGGATGTGTGTTACATGTCAGCATCTCCATTAACCCATATACATTAATATATCATGTCCCTAGATACATAGCATTACTTCCCTCCTTGACATGTTTCATCCCCAAAACATAGGAAGAAACCAAATAATGAGTTTGCTTCAAATCATTGTACACTTGTCTTCAATATCAATCATCTAGCCATCCATATGTGATCCTAGAAGGTGATATCTCTCCAATATTATTTCCAAATTCCATTGTACTCCTCTGATTCTATTCATGATCATAATTTTACTACTTTGGTGTCCATGCATAATTAGTCCTCTTGTGATTCCATGTACCATATTTTGATGGATTACTCTGATTCCATCCATGACCATATTAAGTATTATTTGGCTTCCATACATAGCCATAATTATTAGAACTATGATTTTTTATAAATCCAAAGTTCTTATTATTATGACACTCCCTCACATGGCTCCATGATTTTTTCCTCTCATTATGATGTGGGTGTCGATATACCTCAACTTTTTTTGATACTTTGACCTTATCAACCTTTTATTCTACCTCTTCCACCTTTTTTTTTGGTGGTTCCTTTGTCTCTTGAGTAGATAAAGTGTTTTGATTTGATTTTATTATTTTTTCATCTATGTTTTCATATGAATCTTTCACATGTTTTTCTTCACCTATTTCAATCTCATCCTCATGATCTACCTTGACTGTTATTGGTGCCTTTCCCACTATGATATCCTATAAAGTGACCTTTTTCCTATACTAAAACTTCATGAACTTCTTCTAAACATTAATATTGATTGTTATCAAAGTATCCAACCATGGATATCTAAGGATCATATCCAAATCATAAAAATATGAATGAAAAACATATTTTAACATAATAAGTTTCAAATCTTCAAACACTTGAATATTCTTACTATCTACTTGAACCTCCTTGATATTATTTGCTTGAACATGTAGATGCTTGGCCACATTCATGTTGATGAAGTTATATTTTATAGTAGGATTTATGTACATAAAAGCCTTATTCTTTTTAATGTATCCATGAAATTTTAAAATTGACTCGAATTCTTTTAGAACCAAATTGTTTGAACCCTTATCATCCAATTCTTTTTCTTCTTCACTTGCATGTTCTTCCTAATTATCATTATTTTCTTCCACTAATTTTTCTTCGTTAGCATCTTCATTACCATCATTATTTTCTTCCTCTTCTTCATCCTCTTTTTCTTTTATATCCCATTGATCTAGAAGTCATGTTCCATTTTTTTCCCATGAAGAATAGTTTTGTGCAAAGCTCGACTGATTAAACCAATATTGTGTAGGCCTAGACAAAGGAAGAGACAATTTTGTTTTCCAAAAAAAAAATTGAGTACTATTCTCCTTAAAAATTAGTTGCCATTCTCTAGCATCAATATCATCCTTCCCTAAAAATAATTGCAACTTCATGATCCATAAAAAAAACTAGGGTTCATGAAAACCTAAAATGTCAATCACTCATTCAAAATGGATCAAAATATCCCAAATTTTTAATATATATTTATCTTATGATATTAGAACCCTAGTAAAAAAAAATTAAAAAAATTCTATAAACTTTGGTCTATAGAGAGAATATATTGAAAAATCTAAAATTGAAATAACTCACTCTAAACATATCAAAAAAATCTGAATTTTTTTTTGTAGATTTTATCTATTATGATATAGTATTATTAAAAATTTAAAAAAAAAATTATTTATATTTCATAATATATGATGAAATGAGTACAAACCTTAAAATATGAATAAATCCCTCAAAACTAATCAAAAAGGCTCAATTTTTTTACTGAGACTTCCTTCAAATATTACTAATATCCAAAAACAATTGTGTAAAAATTCATGATGGATTGAAATATATTAATGATTCAAAAAAAACTAGGGTTTCGCTCCCCACAAATTACTTAAATCAAATCTATGATACCACTTGTTATGTTCCACACTTATAATATTCAAAAATAATGTATAATAAATTGTAGATAAACCCAACACAATATATATGGGTGGAAAAAGATGTTCAAATAATTAATATATGCAGAAATAGAATACCCTTAAGGTAGGGTAACACCATATAGTACTCCTTTAGGAAGGAATAACTCCATAATGTCTCTTTGATTGGAAAACCTCCAACATATTCTTACATTAAAAGACTCAATTCTTAATTTATTCCTTACAATTATAATCATATACTTTATATATACCTATATCTAACTAACAATGGATGGGTAATCTCTTAATCCTAAAGTAAGTCGACCATTACCCAATACACTAATTCCATAAGTTACTTCATTATCCTAATATATTAGACCCATATAACTAACTAAGGTGGATGTGTGCCACATGTTGGAATCTCTATCAACCCATATACATTAATATTTCTTGTCCTTAGATACATAGCATAGATTGGCAGTGAACAAAGCTAATGGAGAGAAGAAATGAATCCATCTTCTCATACCAATCCCAAGGGGCCTATTTGAGATCATAAAAAGACCTCTTAATTCTAAAAATAAGAGAAAAATCATGAACAAACCCATCAATCTACTCCATATAGATTTACTCATGCAAGTCTCCATGTAAAAAAACATTCTTAATGTCCATATAATATACTGGCCAACCTTGTGATGTAGCAATAGAAACTACAAGGTGAATGGAATCCATCTTGGTAATGGGCACAAAAGTCTCATAGTATTCAATAACTTTGACCCGTCATAATCTCTTTGTACTAAGACATGCCTCATTAATGGACCCATTTTTTGCATACTTAGTGCGATAAATATACTTTCACCTAACCAACTTTATTCCCTTAGGAAGAGTGACTAAATCTCAAGTGTGATTATTCATCAATGAAAAATACCCATCTATCATCACATCATCCCACTCATGTATCCCATGAGCCTATGAAAAATACTATGGATCCCCAGAGAATCCCTGACATAAAAGTCCACCTATAGAATTTGCATAATGATGTCGAGTAGGTGGAAGATCTTGTATGAATGGTGCTACCTCAAAAACTATAGTACAAGCCCACCTAGGAATAGTGTTAACATCAGTGTCAACATAATCCTCATCCTCTATAACCTCCTCAAGAATCTCCTAAACTAGCTCCTAAAAGAATAAATCCTTGAGAGGAGGTGAATCATGGAAAAAAGAAGAAGGCATGGAAAAATATGAACATTCATGAGTTGTGAAATGTCCATCAAATTGTACATGAGTTTGAAAATGAACATAATGAGTATTAAGGTCTAAAATATGATAATCTCTCATGTTCTCATAATACCATACAAAAACCAAAGGTTTGATCTTCTTGTCCAATGCTTTCCTTTTCTTATTTGGTACAAACTCCTAAACAAGGATCCCAAAGACTCAAAAAAATGAGACATTAGGCTTAGTTCCAAACCAAGCCTCCTCTAAAGTCATATACTCAAGTGTTTGATGTGGTGTGTGGTTTTTAATGTATTTCACATAATTAACTACCTCTGTCCAATAGATAGGAGGTAAATCCCATGAATGCATCATATAGTTAACAATCTCATTCAAAGTTTGGTTCTTCCTCTCTATTAAGCCATTTTTATGTAGAGTATGTGAAATAGAATGCTAGTGAACAATACCATGGGCTGATAAAAAATAGTGAATTCTTAACTAAAGTACTCCCCTCCATTATCTATACAAATCTTCTTGATACAACTTGATTACTATTTCTTGACCAAAGTTGTAAATACTTTGAAGTGAACAAAGACATCACTCTTGTACTTGATTAAATAAACACAAGTATGCCTTGAGAAATTATCAATGAAGGTAAGTGCATACTTAGCTATGTTGAAAGGAATAGGAAATACCATCAAATCACTATGTATAAGCTCAAGTGGTGAAGAATCTCTCATGCGCATGCTCTTAGGAAATGGATCATGGTGTTGTTTCCATAATTCACAACTGAGGCAGACTCCATCAAGACATGAAACTATAGGAATACCCTCTACCATATTTTGAGTGCTAAACCCCTTCAAATATATGTAGTTGAAGTGTCCAAATATCTCATGCCAAAGTTGACTCTCAAAATCTACATGAGAAATTAAACACATCCCTAAAGGAGTATCATCAAAACCCTCAAAATAGTAAAGTCGAGAACTATGATCAAGCACACCTTGTGTAATGAGTATGTGTGGATCTAATAAATCTCAAACTTTAGTACCCTATGATGTGAAAGTCACTATCTTTCCCACTAAAATGGTGAATTTGATACATTAAAAATAGATTGGTGGTGATGTCTAGAACATATAATGCATCATTGATGCGGCCACTATCTATTTATATATCACCCTTATCCTTAACTCATATTAAGGAAGAATCTCCAACCTCAATGTTGGAAGTGGAACTTAGACCAAGTGATAAAAATTACTCCTTAGGAGAATTCATATGATGTAAAGCACCAAAATCTAGAACCCAACTATCTAAAATAAGTAATTGTGATCTCCCAACAACATTAAGTTTTTTTCCATTCTCATGAAATGGAGGAGTGGAGATAGAGATATTGTGTTTCATAATAGCATCCTCTAAGGCTTGAATTATCTTGAAACACATAAACTCCTCATGGCTAGTCCCCCATAATGGAAGTAAGATAGGTTAGAATTATTCTTGGATTTGGAATATGGTTTGGGTTTAAAAGTATAAGTTTTAGGATTAGGCGTATTTTGAGGTGGATAAGGAGATCTCTTCTTCTTACCCTTAGATTTTCCTTTAATATTAGGATGTGAGGCCACTAATGTTTTTTGAGAGGTGGAAGACTCAACATGAGACAATTTAGATTCCTTCCTAGTAAGTATTTCATAAAATAACTCTAGGTCTAAAATTTTGAATGCAATACCTAATACATCCATACTAGAGAAAAAGGTAGAAGAAAAGATTTAGAATGGGCCACTAAACTTAGACAAGATCAAGTACACACACTCTTCATCCTTTTTATCTCATCTACTCCCCTTCAATTGTGTTAACAAATTCTTGAACTTAATAAGGTAGTCTATAATGGAGGCAAAGTCATTTGGATTTAGTGAAGTAAGCTCCACTTCAAGCTACATGCTTTCAAGTGATCTACTTTCCCAAATAAACCCTTTAACTTAGTCCATATTTTGAATGAATAATCAAACTCATATAAATGAAAAAAAAAGACTATCACTCACATATCCTCTAATCAAGACCATACATTCTTCAAACTTAAATTGATGCTTAAATTTTTCAATTTCATGTGTGAACTATGATTGTGTTTCATTCATTAGGGACCATAATCCTTTGCGCTTTATGATTGTTTCCATGCAAGGTCTCTATATGTGGTAATTATGTGTAGTTAAAGGCTCAAAATGGTAAAAAACATAAGTAAAATCCATGTTAACTAATCACCAAGAGAAGAAATAATGCAAAGGGTACATAAAATTGACATCGAGACAACCCCCCAAAAGATTATATTATAGGATCCCCTCAATTTGACATTTTGTAAAAATATTACATTTTTATAATTTAATGACACCAATGGATAGAGAATCAAAAACATGCACTTTTGAAAAAAATATAACTCAAATCTGAGTTACAGTTTAAAAGTTACAAGCGTTATGATTTCTTGTAAAAGGGGTTAAAACAATTAAAAAACACTACAAACTAGATTTTGAGACTAAATTAGAAAAGAACATAGTCATCCAACCAATCGTTGGAACTAGAATTAAAACATAAACTCATAAATTCTAATTGATGTGAAAAATGATCCTCTTAGTTAATTCTATACTTGTGCAAGTGAACTGTGCTTCCACGTGAGGTAAAAATTTAGCCTTGTAAAAGCAAAAATTGAATGAACAGCTAATTTTGATAAGATAAAAAGAGAAATTAATATTTTTTTGGGCTTGGATCTCAAAAAGGAAGGTGAAAACTTATATCTTCTAAAAAAAGCACCAAGACTTCATCTTATAGCAAAAAATTAGAAAATGATGCCAAGATCAGGATTTCAATGCCAAGGTAAGAGTTTCAATGATTCAATCAGATTTTAACAGCTACTATTCTCCTCTATGCCAAACTTAAATTCTAAACTTTTGATCTCTTCTTATCAAATCATTACATCAGTCATTTTCAAAAACTCCAATGCATATTTTTTAGTAGAAAAGTGTAGTGGTTTACTAGCTGATCTCAGATTTAACTCTTTTTTCTTCCTTGTCAGATGCAAAAGACCAAAAAAATATATAAAAAAGACAATGCCAAGTGAATCAAGATAAAATATATTTAGAGATATTCCAATGCTAAACAATAAAAGTGCCAAGTTGAGGAAGAAGATGTCTCTGTTGAAAAGTAGATGAGAAAATGATGCCACATAAGATCTAAAAAATTGATTAAAAAAGGATGCCATAATGTTGTATGAAAACTCAATGTAATAGAAAATATTTCACCCCTATTTTAAATCCAATGCCTTACACATCTTTCTCAAATATGAAACAAGAAAAAAATAAAAATAATTCCAATGCTTTTCCTTTGTAAGCTAAAAAACTCTCATACACACCTATGGTTAATTTCAATGCCACTTGTAGTAGAAAGAATAGATCTTGATCTCAAGAAAGTTTGAAAAATACTCAAACACCTAGCCTTAGTATAAGGATGTCAAGCTTTGAAAAAATTTGATTCAAAAACACCAAATGATGATTCCTTTGATATATCTTATTCTCCAATGCCTCACCAATCAGATTTTTATCTCTTAGTAGACCTTCATAGCCTCTCCTTCAAAGGCAATTATAGATCTCCATGATTAAGAAACCAAAAAACTTCGAAATCTATGAAAATTTTGAAAAAAGTCACCAAAGGGCACTAAAATATTTTCTTACACCTCTCTTCTATGCTTCCTCTCCATGACAAAGAAAGAAATAGCGATAAAAGGGAAGTAGAATAAAATTATCTAAATTACAAGCTAATGTATGGTTGTACCTTCTTCAAAGCTCTGGTACAATAGTAGGAATGGTAAAGACATTCTAACCCAAGAATCTAAAGTGTTATAAATAAAACATCACACAAGAAATCTACAGATATGATACACAAAAATAAGGTAAATCATATATTACTCATAATGAAACATTTTAGTACAAAGGAAGGCAATTGCTTATATAATCAAGGTGAAATACTGAACTATCCTACATGGCCAATGTGGGATAAATCCTCACATAGTAAAAAATCACTATAAGATGAAATAGCTAGCTAATACACTAGTAAACATTATAAATACATGAAATATACTTAACAATTGAGGGAGTTTGGATTTTTAATTCTCACTCACCAATTTTATTTTTTACTTCATGTACTTTTTCTATTGTTGAGTGAGTTTGGATTGTTACTCCTCACTCATCAATGTTGTTTTACTTTTTATTTTCCATCTTTGTCTAAATATTGGTTTGTTACTCCTTTATATATTTATTTTAGACTTATCATACTACAATTACACATCCTTATTTTGATTTAGTTTGCCATTTCTTATTACCTAAAGAACATTTTTTCTTTGAGTTTTTTGATCATTTAATAGCCTTGGTTTGTTGTTTACCTAATTTACTCTAATTTTGGCTTGGTCATTTTGGTTCTAACTTAGCATTTATCACCCTAGCTTTCCAAATTTTCAAGTACATCATGCCTATACATTTTATTTGTCCTAACTTCCCTACATATTTTCATTTTTGATCTTTAAGTTTTGTATCCTTAGGGTTTGTCTAAAGTAGTCTTTGTGCCCTCCACAACCAAAAATATAAACAAAACAGATAACCATTCAATGATAAAGGTAAGTCAAGGTATACATATATTACTTGTTCATTTCATTTATTTCCTTATTTATCATTTTAGTTATTACTTTATACTATAATTTATTTAGCTTAGTGTTGTTTGTTTCTATGTTCTTTTCTCAAAGCACCATCTCATGTTACAATTATGTGACACATGATGAGCTTTGAGTAGGGCATATGTATACACATAATATTTTTAAACTTTATCAATTACTGATGTTTGATCTCTTGTAGGAACTCTTCAAGCCTTAACCTCTCTGAGTGCATGCCTTAAAGGGTATACCAATAAAGGGGTGGGCATGCCTTTGGTTCTTTATAAAATTATTTTTCCTTATACATCCACCTAAAACCAATTCAAACCCCTTTTATATGTTTCCCTAAGCTTTGACATCTCCCTTAAACTCTTCTCAAAATAATGCACTAACTCAAATAGCCCCTACCTAAGGCAAAACCCATTTTTACTAATTATCGAATGTAGTTGATTGGGTCAGCTTAGTTCTAAGAATTGAGCACATTATGAGACTAAGCTGTCCTAGTTGACTTATCTTGGGACCTAGTTATCCTATTTCTTAACTAACTAGGTCAACTGGGCCGACTGCATCAGCTAAAATCATATAAGGGTTTAGGATCAAATCAGGGTATTTATACACATCTTTCACCCCATTTTTAATAGATAAAATCATTCATTTATGTTTCTTTATCTTCTTATCCACCATTCTACTTGAGGATTCATTTCTTAGAGTTTCATACTACTTGGAGAAGAATCTTGTCTTCTAGAAATGACTTGGATGCATAGGATAAGATTGTATTCTAGATATGACACATCTTTGTGATCCTTATGAATCACAACAAACTCTTTCAAAGTACCATTGGCTAAGGGAGAGATTAAGACATAGCGGGTTCATCTTAAAGGTAAGTATTCATAACTCTTACTCCTCTTTTGTTACTAGATATATTTGCATATATAATGGTTAATGAAGGTATTATCTTTCTTTGCTTATTATTACCTCTACATTAACTTGAGTAGAGTTCTTATTTACATGTTTACTATTTATGTTTATCCCCCATTTGTGCCATAATATTTGGTGAACACTATATTAGATTTACTTTACTTTGTTATTGATTTGAAATACCAAGACCTAGCTAGGGTTATTATGTGGTGTTGCTTGAATAGAGGATTTTCGAACCCTCTCTAGCCATGTCATATGATAAGAGATCACTTAGGTAGTTTTAAAAAATCTATATTTGTCATGACCTTGATTATCAACATATTTCTAGTATCATAATTAGTTAAATTATCTTCTCTGAGCTAGGATTGATTTGTAAATCAAGTTCACATTTACTTACATACAAAAGATGTCAAATGGAAAGAATACCTAGATGTCTTGGTTAGGGACTCAAAATAATTGAACACCTCCTTTTCATGACTCCTCATATTGAGCTTCAAATACCATTAATCAAGATAATACCTAAAATAATAAGACCTTAACCCATAACACTTAATTTTACTACTTAATATCATAAATGTGAGCCTAAGAAAAGAATATGAGTGTGTTATATGTTTGGGAGTGATAACATGAACCTATATATAGATCCAAACCCAAAATTTACCCTAAAATATAATATGACTATTTAATCGAGGTTGATATAGTCATCAAACATGTCAAATGCCATAGAATTGTATCATCCAAGATGATACATTATAAATGATAGGTACCATACTTAGAACAATATTAGTCAAGCTAATACATTATAGGGAAAGATAGGCAAGCAATAAATTATATCATCTTGGTTGATATATTATGAATCTAAGGTGGCTAGTAAGACTGAATGGAAATTAGATGGAGAGGTAATACAAAAAGAGATTCAGAGGAGTTTAGAATGATAATATTGAAGGAATGACATAATAGTATGAAAAAATATCTCATAAAGTACCATGAGACAACCCCACCCTTTCTTGTTGCACTTCATAGGATATGCACTTAGGGAGATTGATGCACTAAAAATACCCTAAAATAAAAAATATTAGTAAAGTGATAAAATTGAAAAATGTCAGGTGTATACACATATCATTTTCCTTATTCACATTAATTTTCTATTGCATTTGGTGCACACTGTGTGTTGTCCATGTTATTGACTATTTTAATCCCTTTTATTTTTCTATTTTTCAACATTTATTCTTCACCTTGTTCATTTACTAAGTTATTTTTAAATTCAAATATTTTAAAAAGTTCAAAAACATCAAATATTTCAAAAATCACAAAAAAACAAATATTTCAAAAAGTTCAAAAAACATTAAAATATTTAAAAAACACAAAACCATGAATTATACACAAATTATGTTTTTTATACACACATTTTCTTCATTTTATTTATCATATTCATAATAATTTAAATATCTATTTTTGATAAACATGATTTTCATATTATACATGAGTTATATGTAAGACATACAAGTTACACATGAGACATGGACATATAGATGTGTAACAATTATCACGCCCACAAGAAAGCTTTCAACATTTTGGGTCATAACTATGATGGGGGCATCTTGGTACACTTTAAATTTGTATCTTTATATGAAATTCCATTGATTATATCAAGCTATTTAGATTATTTATACATGAATTTATCTTGCACGTACATTTATTAGGGTTTTATTTATGATGGATATCATTTTTTCTATATTACATGGTGAAATTAATTCATCATGCAAACTAACATTTCTTTAGTTAAGTTTATTTGAAGTTTATATTATGACATTGCTTGATATTTACTAATTTTTATACTTTGTATTATATTTTACATGGATACATTGACTATGTCTTGTTTAGTCATTTTGACTATGTCTTGTTTAGTCATGTGTAATTTTTATTATAAGATCCTCTAGTCCATGTCATGGTCATATCGAGTCATATTCATGTCATGTTTTTAATTTTTATGTGCTTACTAATTAGTCAAGATGATGTTCCATGTGTGTGTGTATATACATACATTTACATATTTTCATATGGAATAAATTAACTTTTACTATGTGCTTAGTGTTTTGAATTTTATCACACGCATTTATATTGTGTGTTGTCTATTTTACTTGATGTTTCCCTAATTTATACCATTCATCTACTACGATTAAACATACTATGTGATTCATTGACATATCTAGCTACATCTAACAAGTATTTTCAAATTAATTATCATGTTAATATCTTGCATGTGAATAATAAATGAATTCTTTTTCATTGGATGTCATGTTTCATACATTTTTATAGTGTTCATAATATTTCTATAAGTAAATATCTTATCATGTTATAAATATTCTTTACATGATTATACTTTTTATATAAGAAATTATGTGCATAACTCTTTCTTTTAATATGAGTGATTCACAAAATTTATCCCTTGTATCAAAATGGGAGCATATAATGGGCTTATTTCAATGATTCAGATGTGTCAGATAGATAATTTTAGATTTTTTGATAGATTATATGTAAATATGGGTAAAATTAATAAGAATGAGACATATTTTAAAGAACATTTTTTGTATTATATATCATTTTAAGGGACACATTAATAATATGGGTCATGAATTGAGTTCATGCAAACATTTTTATTTATTTTCTATATTAAGGAATTATGGAACAAAGGGGAATGATGGTAACTACATATGTGCATTGGGTCTATAGTCATCTACAGTGATTGATATTTTTACATATGAACTTGATTTTAGGGTTCCAAAAAAGTGTATTGTGTTACCCAGAGTAGTGTGTTTGATTATATACTTTGCTCAAATTCTATCATAATATTTTTAAATTAAATTATTATTAATTACATTCCATTGGGGTATATTCATCCCATAGTTTTATTTACTCAAGTTAAATAGGTTGAAATCTAGGTTTACATACCATTAGATGTATTCATTCCTTAGATTTTCATTTTCAATATTTTAATAACTCAAAAAAATAAATTTTCTTATTATGAAGAGACATTGATCTATACATGTTTCTTGCAGGTTTCATGTGGAGAAAATGATACATTTTGGATTGTAACTTTCAACATTAATAATTATTATCATAGGTATTAAATACACTTCTTTTATCCTTTTAATTTAACATTTGAATTAATATATTAAATGGGGTAATATATATACACCTAAGTTTGTATTTGACACTTTGAAAACATCAATTTTGACATGTTTGGACATAGCACATATATTTGAATCTTAATCATACTTTCCCTCTATCTATATACCCATTTATTTTCTTAGTTGCCTCTATTTTCCATATAAATTTATTAAATATCAATCAAGTATATACAATAACATTAAATATATTGTCTCTATATCACAAATCCATATTTTACACTTCCAAGATAATACAAGTGATATTAGATAATGTAAGTTATCGCAAGTGTTGACTTTTATTATAAGTGGCTAGGGGACCTCAATGTATATTTTTAATATTAGTAAGTCTCCATTAGGTTGGAATATACATGGTCATGGGTTGGTTATAACTAGAAATAGTGAAGATTCACACACACATAAACATGCATGCGTGCGCGCGTGCACACACACACACACACACACACACACACACACACACACACACACACACACACACACACACACACACACACACACACACACACACACACACACACACACACACACACACACACACACACACACACACACACACACACACATAAAAATCACTCCTAAAGTCATCATACACTTTGATATCACTTTGAATACTTGAGTAACATTGGGAAAATACATATCACTCCCTTGAGACATTATAAAAAATGTATACACATCTAAACCCTTTAATTATTAGTCTTATAATATTCCATAGAGGGAAATCTGAATATACGAGATCAAAGTTGCACAGTGTCAAGTATCAAAGGTCAAAATATTCTATTGAATTTTATATTGTTTATGATGTGTTACACACACATAAGTGGAAAATTTTCACAAAATTTGAGACCAATTTGGATTATTGAAACATTGGAACAACTTAGTCATTAAGTGGGGGTGGTTAGAGTCTATTTTAAAAGTATCTTGTTTAAATCATAATTAGGATTTTAAATAGAAGAGACACAATGAAAGAATTTTAGTTTAAGTTCAAAGAACTAAAAATATACATAATTAAATTATATTCATAGGCATAAGGTCTCAAAGATATCAGACCCCCATATGGGTATGGAAATTGTTAATAAACCCTAATACTTCTAGTTACAAGTTTATGACTTTTTTGGTAGCATCTAAGTAGGTTTTCAGCTCCTATTTTTTATTTGAGTGATTGATGAATCACATATAGAGAATTTATAAATTTAGTGATTGATTATATGATTGATATTCATGTATGATTAAATAAGTACATCATCCCTCTCTTTATTTTATCCTTTCTAAATTAAGTAATCATAATATCTATCAATCTATTTCAATTCATATTTATGTGTTAGAATCTATATTTTACATAAAATGAATTAGTGCATAGTTCCTTAATTTTATATATCTTAGGTGTAAAATATGTTAAATATATACCATTAGCATGGAGATGACATGTATTATGATATAATAGATATAAATACTAAAATGTCCCACACTAGAGGAGGATTATATACTCTCTAACAGATATAGACATCACTTGGTGAATATACATGGATCATCCAAGCTAGGTTGAGGATCCCACATAAATGTGTAAAATTAGGCAAAGCAGATGGTATTAGTTTCAGTTTTAAAACAATGTATATATATTAGAGTATGATAAGGTATTGATATATTTTAGTTTGATATAGGATGTTCCCCCATCCATTTAATTATGACACAATAATTGATGAGGCCCAAATGGGATAAAGATGAGACAATGCCTTCTATTGAGGTACAATATGAGGAGTAGAATGGAAGGAATCAAACCCTAAATCTAATTATTTTATAGATATAAATGGATGGAGCGCATGGTGGGTTGGAGCTCATCACATACCACTATAGCCATTATAAGGGAGAGAGATTATCCTTAAGAGCAGAAGGATACTATCTTGTAGGATGATATACATATAAAGTCTTCATGAGGTAGTATTTTATAGGTTAAAGGAAGAATTATATGTGGTTTCTCTAATTTGACTAAAAAGGGACCTAAGATGGTGATAGTGAGATCTAGGAAAATAATTCAATAAACTTATTTAGTTATTTTTTATTTATTTTTGGGAATTCATTGATTAACATTTATTTAATTTAAAATATTAATGATGGATGATATTACCACCACCATAATTACCATGGTACAAAGAGTGATTCAATTCATAACATTGGACCTTCCAAGTATGATCTAGTGAGATAACTTCAAGACTACGAATACTGCACCCTATTCAATCTAGTCAATTGATCCAATAAAACATATTTACAATTATATTCCAAGTTAGAAGATATGAATTCCAATATCACACACATATTAGGGGAAGTAACATAGGGACAAACACATATATACCATATTGAGGATTTAATAGCAACAGTGAATAAGAAGAGATATAGATAAAGGCATGAGGAGATGATGCCCCCTCATACTAGTGATGGTATTTTTTTTTATAATGTCTTTAAATTAATTATAACTACATATGTATTACAAAGAGGTTATGACATAGATCAATATATATCAAGAGTTATATCTCATGAGGTTGTGGTCTAAGCTTAGGACAAAAACTATAATAAATACTCCCATGTCCAAAGTGTTTATATCCCCATAGGCTAGAGAGGATAAATGATGGGAGCATTCCTTTACAACTGGTAAATGGCTTGAATGCATCCCTATGTGATGTGTACCTATGGATGACTAGTATAAATTATATTTTGATTAAATGTGTCTCTACGTGCATGCGTGATTTGAGATGTGAGAATGTGTATTTTCTAATAAAATAAAAATGTATACAATATTATTCTAATATTACAATAGAAATATAAATAAAGTGAACCTTAACATACTATTAAAAACTTGACATAATTGAATCACTACAGTATATAACATGGACATGGTAAACATTTATTTTTACAATGTAAAATATGATGAAATTTGTAATAAACTACACATAAAAATAATGAAATATCAAAGGATGTATGAGGGTAAGATGAAATGGGGGTTCATACTCACCCATTCCTTATATCAAAATTCTTGAAATATCATCTTTAGCCTAAAATGTGCATTCATCACTAAAAATTCATTTTAGATTTTAGGGAAAGTAAAAGAAACAAAAGGAAGCAAAAGTACTAATGACATAATATAATCATTATTAAATTCAACATGAAATAATAATAAAAAGAGGCACAAACACATTAAAATTTTGAAACAATTGAGACATAATGAATGATATAAATGAAAGGCAATGTAGGCTAATGAAATTATATCAAAAATAATTTTTAAATAGATAAGGAATATAAAACAACAATTAAAGTATGCATGAAACAATATAGAAAATAATAACTTAAAAATAACAAGAAAGAATTGTAAAGTAAAATAAGGAAAGACATAAACCCCAAGGAGGGAAGAAACACATAAAAGAATCAAGATGAATAAATAACTTCACAATCAAATAAGAACAAAAAAAGGGATAAAGATAGAGAATATTAAAATATAATAATAATTAATTCATAATAAAATCTAACCAGTAGTAGAGTCATAATAAAATGAAACGTAGTAATCATCATAAAATTTATGAGTAAAATTATTATAAGAGTTAGATGCAAATATAGGATGCCGAGGTATCCAAGTATCATTTAACAAGATTATCCACTAAATCACCTTTATTATTATGGAATTTTTCTTGAATTTGTGTACCATTTTCATGCTTATTTATTTGCCTCGTGGTAATAGGTTTTATATGTGTTTTCTTATCAGAATATTTGTTCCCAATTGTACTTTATGCTCTCTTGGTTTGTGTATAAATCTTTGATTCTCATTTTGCACCACTTTATAAAATATTAATTCATTTTATTTTGGAAATTTTATATCCAATTTAATTATAATTAATTGATCCTCATTCCCAAACTTTAGGCATTGGTGTATAGTAAGTGGAATTTCTTCATTTGATATATGTGAAGTCTACTCAATAACACATTGTATAATCCATTATTCGTTACCACATGAAATAGAAAATTAATTTTTATTTTGACACAATTAAATAAGAAACATAATATAAACAATGGAATCTATACATGTACCATTATATTATTTATTAAGTATTCTATTGTATGCTAAATCATTCTTACTAAGCCTAAGACTTTGAATAAATTCCTTGGTGAATATATTAAAACTTGAACCATTATAAAAATTACTCCATCCTTTTCATTTTCACCTATGAAATATGTTATCAATAGAGGTCCATTGTATGAACTATTATATGAATATTTTAATTCAGGACAATCTAATGAAATTTTTCTTTCTCTTGATCGAGTCAATAAAAATAATGAAGCCATCAATAGGATGAGCTCCATAGTTCAATGGCACATTCGTATAGTTTTTTTGTTTACCATAGGGAAATTTTATTTATCACTCAGTTGATGGTTAATATTTGGAAGGGTATTTTTTTTAGGTATTAATCCTTTAATTTGGAGGATCCACCAATTCATTCAAAATGTTATTGACTCCTAATTGGATTTGGTTATTTTCAATGAAATATTGAATCTTGCACTTTAAAGTTATGCATTTATTTTAAGAGCGTCATGGCATTAAATGATAATTATAAAATTTATTTTCATTATTATCCTTAGGAAAATATATTAAATTAAAAAAATGCCTAATTGGATTCAAAATAATCATATAAAAATCAGCCAATTTCATCAATATTTGTTTTGAACTTTCACTAATCCTAGTGAATGGGTTATCTTATTTTTGTTGAGTTAAAATGAGCTATTATGATAGTTTATTTATGTCATCGACTGAATTAGTGAAATCAATCTTAGGTTGAGAGCCACTTTTATTTATTCTAATCTTAAAATTTTCCTTCTTTTTAAATTAAGAAGCTTTTAGGGTGGAAGAATTTGACCCAAACTTAACATCATGACAAAATTCATTAAAATAATGATAATTTTTGAAGACAACTTTTCCTTAATCATTGGACACAAGCTATTGTAAAATATTATATGGATTTTAGTATTTTGTGCTTTATATGTCATCTTAGTAATCATAATATTAAATCTAAGCATTTATTCAAAAATGTTTTCATTTTATCCTTTTTTAATGTGAGCTAATTTAGAAAATATAACCTCTACACAAATTTTTATTTTGTAATGAGATAATAATTCATTAACTAAGGTTGTAAATGAATATATACATCCATATGGAAAATCATAGAACCACTCAAGACCATAATCCTTAAAAATTATGGTAAATAGCTTGGTCAATAATTTTTTTAGTATGATAAAAATATAAGAAATAAGGATACATGGCTCTGATTTTATGTAAAGTGTCTCTTTTTCCATTATTTACATTTTAAATTTTGGAGCTACAAAAATGGGTTCATGTGTTTTGAGCTTTGCTATGTTTTTTTAATGCTTTTTGGTCATACCGTCATTACCCTTTATAGGAAGCTAAGATTTTTTATTTTTTTTAATGGCTTCACTTTAAATGTGTTACATCTACCCAATCATTTCCCTTATGTCATTATTATATTTCTATTTAATGTCAACCTCCTTAGTTCTTGTAACATTTGTTACATGTGTTTCTGATGAAGCTATGAAATAAAATAGCACCAAATCAAGAGTGGAAATTCATTCTAAAATTATTACAATAGATAATGATTCTACCCATGAAAGCCTCCCTAATATTTTTTTAAGATGCTCTGAATTTGATAAAGCTTGTAGTTATTTTGTGTAGTTTACTCTTGCTGCATATTTTGTTGGTTGGGTCTCTACTAAAATCAATTTGAAATACATGGTTTAAAATACCTATATCAACTTCCATAGTGTTAATCTTGTGGGAGTCTAAAATATGACCAAGGGTTATTTTTGTTTAGGTGTAATAATACAAACCATTTTCGATCCATTATTGCTCATGGTTTGTGGTTTATATGTAACACATTAGTTTTTTTCTCTCATTAGACCTAAAACTTCATATTATCTAAACATCCCAAATTTAAAATTCTGATTTGGATATAATATCATAGCATCCCCTTACCCTTGTGGAGTTTTTTGCATCAGTTCATTAAATCCTTATGGTGTTTCATAGGGTTTGAGAAAGAAAACTTTTATACGGCTCAACCTCAAAAAAATGTTTCTATTTAAGTGGATTTCTAAAGATATGAAATATAACATTGATATCCAAATTGGTGGTAATTATTTTACACATCAGGTACTTTTATCAATATTTCCACTACCATGAAACACATCCCAAAATCTATGAATGCCTATTGATGAATAACTCTAGGCTATCTCTACAACTTAAAACATCTTTTGAGGTGAATAATAATACATAATTTTCTTTGAATGGATGTAATTTTGTTACTAATAATAATATTAACTAGTAATCTTGTGCAATAGGCAAGGCCCTAGCTTTCATGTAAAAACCCATAGGCAATTCTTTGGTAGTCACAAAAAACCCATCCCTAGTGACCCAACAAGTGCCACCCATTTTTATCACCTTGAAAAAGGAATTTTTTTTCTCTATCTCATAGATCCAACTAATGGTTTCCCAATAGTCACAACCCCCTCATGAGGTGAAAAAGCCGAATTTGTCAAACCATCTTATAGTGTTTGATCATAATTTATTTTATCATTGAGATAAAAATTAGTATCCACCACATGAATATGGTGATTTCATGAAATATAAATAATAGTATTTTAAATTAGGTGAATTCATAAAGGGTAACCATCAATCCTAGTTGTAAAATATTTTTTTAGTCGAGGTGGGTGAATAAACCACTATGAAATCAAATGTTAATCAATGATTTTGTAATCTTGAAATGTGCAAGGACTTAATATCATGACCCAAAAACAAATTATAATGGATACATGTCATTTATTTGTAAACATGAAAATTCTCTACTTATAAGAAGTTAAAATTTTCAATGTCCATCTGAATGATTTGGTCAGGTGCTATTTGTCAGATGTTAGCTCATGAGAATG
Organism: Torreya grandis; assembly: GCA_037957365.1. NCBI lineage: Eukaryota > Viridiplantae > Streptophyta > Pinopsida > Cupressales > Taxaceae > Torreya > Torreya grandis. Next base: position 198,498 of record JARHVA010000227.1, on the reverse strand, counting down.
GACATGGGGGTGTCGTGACATTAATTTCTCCTTCAATTTCCTCCAATATTTTATCTTGGGAGTTGGACCCCACTCATCAGACTATTTGGACCCTATTTCAATTAAGTGTCACTTTATTGGTCTTGTAAACATTTATGCCTCTAATGATGTAATTAAGAGGGTATAATCTTGGTAATAGATAGCTGACTTACTCCTTGATGTCAATTAGATAATATGTGGTGATTTTAACATGATTTAATTCATAGATGATAAGGAAGGGTCAATTCCCATGTAGTGGTGCATCAACAAAATAGAAGCATGGTTTTACAAGTGTAATAAACTCAAACTATTTGATCTTAATCACAATTGTTTCCCTCTTGCCACCTCACCTTAGGTCACATGGTCTAATTTTCAGCAAATAAATGAAAGAATGAAAAAATATTTGATCATGTTCTAATTATAGATCAAAATATTTTTACTCTTACCAACAATTTTGACCACCCTATGGTAGTCATCCTTGTTGTTTGATTTCAGAGCACCTTCCCATTAAATTTTAAATTTAATGGATTATCCCTCTAATAAATAATGTAAATACACAATCCTATCTTAATACCACCCATCATACACCACTCTTGCACCAAAAATCACATTATTATTTTATGGAATCCTTCTCCTCAGACCTCTAGAGCCTCTGGTTGGATTGAGTGGTGGAAAAATGCCATAAGGTGAATAGTGGTATTCCTCAAAATTTATGGATGACAAGAAACTAATTTCTAATGTAAATATCATGTGGCATCACATAGTGAATTCATTCGAGTTTCATGGTAGTTTGTATATTACACCCTTCAATGAGTATCTACAAAATTAGGTTATCTTATGGTAGCACAAGCTCAAGGTAGAGGAACATTATCAAATCGTAGGGAACCCAAATTTGTGATTGCATGCACTAGTTAAAAATCAAATATAGAGTTTTAAATGAATTATTCATTTTCCTAAATTCCAAAAAAGTAATTTATCATGTGAAATCCATATGAAATAATGTTTCTTGTCTTATACATTTTCTTGACATTTTGAAACCCTTTTTACTCATTATCATGGTGTGTTCATTGTTTAATATTCCACACATAAATAAGATAATGCTATTAACAAATTCCTCCAATTGGTTCCTTATAATTTTATAGAGGTACAATAGGTGGCATGTGATCTGATTCTCTCTACTAGGTAAATCTAGGATGTGGTTATCAAATGGTAATTGACAAAACCCATAGTATTTATGAGTTTCCCTCTAAAATCTATCAAGATTTATGGGATACATTGGGTGAATTTAAAACTCATTTCCTTGTAAAACTTTTTAATCAAGATAATATCAATCTCATTCCCAAACCTAGGGACTTGGAGCTTATAACCAATTATATACATATTAAAATTTTCAATGTCTCTTATTAAATTATTACTAAAGTTCTTGCTCTTAATGTCTATTTGTGAAGGGATGTAATGGGCCTGAAGATCTCATTAAAAGGTTCTTTTTATCAAAATTGATTTTGATAAATCCTATGATAGATTTAAATGGCCATTCATTTTGGATGTGCTTCAAGATTTAGGGTTTTATCCTTGGTTTTTTAATTTATTTAAAATAGTTTTCCAAAATACAAGTGCTTGTATTACCATCAATGGCATTCAATCTGAGAATTTTGGTATGTTTCATCCATTCATCAAGGTTTTTCTATAATTCCCTCACTCTATGTTTTGTTTTCTAAAGACTCAAGTATGTTTTAGAAAATTATAGTTCCATAGGGATAGTCAATGGGATATCATTTCCTCATGTTCACAAATAAATGGCCAATGGTCACTTTGTTGATGGTTTTTTCCTCATATTAGTTGAAACAGAAAACTCCTTTTCTAATGTTATGGTATTTTTGGAGGTTTTTTTCTTAGCTTCTGGCTCATCCATTTAATGGAAAAAAAACATTTGTTAAAGGAAGTATTTATTTCACTTTCCTTCTTGGTTTCTTTAGTATAATTGGAATTGGACTCAACTTAGGAAATAATTTAATTTTCTTGGTATCTTTTTTTCCTATCTAGATATGTCTTCATATTTATGGTATTATGTGGTTTATAGAGTCGATGAAAAAAATGGCAACTAGATCTCCAAACACTCTCCTTAGTAGGAAAATTTCAAATTTATTCCAAGGTGTTATCTATCACACATGTTTACTAATCCTCTTTTCTAGACCCTTATAAGGTTGCCTATGAAAAGATGGAGAAAATTTTGAGGGACTTTATATGGAAAAACTTTGAAGGTAATAAAGGGTTTCACCAATTTTTTTGGGATATCTATTATAAGACAAGATATCTAAGAGAACTTTGTATTTTAGATATTAGAATTTAAGGATATGCCTTGTGTGCTAAATATATCAACCATGCATTTAGATGGTAATTATTCTTAGAAAATTCTTCTTAGGAATTATATTACTTAATGCAGTGTGATAGGAAATGGATCAAGGAAGGACTTGAATCTCCAAACTCTCATACTCATTTAGGTCCCTGTCACCATAGTGAGAATAATTATTATTAAGAGTTTATGGAATGATTTGGATATTCTCAAAAAGAAATTAATTTTTGATGGAGATGGGTTTATATGTGGAATCTTTCTCAATTATCATTTTGTTGGTGATCTCACATTCTTAAGTTTCATGAGGTTCAATTTTATCTTGTTCCTTGGAATAAAAGTCTTAAGGTATCAAATTTATCTCTAACCTATTTTTTAAGTAAACTAGAGAGTGGGTGCCTTAGTATATCTCAAGGAACCAATTCAAATTATAGGCCAATGGTAGAGATTTTAATATATGTATTTATAATACCATAGAGTAAGTGCATGGAGTTGGGGGATAATTATATGGAAATTTATCATAACACGTATGCATTATATACATTACATGTACACATAATGTCCATATTGTGTACGCATTATCTAAAACTATGTTTAAGATCAACAAACCTAAACACATACACTTTATAATGTGTATTTAATATAACACATATGTGTTATAACATGTATGCATTGTGTTTAGTGAACATAATGCATATGCATTATAGCTTATTCATGTTATAGTTTGTACATGTTACTTTCACATTACAAAAAAATAATAAAATATCTATTAGAATGGGTTTTTTTGAGTGAACATAAAGCATACTCATTATATCACATAAACATTACTTTCACATTTCACAAAAAAAGAATAAAATATCTATTGGAAGGGGTAGATGGTTTACTAAAAAAAATTTTAACAATAAATGTAATAATATAAATGTAAACTTATACTTTAAATTTATTTTAATAAATTTAATAAATTAGGGTCACTCTACATTTGATAGTGTTGGTCTCATAGCTACACACCTCAAAATGTGGGAGATAGTTTTTCAAAATCTAATTTGATCAGTACTTAGGCATTTTTAGGGTCTCAGTATTGAACTTAGGGATTTTAATGCATAAATTTTGTAATTGATGTCCATTTTTGTAAACATATAGTCGTTTTTAAGGTTTTTATGCCTTCTAAATTACTTTTTGGAATTTTTATGAGTCTTAGATTTTCTAAAATTTAAGTTTAAAAATAAATCACTTTGAATTAAATCCAAAGCAATGGTGTGATGTAGAAACATATGTCACATTGATGACTTGCACACATCAAACAACCACTTTGTGTTGATTTCACTTTCTCATCATCCCTTCCTCATCCCTAATCACTTTCTCTTCATCTTTCATCATCCCTAATCACTCCTTCCTTATCCCTCATCATCTCTACTCACTCCCTTATTGACCCTCATCATCCCTCCTCATCTCTAATCACTCCCTCATCATCCATAATCACTCCTCATTAAACCTCACCATACCTAATCATCCCTAATCATTAATTCATTATCCTTCATCATCCTTAATCAATCCCTCCTCGTCCCTCATAATCCATAATCACTCCCTCATTGACCCTCACCATCCTTTATTATCCCTAATAATTTCTTCATCATCCATAATCACTCCCTCATTGACCCTCACCATACCTCATCATACCTAATCAATTCATCATCCTATCTGATCACTCCCTCATTTACCCTCACCATTCCTCATCATCCCGAATGACTCTCTCATTGTCTCTCATCATCTCTACTCAATCCCTCCTTGTTTATCCTCATCCTTAATCACTCTATCCAATACCTTGATGGTGGGAGTAGTAACTTACCAATTTATCTCAATTTGATTCTATTCTAATTCCAAATTTTTATCACTCAAATAAGTCCCAAATAAACTCTTTTTTCACTCATCCTCTTCCATTCAATAAAGAACTTAGATATGTCATTTGATAGTCTAATGGGATTCAAAGATCTATATGGTGATCCATGCCTAGACCATGGAGAGTGTGTATATCTAGAGCCTTAGACTAGATTGAATAGGTAGTAAATTAAGTAAATGGTGAGATGAAATTGTATTAATTACATATATATACTAGTATTTGGGCATCTAAGAATCCCATTCCTAGAGTTGAGAATCCAAATTTATATTTATATAAATAGGGGTGATTGGAGACTAGTTGAAAATTCCAATCCTAACCCAATAGTTGACTTCTATTTTTCTCTATATGTCATTGAGAGTATGTTTATAGTAGACCATATTTTTAAATAGATAGATAGGTGGTCACCAATATGGTAGAGTGTGTTCCAATACTGTAATTGGTAGAGTGTCTTTCCCAATCTAACTTGATCTATACTGAACTTGATATATACCCAACTTGATATATGAAGGTCATGAAGGTAATATGCAATAATCCATTATAATGAGGAGGGGACACTTAGATCTTGGTCATGGATCGATGGGCCCTAAAGGCCAAACTAGAACTCTTTCTTACTCTAAATATACCCTAGTCCCCAATAAAGTATATCAAAATATAACATAAGAATGGTGGGCCCACCATAGATATATTAGGGGCACTATTTTGAGTCCCTACCTCAATACCAAAATTTCCTACATGTTAAGGAAATGGAAACTTTCCATACCTATTTCATATATTCTAAGGAGTAAGGCAAGGGAAGCTTGCCTTTTTTATATCTGGCTTTGCTTCACCTAATAGAATATCAAAGGAAGATTTCCTTCTCAATGGATAGTAAGGGAGTAAGTCACATCTATCAAGGAAGGTTTTCCTTCTTAGTATATAGCTTTGATTTGATTTAGTATTAAGGCATGGATATCAATGGAAGCTTACTTTTTGATAGATAGCTTTGTTCTTACCCTACCTACTTAGGTATGCCCTACTCAATAAGGCAAGGGAAGCTTCCTTCATGATATCTATCTTTGTTATTATCCTACCTAATTTAATTTTCTATAATGTATTCTTAACTATCAAGGGAAGCTTGCTTCCTGATATATTGATCTGAAAATTGTGTTTATCCTTTTTTAGAATCAAATAGATTTTAAAATCAAATACCAAAAAATCTCAATTCCATAATTAAAATAGAATTGGTTGTATAATTCTCAATTTCTCGATTAAATAAAATAGGAAATGGATTTAATATTCAAGAATCAAACCTAAATGTATAACAACTCTAAAAATGATTATGTATTCAACTCTCTATTTTTTAATTGATTTTTAAATAGTATCTTCTGCTAATCAATACTTTTCTTTAAAAATAGATTTTAATAATATATCAATTTCTAAAATTTATTTAAAAAGGAATTGACTTTTAATTAAAATGTAAAATTCTCTAAACAATTCAAAATGTGATTATTTTTAAAAACTCATCTAAATTTGTTGTTCTTTTAAAACATTCCCTTCATGTATTTATCTCTAAAAATAGTCTCTTAATTAATTTCCAAATATCAATAAATAATTTAAAACTGATATACCAATGGAATATTGAAAAACCAAAATAAAAAGAGACCAAAGATAGTTTACAGGGTTTACCAAATTAGCTACATCCCTGGGATTGCTAAATAACAATCTGATCCATTAAAAATCAATTTTTAAGTGATAATACAACTCACAATAATGATAAATGAACCCTGTCACCTACAATAGACTTAAAAACTAGATATTGAGGACTTTGAACCTGATCAAAAAATGTCCCCCTTTCATCAAAAGCTTTGCAAGTAATTTCTTCTCCAAAATGGGCAATTAACTTCTCTATAATTATTTTACTGGCTTATAATACTTTGTAATAGGAAAAAATGGCCTCAATTGGGATATTATAAAATTTTACCCTCTGTACCAAAAATATATGGCTTCTATAATATTCTTCTTCATGTTGTTCCCTATTCTTTAGATAATAAAAATCATCCACAATATAAAATAAAATAAGACTGTTTTTATCCAACATTGGCTAATAACCTTCTTTTCCTAAAATACAGATCCAAATTAGCTTATCTTCCATAAAAGGCTTGCATGCTTTTAAAACATAATCAAATCCCACATTTGGTGGGTGGTTCAAATGCCATACTTGATTTAATAAAAACTTGCCCATAAAAAATATGGTTCATGCTACCATTATCTTCCACCAAACCGTTGACCACTTTTCATTAGATGTTCCATGTGGAAGTCAATAAAGGCATGTTTAGAGTTTAGTATGCATGTTTTAAAATGAGTTTAGTGCTAAGATAAAGTGTGCATGTTCAATGCCAAACATAAGGTGAAGACAATTAGTTTAAAAAAACATATCCCATTTAACCCAAATTATCCCCCATGCAAAGTGAAGTGGAATACCACGTTGGTAAAGGGAAATTAAGGTTTTAACAAAAAACATGCATGTGGGTATAAATTTTATTAAAACATCTCCATTAAATAAATAAAAACCAAATAACTTTCCAAGCCCCCCATCTAGTGTAATGGAAATCCATGTGGGGGAAAGGATAATGATAAAGTGGTTTTTATTATTTTTTTAAAAATAATACCCATGATTTTATTTTATTTAAATAACTATCCAATGGGAAAAGATAAAAGTGGGGAATAAGGTTTATTAAAATAATATCCAATGGTTATTAAAACCATTAAAAATATGATATTATAATGGGATGAAGCTTAAAATTATCCAATGGTAAAATAAACCCATATGAAAATAGGATATTAAAATAAAGGATTATCCCAAACCATATGAAGAGTGAAAATCCTCTAGATCAAACCTCCCCAGTAAGACCCTTTTGGTCTCCAAAAGGTCAAATAACTCTCTAACTTTACAAATGGTTCACTTTATAAAACATCACTAAAAAATATCATGGTAATGATTCAAAAATCAACTAAATCCTTAAAATTCTAGTGAAATAAATATCTATCCAATACCAAATTGTAGATAGAAGCAAACTACTCATACAAATATCACATCTCCAAAATGGTGAATCTACCAATCACTACAAATGATCACCAAGTGCAAATGTAAACTAGTTTGTTAGTGTAATAAATATACACACTAATTATAACCACATTTTAAAGTTACAAATAAATACCCAAAATTAATGATGGACTTATAAATATGCAAATATCACGCATGGCTACAAAAAATTTGTAAACTTATTACAATTACAAACGATGCTTGAAAAAGGGTCTTATAAGCCTTTATTTGCACAATGTAAATGATAACATATATACTGAAATGCAAATTTTCCCAAAATAGACATACTAATCATGCCCCATATAATCTACATATACTGCTATCAAAGTTTAAAAATGAAGTTTTTCCAAAAACCCAAACATGAGAAAATAATCCAAGTATGATAAACCTATCCTTTGGATTTTCTCTACAGGTTACTCTAATAAACCATATTTAAATCTTAAAATAATTTGAGAACATCTCCAAGTTTTAAACATGAGTTAATTTTTTTTACCAATGCATCAGGAACTCAAAAATTTATTTAGGAGAAAAATATAGAGCTTAGCAAAACCACAAATATGAGAAGAAAATTGAAGTATGATAAACTTGTCTCTTAGATTTTCTCACAACTGGTAGCTCCAAAAATATGTTCAAAACTAAAATATATTCCTTTCAAATGGAATTCCAAAAATATTTTGAACATTTTCATGCTAATAAACTATCACATGTATACAAACATGAAACTAAAGAATTGCTTACCAACCCTCTTTATCATATTTTCCTATTTAAGTGGTTTAATTTCCTCAGTGAAAACTTGAGTAACTACATGGGTCATATCTAAAACTATTGTATTTGAAACAACTTATTTTTTTATGGATGCTTCATTCTTCATGGATGTCTTCCTTCAATACTTAGGATGTAATTGTGGATGTAATACCCAACATTTATCATTTCCATGACCACTTATATTACAATGAGTATAATGATTATTATTCATGTGTTTCTCTTTATAGAACATAAACATCCTAAGATCTAGTTTTCTTTTCCAACATAAGGCAACACAATGATTATTTAATCCACAAAAACTACATGGATATTTAGACCAAAAATCTTGTGATAATAAGTCCTTATTTTCATAACTAAAATATATGTTGGAATATTTACTAGGTTTTTTAGGACTAGTGTAAGTATGATAAGGTGGAATGGTTTTACCTTCTCTCAAATCATGTCTACACACAACACCATCTTTTTGTGAGGATGGACTTTTTTTTCTCCACATGTTATCACTCTGCAAGACTAGTGACTTGAACACTTTACTTTTGGAAGCTTGTCTTCCTTCAATGGTTTTAGAGTTTTCACTAGCTTCCATTTTCACACTAGTATATGTTAAACCTACAAAATGAGGTCTATCCTCTACTAGAATGGGGTTAGCAGTGCCTTGGCCATATTTTCCAAGGCATTTTCTATTAAATCCCATTTTAAAAATTAATTTTAAACCTATTGCTTTTGTATGCTATTCAAATTTACCAAAATCATTATTACTAGGTTCATGATGGGAAGTAAAATTAATTGGTGACTCACATTCACTTACAATGCATTCATCTATCATGGTTTCTACATCTTATGTGGAAGTAAAATCCTTCACTTGTTCAACATTCTATGGTCTTGACAAGAGCTCATCCTTGGCTTGAAACTTAGTTTTTAACCTTTCAACTTCCTCTTCTAAGGAATAAAATTTTGATCTAAAGAGAGAGTTCTCTTCTTGAATCTACATATTAAATGCTTTGAGCTCATCAAGCTTTTCTTGTTTTGACAACTTGCCCATATTTCACCTATTCCTATATTTAACACACAACTAAACTAACTATAATAATTGTCAAGTAGCAAAATATTAACCACATGTAAACTACACTATTAAATCTCATTGATCAACTACTTTGATATCAAATTGATCTAAAAATCAGGTTTATCCTTTTTTTAAATAAATAGCTTTTAAAATTATATTCTAAAACATCCAAATTCCAAATTAAAATATAGTTGGTTGCAGAATTCTCAATTTCTTGATTAAATAAAATAGGAAATGGATTTAATATTAAAAAATCAAACTTAAATGTATAACAACTCCAGAAATATGATTGTGTTCAACTCCCTATTTTTAAATTGATTCATAAATAGTATCTTATACTAATCAATATTGTTAATTAAAAATGGATTTTAATAATATATTAATTTCCAAAATTTATTTAAAAAGGAATTGACTTTTAAACAAGATGTAAAATTCTCTGAATAATTCAGAATGTGAGTATTTTTAAAAAATCATCTAAATCTATTGTTCTTTTAAAACATTCCCTTCATATTTTTATCTCTACAAATAGTCTCTTAATTAATTTCTAGATATCAATAAATAATTTAAAACTAATATACCAATGGAATATTGAAAAAATGAAATAAAAAGAGACCAGAGATTGTTTATGGGGTTCACCAAATTGGCTACATCCCCAAGATTGCTAAATAGCAATCCATTCCATTAAAAATCAATTTTTAAGTGATAACATAAATCAAAATAATGATAAATGAACACTATCACCTACAATAGAACTGAAAACCAAATATTGATGACTCTAAACCTAATTAATAAATGTCCCCCTTTCATCTAAAGCTTTGCAAGTAATTTATTCTCTAAAATGGGAAATTAACTTCTCTATAATTATTTTATAGGATTACAATAATCTGTAATAGGCAAAAATGGCCTCAATAAGGCTATTACAAAATTATACCCTCTATACCAAAAATTTATAGCTTCTATAATATTCTTCTGCACATTGTTCCCTATTCTCTAGATAATAAAAATCATTTTTAATATAAAATTAAATAAGATTGTTGTTATCCAACATTGGATAACAACCTTTTTTACCTAAAGTATGCATCCAAATAAGTGTATCCTCTATAAAATGCTTGCATGCTTTTAAAATAGAATCAAATTCCACATTTGGTGGGTGATTCAAATGCCATACTTGATTTAATAAAAACTTGCCCATAAATAATGGGTAAAAATCAAATAACTTTCCAAGCCCCCCATCCAATGTAATGGAATTCCACATGGGGGAAACGATAATGATAAAGTGGTTTTTATTATTATTTTTTAAATAATACCCCATACATATATTCTTTCCCTACCTTCTTAGTTATGCCCTACCTACTTAGATTATGTTATGAGCAAGGGATGTTTGCTTCCCAATAGATAGAATGATAAATGAAGTTTTGAATCATGTTACGTATTTAATGGATCTATACCATTTAGTATGCCTTACATACTTTACCTACTTGAGTATGCCCTACCTACTTTTCCTACTTGAGCATGCCTTACCCAATTGAATATACAATCCATATCTTTATCTTGATTATGCCCTACCTAAATACATGAGCCATATATTGATCTTGACTATGCACTACCTACCTTCTTGTACTTGGGTATTCCCTACCTATCCTACCCATATTTACCTACCTAATTGAGTATGGCCTACCTAACTCATTATACTTGAATATTCCCTACCTACCTATCCTTATTTCCCTACCTAATTGAGTATTCCCTAATTGATAAAATACCCAATCCATAACTTGATCTTGATTACTCACATCTAATCATGACTATATATATTTAATGATTGATACCTAATTGAATTCCCAAGGCATATATTAAAAGGAGAGGGGGCATTCTAACTTATTTAGAGAAAGGAGTGACTAGGGATGATTTATTACAAGCATAAATCCACTATACCCACCATAAAGGTATTAGAGTGAGTGATCAGGGATAAGGAAGGATGAGGAAATAATGATTAGGTATGATGAGGGATGATGAGGGTCAATGAGGGAATGATTAGGGATGATAATGTATGAGGAGGGAGTGATTATGGATGATTAAGGATGATAAGGGAGTGACTAGGCATGATAATCCTCGATGAGGGAGTGATAAAGGACAATGAGGGATGATAAGGGAGTGATTAAGGATGATGATTGATAATGAAAAAGTATTGTGTTGTATCTATATATAGGGTTAAATTGGGATTCTCAACTCTAGGATTGGAATTCTTAGATACCTAAATCCCAATCTATATATGTAAGTTATACAATTTAATCCCACCCTTTACTCACTTGTTAAGCAAGAAATCAATCAAAGGGTGGGATGAAATTGTGTTCCTTACATATATAAATTGAGATTTAATTATCTAATAATTATAATCCTATAGTTGATAATCTTAATGTATATCTTTATAGATAGGGTGAATAGAGACTTGTTGATAATTTCAATCCAAACCCCATAGTTAAATTATCATTTTCTCTATATGTCATTTAAATTCTATCCATATTAGAGTATATTTCCATATAGATAGGTAGTCAAAAATCTATTTGAGTGTGTTCCAATCTAGTAGCTATTAGAGTGTGTTTCCCAACCCAACTCGATATACACCCAACCTAATCTATGTCAAACTTAATCTATGAAGTGAATGAAGGCCATATTACTTAATAAATTATATTTAAGATGGGTTACTTAGAGTTTTGGCATGGCCCAACGGGACCTAAATGCCAAACTAGGGCCCTATCATGCTCTAAGTATGCCATGTATAGTATACCAAATGATAGCATAGGAATGGGGCCCCCACCATAGATAATGGGTGACACCATTTTGAAGGCCCTACCCTAATCTCAAACTTGCCTTAACTGATAATTAAATGTAAAATTTCCCTACCTACTTCATCTATGCCAAGGAATAAGGCAAGAAAATTTTTCCTTCTTGATACCTAGTTTTGTTTCACCTAATATAGCATATCAAGGGATGATTACCTTATTGATAGATAACAATGGAATAAGGCATATCTATCAAGTTAATTTTTCCTTCCTGATATCTATATTTTCTTTGATTATGGATTAAGTCATAACTATAAAGGGAAGCTTGTTTTATGAAAGATAGATTTGTTCTTACCCTATCTACTTAGATATACCCTACCTGATGAGGTAATGGAAGTTTAATTGCTAATACATATCTTTGTTCTTATCCTACCTACTTTCCATTTATATAATTTATTTTTATTTATCAAGGTAAGCTTACTTCTCTATCTATAACATGCACATATTCTTTACCTAACTATTTAGTTATGCCCTACCTACTTAGCTTTTGTTGTTGGTAATGGAAGCTTGTTTCTTGATAGATAAAATGAGAAATGAATTTTTTAATCATGTTATATATGTAATATATATATATCATTGATTATTACCTACCTACTTTACCTACTTGAGTATGCCTTGTCTAATTTACCTACTTGAGTATGCCCTACCTAATTTACCTACTTGAGTATGCCATACCTGCTTTACCTACTTGAGTATACCCTACCCAATTAAATATCTGAGTCATTTCTTGATCTTGAGTATACCATAACTAAATATCTAATTGAATAACCAACACATATTATGAAAATATAGGGGGGTTTATAACCTATATAGATAAAGGAGTGACTAGGGGACAATCAGACACATGTAGAAAGCCACTACACCCACTATAAAGGTATTTTAAAGAGTGACCCAATGTGGATAATTCCCAACATGGTATGAATTATTTGTGTGATATATTACATATCCATATCATAAAATTATTCGATGTCATATTTATAGGTATTTCATGATGTTGATGTCATACATAATGAAATCTAGTTTTGGGTAACAAGATGTGATGGTTAATTCCTAACCTATTAATACAATAGTTGGTTGGTTTCAATTGATTGACATAATTTAATGGACTTTAATATATATGTGTTGCATTAGTGTGGTAGGCCCATTATTTGCATTTACCTTGATCATAAGCAGATATGGTGTTTTTGTGTCATTTTTGGCTTATAATATACCTAATCACAAGTAAAATTAACATGAATGGGTGCTTTAAATGACCATATCCCAATATATATATGTAAGTAATACAATTTTATCCCACCCTTTACTTTATTTTAGCATATTTATTCTATCTTAGACTCTAGATACACACTCTCTACATGGTTTGGGTGTGAATCACCATATATACATTTGAATCCCACCAAATAATTAGATGATATCTCTAATTTATTTATTTGAGTTAAATAGGATGAATTAAATAATAGTTTCCTTGGGCCTTATTTGAGTAATAAAATTTTTAAATTAGACCATAAACTAATCGAGCACAAGTGGGAAGCCACTGCACCCATTGTAAAGATATTGGAGGGAGTGATTAGGGATGAGGATGTATGAGGAGGGAGTGATTAGTGATGATAAGGGATGGTGAGGTATGGTGAGGATCAATGAGGGAGTGATTAGGGATGATGAGGGATGGGGAGGGTTAATGATCAAAGGAGGGAGTGATTAGGGATTGTAAATGATGAGGGGGAAGTGATTGGGGATGATGAGGGATGATGAATGAATGATGAAGGATGATAAGGGATGGAGAGGTTTAATGATGAAGTGATTAGGGATTATGAGGGAGTGATTTGGAATGATGAGTTATGATGATTATTAATGAGGTATTTATTATGGATGATGATGTATGAGGATGGATTGATTAAGGATGATGAGGGGCAATGAAGGTCAATGAGGGAGTGATTAGGGATGATAAAGAGTGATTAAATATTATTATAGATGGTGAAGGTTAATGAGGGAGTGATTATTGATAATTAAGAATGAGGAGAGAGTTTTAGGGGTGATTAATGATGAAGAATAAGTGATTAGGGGTGAGGGAGGGATGATGATCAAGTGTAATTAACACAAATTCATTTTTTTATGTGTGTAGGTCATAAATTTGACCTATTCTACCCCAATCACTCTACTTTGGCTTGAGTTCAAAGTGATTTTTTGTAAAAGTAAATTTTGACAAACCTAAGACTCCTAAAAATGTTAGAAAGCAATCTAGAAGGCATAAAAACCTTTAAAATGACTATATATTTACTCAAAATAGACATTAATTATAAAATTTATGTCATGAAATACCTAGGTTTAATACTGAAACCCTAAAAATTCTTAAGGATTGGTTAGATTATATTTTGAAAAACTATCTCCCACATCATAAGGCATGCAACTGTGAGACCAACTCTATCATATGCATAGTGACCCTAATTTATTATATTTAATAAAACAAATTTAAAGTATAAGTAATATTTAATTTTATATTCCTTATGCTTAACATTTATTTTATTGATCCATCTACCCCTTCCAATATATATTTTATGTTTTTTGTGCAATGTGAAAGTAATTCATATGCATTATAGCACGTACATGTTCCTTTCACATTGCATAAAAAATAGATACCCCTGCAAATAATGTTTTATACTTTTTAGTGTAATGTGAAAATAATGTATACAAGTTCTAATTCATACACACTATAACATGTATGTGATATAATGCATACTCATTATATCACGTACATGTTATGTTTTTTTTAATTCAAAAACCAAGACTTTTAGCTTTAAAATGTCTTGGATTCCTAAGCCAAAGGCTTGGACCTGTCAATACACAGTCAAATCTTTGATTTTTGATAGAAAATAATAAATTTCAACTTCCATCACTAAATACACTACAAATTTCAATGAGAAAATTCATAAAATTATTACCATGATGATGAGCATGCTCTCCTCTTTCCAAATATATGGTTTTTATAAATTTTTGACTATTTTAAAGTTTCATTCTATGTTGATTTCTAAATATATATTTTTTATGCCTTTACATGTCAAAAATATACATGTCTATATATGTTTTTGTATATTTTTTTTTAATCCAAATTCAAAAAAAAATTATGTTTACAAACTAAGCCTAATTCTATGTGCATTAAAAAAATCTAGTTTTCATTTTTTTTAGGTAGTAGGGGGACCACAAGCTGGTTATCCATTTTCTTGTCAATTTGAGGATCTATTTACTTGTAAAATTAATTAAAAAAATAATTGAAAATTTATAAAAATAATAGGTTAAAAATTATATGATCTTATCTAAAGTTTCACTAACTAGTTTTAAACATTATTAAATGATGCTCCAAAAAAGAGGAGCCAGTCAATCGGCTATCTACTATGTTTTCTTAAAAAATAGGAACTCCTATTAAAATTTTATATGTTTTAACTATTTATAATTAACCATTTAACCAAAAAAAAATTGGATACTAGACTCAAAATTCTATAATTAATGTTCTTAACATCCTTGAATTTTGAGTGTAGCCATCTCCATTATCTATAGAAGTTAAAATTTCTCAATTTTTAGGAAAACCATGTCCACAAGTAGGCCCCTTCTTGTCCCCTAACTTTTTGCACTTACCCCATACCTAATATCCATCTCCACAAGATAAGTGTTCAAACACCTTAAAGATGGTGGATTGACTAGAAGTGGCCTATTGAGATCCCCTTCCACTGATATAAACCCTAGTTAGGGATATCAACTCTTATTTACACAATCTCTTCAATTTGATGCTCTTAATTCCAAATATAAATTTAATTCCACAAAGAAATTTTGGAGAATAATAAGTGAATGTGTGTGGTGGATATCATTGAGCCATAACATGCACACTTTTGTGGTGTATTCTTCACCAAAGACTCCCAATTGATGCACGTTTGGTGCACCTTAGAACGACACATATTTTTTGTTCTATTTATAAACATCCAAAGTCTTTAAATATTATTTTTCAATCTTTCCCAATAATCCTAGTAGTAAATTCATACATTATTCCAAATATTTCATCCAAATATCTTTACTTGTAAGATAGTGATTTTAGGGGACACAACCATGATTCATACAAAATATATACAAGCTTGGAATATATTTCATGCATATATTCTCATTCATTTATGGAATAATATAAATTAAGATATTTTTAATCATGTTAATATTGATTATTTCTTATCCATAGATAACAAAATGAATGTTATTTCTAGTATTACACTACAAATTCATGTTTAAGAAGAGAAAGTTTGTTTGGAGGTGACCCACCTCCAAAATATTTTAAATAATTAGGGTAGTTCCACATTTGGTATTACTATATTTACTATAGACTCACATCACCGTCAATGGCCTCTATGGGATAGTAGACATGGATTGTGAAGGAGGACATGTTCTAGCAACAAGTGTCATAATAGCTCCCCTCAAAGACATTTTTCATCCCTAACTTTGGGACCTAAAGTTGGTGGTAATGGTATTGCTAGTTATAGGGGTATCATTGGCCACTCTATGATATATGTACCTCATAAAGTAAAATCTCACTTGACTCTATTTATTTCACCTACCAAGCTCAATAATGCATAATAAAAATATAGATAATAAGAAATGGACAGTTGGAATCTTGAACCTAATGTTAAATACCCTCCAAGCAATAGTGGTTGGGGAGGTTGGGGTCATAATATAGATGTTATTCCACCTCCTCCCTTATATTTTATTATCTCTCCCACTACTTCATTTTATTTGTGGTCTGCACTAGCTTTTATATGACTCTTACCTTTCATTTTTTCACTTTTTTTGTTGAAAAGTGGTTTGAATTTCATTAAGTATATGATATGATATTTATTTTATTTGGTTAATGTGAATTTAAAGTGTGGTTAATTCCTATCATTATTTTTGTATGATTAGTGTTTCTATCATATTTTTAAACTAATATAATTCAATAAGTTTTTAAATCAAAAACAATTTAGATCTACAAATCCAATTGGAAAGGATATACAAGAACTTCATATGCCCAAGGGTTTAGAAGAATATCATTGGAAGTGATCATATTTTTTATTTTATGAGACCTTTGAGAATGAATTTTAATGTATTTTTTCATGTCACATAGGGTATGCATCAATGTAGTGATTTCAAGATTTAAACAAGAAGTAATGTGTGGAGAGGTGGTATAAGTTGAAATAGAATAATTTTGGAAAATTGGAGGATTAGTCATATGTGAATAAGATAGATGAATATCATAAGTATGATATTTTTTAGGAATAGAAGTGATTTTAGAACCATAATCTTGTTGAGAAGGAATAGTAGAATAATGTTGATAAAGAATCATATAATTAAGTTAAGAAGGAATCATAGAAGCATGTTGGGGAA
This sequence comes from Torreya grandis, assembly GCA_037957365.1. Classification (NCBI taxonomy): domain Eukaryota; kingdom Viridiplantae; phylum Streptophyta; class Pinopsida; order Cupressales; family Taxaceae; genus Torreya; species Torreya grandis. Next base: position 181,092 of record JARHVA010000227.1, on the reverse strand, counting down.
TATGATTAACTTATAAATATAATATTTAACATCAATGCATAGCAACAAAATATTGGTAAATGACTACATTAGAAGGAATATTTTGGAATTCTTGTGTAATTGTTATCAATCCAAGATTTTGATCAAAGTTTTCTAAGAGTCATTTTCTAAATTAAGTAGCTTGAGAAGAATAGGTATCAAAATTATTATTGTTTCTAACACTCATATATCCATTATCTACCTCGTAGGGCATGTCCTAAACTCTAACCCTTTCTTAAGCATCTAAATGAGCATATTGATCAAAATATTCTTATTTTATTTCATTCACATCAACATTTTAATATCCATTCCAAAAAAATTTATCATTATCATCAAAATAAGACACATTGGCATTTTTTAAAGGCTTATCATTGACATATTTGGCTAAATCAAAACCTATTTTTTTCACCATTAGAAAAAATTTCATATTCCATTATATCTTCCAAGCTTAACCTAGGATGAACCAAATAAATTTAAACAATATGTATGGGTACTTGATTACACCTAACACAATTTATAGTTGAAATATTAGATCTAATCAATTCGAGTGGCATAAATTAAAATCAAACATGAACCATACACACCATACAATCAAACTAGATTTTGAATAATTTATATAAATTAATATTGGGCTTGGGATTGATAAAATTAAGTAAAATGAAGCCACAGTTTTAGATCTAGGATCATATAATGAAATTAACCCTAATAAAATTAGAGAATTTGAGATCTAATACAATATAGAATAATAAATAACCCAATGAGGTGTAAAATAAATTAGGTTTACGTAAATATGAATCTCTAAGAAGCATGCAAGATAATTCATTTTCATTATAAATTAAATGCATACAAAAAATTATAATTATATGTAACATAAATAAATGAATTATGATTTAATTAAGAATCACAATACATGTATAGTAAAAAAATAATGAATTATTAATGTTTATAAATCAATTAGTGAGGAAACACATATGGTTTCAATACATATCCTAAATGTATCACTATCTAAATATAATCATATGTGTTGTAAATCTTGTTCTTAATGTCACGCATAATTTTGGATTTGATTTAAGATAGGGTTGGGAGTGCCAAAAATGCACCAAGAGCTCTAAAAACAATACTCAAAGTGGTGACCCTTCTAGTCAAGTGACAAATAGCTCCTAAATAAATTTATAATTGGATTCATCTATTTTTAATCTATTATTTATATTCTTTGATTTATGCAATGTGAATCCTATTTACTTAAAAAAATAAATTTATTCTATTTCTCTATAATGGCTTTGGTACACTTGTGGTACCTGAAAACTTTAGGAAAATAAAAGGAATCTTAAAGGCCACTATTGGGCGTTATTATGACTTAAACACATTATATTTAAAATGACCCTAAGGATATGAAATGCAATATAGAATTTTTGAAAAATAATAAATTTCATAAAATAAATAATTTAATAAATGTAATTTAAATAACATAAATAAAACCCTAGTTGTGCAAAAAAAGTGCTCCATGAGAAATGTTAGCTTCACAAAATGATAAATATTGTAGTGATTACTTGATCCCTCTCAAACACCTATGAATGTTTAATATAATAGTGTGACTGATAATAATATCTTTTGGATGCTAGGTGTTAAATTAAATATAGTGATTATGTATTTATAAATAATTGAATTCAAATTAAGACCTTATTGGTGCACAAATCGGCATCAAATGGATAAAAGTGAAAAATATGGGATGAAGGTGTCATGACCTAGTTTGGAACCACTTAAAATCTATGGATTTTTTATATAGACAATTGCATGACATTTTATATGTTATTTTGATTAAATGATTATCATATCATGACATGATTTAGATGTTATGATTTTTAGTTGATTACATCATTATTATGAGAATGACTATGTTTATGATGTTTTATCTTAGTTGATTATTCAGTTATGATCATTAAATGTTATATTGGTTTAGATATTGTTAATATCTTCTTTTTATGATTGTAGGATCTACTATGATCTAGGTTTGACCAATGGATTTTGGTTGGTAGGGTTATTTATGTGGTAAATTGGTCACATTTTGATAATGAGTATTGAGACATGAGTTTCCAAAAACACCCATAGTTGGTTAGTTAGTTGTTGACTAATTATCTAATTGATTGTTGACTTTTAATTGCATTTGTTTATTAGTCTTTGGTTTGAGTGCAAGAGTCGAGTGTGATTTAATATTTTGATTAGTTTCCTGATTTAAATCATTATTAAGTTGACTTGTTATCTTTTCTGACATTACCTTAGTCTATCATAATGGGGTTACTATTATTGTTATAACTTGGCATTATCTTGGCATAGATGCTCATAGCTTGCTATGAGAACTCACATCCATGCCATAAATTTTTAGGGTTTGGTGGAATGTTTGGTTTTATTTTTTGGGTTTGTTAGGTGGTCTTAGAACTCAAAACTCATTGCTACCATCTTGAAAGCTAGGTTCCACCATCAGAATTATAGATGGAGTGACTAGGGCCAATAATGAGGGGATTATAGGACTAATTGGATGGGATTTTAATTCTCTACTAATTATTTATTCACTTGTGCATGGTCATCATGAATCCTATCAGTTTTAGATCAGTGATGGAATGACTCATTAGAGTTGAGCTTATGAAACTCATGCCCATATGTGTTATAATATTATATTAGTCTTTGCATTCTTTTGTTACATCACAAAGAGGATTTATATGGAATTATTTTAATGTATCTTCATGTTTGATTTGTTATATTTTATATTTAAGGTATTGTATTATATCGATAAACTATTATGGGGATTCGAGTCTCTACCCTCAAAATTATACTTGAATGTGTAAATTATTGCAACATCTGACTGTGTAATCATTTTAATATTATTTTTTTGAATTTTTATGAAGGAATGTAAATATCAAATGGCTCATGTAATATTTTTTTTATTTGGACCTTGTTTATTTTGTAGAAGTCACATTAAAGAGCAATGGATTGTTATTTGTATGGGCAAGAAGGGATATTTCAATTTTATTTTTAATATGGACTCATTATAATTATTAGAAAGGTATGTTCATGAGTTGTAATTATTATGTTTTATTTGAATTCTTGGAAAAGTTACATATGATTATATCACCTAGGTTAAGGCATTCACTTTAGTTGAATTGAAATTGTTGATTGAATATTTCATCATGATTGTTTGGCATTTGTGTTAGAAATAATTAGGTTCATGTATTCTTTAGAATTCACTCCATTAAATATTTTTTTGTTGCTTATGCATTGAAGGATGGGTGCATGTTATTGTTTTTAATAATCAATTCTAAAAAGGTGAGGTAGAATCTATGCATTCAAAAAATTTCATTTGTTTTGATTAATTAAATAAAAAAATAGTAGTATAATGATGTGTTTTACAAGTTCATTTGGTTTTGGTATGTGGAAGTTTTGTTGATTAAAATGAGGAATTATATTTGGGCTTAATAAATTTCAAATTCATAAGTGGTTTGATGTATTTTTTATTGTACTTGGCTTGTCTTGTGATTGATTAAGAATTCATTATGCCATAATGCAAGACATGGATATTCAGCCTAGGTATTTACTTGGATTGAATATCATGGTAAAGCATTTGGGAAGGTTTTAAAACCATTGCATTTTTTATTAAAATCAATTACAAGCATTATACTTGGATATTTGTGTCACTAGTGAGTCTGAGTTTGTAAACATTAAATGTGTCATCATTAAGATTTGGCAGCATAGAGGTCAACTAAATATGTATCTAGATTATATGCATTTTATTCATTTTGTAAAATAATCTTTAATGATTTCACTATTTGATTGAGGTTGAATGGGTAAGTTTGTGTTATTGGTTGAAGTATAGTGAATACACTCTATTTTTATAAAAGTATAGATTGCATGGATTAGAGATGAACTAGTTTGGTTATTATACATTTGATTGGCATTTATTTAATACATATCCTTATAATAAGTATTGAAATGTAAGTGATTATGCATTGAATAGTTGTTTATTATCAATGAATTTGTATTAGTAAGGATTTGCAGACTTGTCATTCCCAATAGTTCTATAATATATATAGGTGTGGTTGAGTAAATTTGAATGTGTAAATGTTTCGTTCATATTGTATATGTCTTATTTGATATTTAATGTTTGATTTATTAATGCATTAACTCACAAATATTAATTTATTATACTAATATTACCATTTGATTTAATAAAAAAAGGAACTATTGATATTCAAGTGGTTTTTGCATGAGGACAATGTTATCTTGGCAACATTTCATGGGCAATGGTTTAATGGTTTAATGGTTTCTAAAAGTTTGGCTTAATAAGCATGGTTGTTGTTATGATTTAAGATTACTTGAATTGTCATTCTCTCTTCACCTGTCACTATTTATGGGTAGTTGGGACTCTTTATAACCTATATTTATATCATTTACACTGTTATGAAATTATACTCTTCTATAATTGCATAACTTTATTTGTGTAATTCATGTATTAATCAATGTGAGACTTAAGTTAAGTGTTTTACCTTATTTTGGCTAATATTGACTCTAATTCTCAAGGACAAATAGAAACAAGATATATGAAAGGATTATCTTGCATTCATACGAGAGTCTTCTAAATTTATCTCTCAGTTATAAAGAAGTTACATTAATTGCTTGTAGTAGTGTCACATGCTTTCATAAACTTGTTTTATTTTGGCATTCCTAGATGGATAAATTCTTAGAGGCAAATTAATAATGTTTTCATAAATGAAATTGTATCCAAATGAATTGTGCAATAATGTAAGGTAATAAATAAGTTTATTATTAAATTTGTTTCTAAGTTTATGGTTATTATGATGCAAATATGTATTTCATGTTATTCGGTGATATGAACCTAATACCTGAGTGAATCTAATTTGGTTGGGTAGCATTGAATGTAATGCATTAATTTTCCTCTTTTGGCATGAATCATTTTGACTAATAACTCTAATTTGGTAATGCATGTGTTATTCTTGAGTTGTGTCTAATGAATAAGTAATTATTATGCTATTTCATGCCTATAAAATATGGAAGTGAGTTAATGAACTTAATCCCAAGGAAAGGTATGAAAAATCTTGATTATAAAGGTAATTGGTATGTGGATATTAATGTTGTGATTTATGATAAAAGTTGGTTAATGTTCCTTGCAAGTAATTATTACAATTTTATTAATAATACATGTGGTTATATATGAACAAAAGCATTTTATTCTTGTGAATATTTATTTTTTAATAATGTTTAGATGTTAAGAAAATAAAGATAGGTGGAGTTAAATTCCCTTTACCTTACTTGACTTGTAAATTATTTTTCATGAAATGGTAGCTCATTTAAGGTTAAGTCTTGTTAAGTTGGTTGACCTTGTGGAGATATTCAGGATGGAATTTATAAGTGTATGATAATACACTTATACATCCTGAGCTTAATATTTTTTAAGGTATGAATCACTTTCTTATAAGGTCCACTAGAGAAGACATAATATTAAGGGATTTGTATTTTATAATCATATATGTGGTATTTTTTTAAGGTCAAGTCTAAGATTAGTTGCAAACTTGTTATGTCCTTCAGAAAGAATTATTGTGATATCAACACTCTATTTGACCCTTTAAAAAAAATGGATTTCATAACATTGGTATCAAAGCACAATTACTTATCTAGGTAACTTTAGGAAAAACTTTTTAGAATTTTTACCCTACCTTAATCTTTAAATTTTGACTTTTTGGGATGGTTATAATAATATCAGGGGGAATTAACCATGCCAATACCAACCAAGATAAGAATAATCCTAGAAGAGGTGAACATAGAAATAGAGGTAAAGATCATGGTGCTCCCAATTCGAATAATAATAGAGCTAACCCACCTCTCATTAAAAATGTAAATAGAAATAATGAATTCCCTAATGTTAATATAATTGGAGGTAACTCAATTGAAAAGCATGAATAGGTCTTAAATAGGATCTTGACAACCTTGAATGCCATACAAGGTAAGATTGAAACTTAGGAATACATACTCAATAACCTTGAGGGTGTCCCTCAAGAAGGCTTTCATGGGTTGTAAAAAGATAAAGGGGAGGAGAAAGTGCTCCAAGAGCTTCCTTTAGTTGTAGTAAACCTAATCATAAAGGAGATTAAGAAGTTAGAAGCTTCTTCCACCTACCTTTTTGGGTGAATAATTTAGTGGTGTAGTTGATACTTGGATTATACACTTTCAAAAGTATTTCAATCTACATAAAATTCCATTTAATGTGAAAGATAGGGTGGCATCCTATCAGTTGGTTGGTGATGTTTCCTTATGGTGGAATCATCTGTGTTCCTTAGAGGGGTACCAGTGGATGACCCTTGGTAAAAAATTTAGAGACAGTTGTAGAAGAGGCAATTAAGTGCCAACTTTAAGGAACAAAAAATTATTGATTTTAAACAATTGAAACAAGAAAATATGTTTATTACAAAATATGAAATAAATTTTTGAATTTATTACATCATTTAAATTATAGACATGATAAATAGACTAAGGTGACAAAGTTTAAAATTGGACTAAAGGAATTATTGATGCATGTTTTCAATATGACTAATCCCAATATCTTGGTGGCTACCATTGAGTCTACTCATAAAGTAGAACAAAATAAAAGTATCATCAAAAAGTGAGATAAGATTTTTAGATAAGTAGGTAGCATAATAAATCCAAAAAACTCTCTCCCTCTCCTAAAATTTTAAGAAATCAAATTAGAACTATAGATTTACTAGAAGTAGTAGTGGCTTTAGTAAGTTCTAAGGGTAGAATAAGAAATTTAAATACCATAACTCACCTAAAATAGGGTTAAATAGCAAAAATTAGACCCAAAACAATCAACGTGGGCCAGCCATGGGAGCTAACATTATTCCTATTTCACCACCAAGAGTTGTATAGTGTTGGGAATTCATTGATAACCACTATCCAAATGACTATCTCAAGTTGAAACTTAGGCAATCAGATAATCATAGGGTGTATGCAAAAGTTAACAATTGGAATGTTTATTTACAAGCTACTCCAATTGAAATCATAGGTATTATAACTAGTCTTAATGCATATATTATGATTGATTATAGTGATACATATAGCTTTATTTCACCTATTATAGTAAATAAATGTAATTTAAAACATTTTAAAGTCGTAAAAGGCTAGGAGGTCGAGTTTGGTATAGGAAAAAGGGTACCAATATGTGAATTCTTAGAATAAGTTGAACTAGATTTGGGTGTTTTTAAGACCAAAATAATTTTTTTTATCTCCCTTAGGTTCCTATGTTCTCATTTTGGGTATGGAATGGTTATAACCACATCAAGAAATGTTTGAATACTTTAGAAAAAGGGTGAAATGTATTAATTATTTTGGAATAATCATGGAAGTGTAAATTATTTTTTGATGCTTAAAATTGTGCTTGTTTCAACACCAACAATGGGAAGTTTCAGGAATGTGGGACTTGCAACCTAAAATGACTTCCAGATTTTAAAGAAGTTGGTTCTTCTTTATCTCAAGTATATAATGAGGAAAGGGATAAGAATTAAGTAGAAACACAAATGCAACGAAAGAAAATCTAACTATGGTGATGTGCCTGAATTTAATTTGACCCTTAATTATAAGCACAGTGAAGCTATATTTAGGATTTAATTACATTGAAGAGAAAACTAGGCATGATCAATGTAAAAGATGAAAACAATAGAATCAAAGGCTCACAACTTAGACTATTCTTGAAATAACACAGAAAATATCAACAAAGGCATAGAATTATGTCTTCTCATTAATTTTCTAGTTACATAAAAGGCACAAAAACATGCACAGTTATAAAAACTTTCTAACTCAAGAAAATAGAACAAAGGCAAATGACATTACTGGTCATAACTCAAAAAGTATAAAACTTTTTGACAATCTCTTGCAAAAAATTATCTCTATATCTTCTAATCCTCCTGATTGGTGATCTTTGCACCCCTGTTTATTGCATCAAACTAGCTCTAGGTTGTCTGTACATTCCCAATCCAATGGCCTAACTTAACTCTAATTGAACTAGAAGTGTCTAACACAAGATATTTCTTGGATCTGAAATGTTCCGTCTCCTTGCAAGTTCATTGGCTGAAATAGATACACAGGATGCTTCCCACTGTGAAATGGGCTAGGACACTTGGCCGCTTTTCTTACTCTACTTGAAAACCTTATTTTTATTTAGGAGGCACTAGAAAATGACACTTGTCATGTTCCATAACACTTATCGAAGACACACGATACTTTTTGCATAACCTATACTCTTTACTATGTCTTTGCTCAGGAGTGTTCTATCTTTGACATCTGTCATAGTCCACTCCTTCAAAACTTTAACAACTTATAGAAAATGGAACCCACAACACTTCTTACCTGAGCAACTTCAAAAAAGGGAACAGGGACAGGTGGCACTTTCAGCACATCTTTAACAAGGGACATGTGGTGGTCTCCATTGATTTTAGCTACCTTTTGAGAATCCTGCATAAGGTGACACGTGTTGGTCTCCACATTTCTCTATCTATACTATAGAAACATTTGGGCCTCATTTTATATTTACATGGATGATGACACTTGGTGGCTTTTACTTGCCTCAGAAACAAAACTCAGGACCCTCCACAGTCTTTACTTATCGATGAAATAAAATGAGGATATTTCAGATGTTGACCTATGGTGGCTTCCACTTTCTTTAGCTAGGGATACATGGCATCTTTTGTTGCTTTTAGAAAAACCAATTTAAACCTTCTACAGTTGCCACTTGGCACCTTCCACTTGACCCTGAGAAAAGCTTATTGAAAGAAGCTTTTGAAACGTATAAGAAATGTGAGATGCAGATGTTGACACTTGTCACACTCCACTGAGTTACCACAAGATATGTGGCATGTTCTGAGTAACTTATATAAATTACAGAATGTGCCTCAGCTGATGACACTTGGTAGCTTTCGTGCGACTTTAATACTTAGACAAAAATTAGGCAAAAAGAAACTCGTGCCCATGTTGCAAGTCAAAGACTTCACTGTCTTGAACCAAAATATGCAGGGAAAAAACTTGGAGTGTGCAACTGAAAATAAAAATAAAATGTAGAGTATTTTTTACTCTATAGTTATTGGCGACCCCATGGACTTTTGATCCTGCTCAAAAAGAATCCACAACTCCCGCATGATCAAATGTGACAAAAATCACAAATTTAGTAAGGTTGTCTGATAAGCAGACCATTCATCATCAGATAATCCTTGCTTATTTTGAAACTTGTGAAAGGTTGAATCAAGATTGATAATATCCTTGTGTGAAAAATTCTACAAAATCTAAACTGTAGCCTTCAATTTAAATTCAAGCTAGGAAACAAGAATCAAAATAGCTTCTACTTTAGGTACTAATGAATCATCTCTTAAACCCTAAAAAATTGCCTGATCATTCTACCTAGCTAACAACAAAGGTTTAATTTCATCAATCATCAACATAGTGTTGCTATCAGGAAAAGGGGAAGGAAGACCTAATTGCACCAGATCTTCAATGTGTTATTTCATGTCTTTGATTCCTTCTTTCATCACATCTAGAAGCTCTTTGCAAATGATTGCTACAGAGTTGCAATTGAGAACTTCATTCACTCTTTTAACAGCAATCATTATGTCATTAATCCCTGTTGCTGACAACATTCCATCAATTACATCATATAGCTTTTGTAGTAGCATTTGAGAGTCAAACACTCTCATAGAGACAGTAGACAGAGTGTCTTCTACTGAAGTCTCCACCTTTTCACACAATTTCTATGCATTTAGCAGAAAGGTTAGAGAAGGTCTGAGCTGAATAATCTCCTGAGAGACTCTTTTCCATATTGATTCATAAAGCTCCTTAACCAGATTCAACACCCCTACATTCTTTGGCCTATTAGCCAACTCAAGTGTCAATTTTTCTATCCTTTGTCGCTCGGCTTGAAGTTAGGCCTGTTTAGCAGTGGTATTATTCTGCTCATTTAGCATCTTCTATTGAAATTGAGTGACCTGTAGCAGGCTTTCTTCACATTTTTCCTGTAATGTTGCTTTTTCCCACCTTAAGGTTATCACTACATCTTTCACCTACATTAGCCCTACTTTCAAAGAATCATTTTGGGCCTGAATAGCCTAGTGAGTCTGAAGAGAAATACTATCTTACAATTGTTTATTAAGACTCTCTATTTCAATATTCTTAGTTTTGATCTTTGTAATCAAACTACTATAGTTTGCCTTCTCTAGGGCTAGATCAGCCTCCATCTTTTGTAGCTTCTTTGATATTTTCAAATAATCTTTAGCTATTGCAGAAGTGGATTCATTTAACATCTCAACCCTATCTTGTGGTTTGAAAAGGGACATGTCTATAGCCACTGCATTCATTGTGTAATCTTTGGGCTGCATCTGCTCATTTGGCTTGACTATGTTAGGTGACAAATGGGTCACCATTAGTTGCTATTGGATTGGGTTAAATTGTGACCTTAGATGCGGTGTAGCCAGGGCTTTATTATCTTTGATCCTCTTTTTCTCCCTTCGAGCTTCCCTTGCCTTCTTAGTAGCATCTACTTAAGTTTGGAAGGTAGAAGGAGAGGCAATGTGCCCACCCACAAAAGGATAACCTTGTGGCAAGCCATACGGAATAGCCAAATGTTGGCTAGGAGGAATTTGAGGAGGTAATTTCTTAGGGATAGAGGGGGTAAAATGAGGCAATGATATGGCCTAAGTATGGATAGATGGGGAAAATGAGAAATAGACATAGCAGAGGTGGTAGGGGATATTATTTGGCCAGATGGAATCATCACCCCTATAGGAGAAGAGATAGATTGAGAAGAAGAATGAGAAACAATACTTACCTGAGGAGCAACTAAAGTACTTTATGTTTGGTGTTGTGAGGGTTCTTCTCTCTCCTCTAAATTAACTTGAAACCTCAACCTCTTATGTTTCCATGGTGTTTCTTCTTCTGGTTGTGATTCCTTTTCTTCAACATTTACCATTGCTGCTAGTGGTACTTGTGTAAAACTAGGAACCCCAAGAGTTGTCATTGATGGAGAAGTTTTTGGTGGTGAATATACCACACTCTTTTATTTTTCAATGATACTAAGAGATTGGGACCAAACATTTACATTGACTAAAGATAAGGTTTGCCCTGGGGTCTATGATGTTTGACTGGATTATGCTCTAGCTTCTGGTTATCCACCCTATGTCTATAAATTACTTATCTCAGGGATAGAGATAGGATACAGATGACATTCATCCCAGAGCTCCTCCCATTTCTCATCTGAATCTACATTTCCAAAAGAGTGAGTTATTTGACAAATTTCTTGCCTATATTTCCAATAGGCTTCTATTTTCTTAGCATTCTAATCTTTATTATTTAATGCTCTTCTTAAACCAAAAGTCATTTTGATTTTAGGATCAAAATCCATTTGCTTAACATAAAAAAATTTCCATGGCCTATTCTCTTGAAGGGGAAAATCCATCAATTCCACATAAAAATCAGGAATATCTTCCCTAGGATTCCTTCTATTTTCCCAAAAGGGATGGCCCTCATGTGCAATTCTGGTAGCAACCTTATTATTCTTAACCCATGAATTTATGAAACCATTTAGGTCATATCCCCATTTATCTTCAATTAGAAATAAACCAAGGAAGGCTAACTTTCTCAGCAACACGAGCTCAGCATCTCTGACCTCTAGGATCATGTTGTTTGTCACCCATGGAACATCATACATTTTCATCTTTTTCTTCCTAGTGCCATATTCATTATCCACCACAGACACTTTCCTAGTGACCTCTAAGAATGCTAACCTAAGGGTCAAAATATTAGGTAGCAACAATGGTTCTCCACTAAAACCATGGACTCTAATAATAGTATGATGGGATCCAAAAAAGTAATCACAAGGAATAGTGCAATTGGTCATAAGGCCTGAGACACTTGGAATCATTATATTTACAATCGGCTCTGGGCTCAGATGACAAAAAGCAGGGGAAACAAAAAGTTCCCAAAATTCCTATGGGTCACTGGTTTTGGACAAGATATGTGTCCATGCAGACACAGGAATGGTTCTATGTAGATCGAAGCTTGGGTCATACATATTTAGATGCATGTGTTGGGAAAAGATGTCAAATTTTTGATACAACATGAGATGAAAAAGATAAGAGGAATACCTAAAAACCCCTTTAGATTTGAACTGGGTGAGTTGTTCAACCATTGAATATGCAATCTTCTCAAAGAAATCAAGATGATACTCCTGAGTCTTGTCAACAGTTTTTAATCTGAAAAGGATGGCCATTTGTTCTTCATAGATAGTTGCACCTTCTTTCATTCCAAAAATGAAAGCCATCATGGAAAGTGCATCTTGACTAGCTTGTGCAAATTATACTCTTGATGCTGGCAGTGTCGGCACAGTGGTATCATCATCACCTAATTGTAATTCTGATTTCAAAAACTTCAATTGAGTATTGACGTTTGCCCACATTTTCTACATTTTAGCAATGGTGAGAAACATGGTTGTCTTATCATGATATAGGGCCAACTTCTCTCTGATATCCTTTGGTGTAATCATCACTATGAATGGACCCTATTGTATGTTATTTGAGGGAGCATGAAACAATTTGGTGCATACTTCAACTAAGTCAGGGCACGGATGAACACCTGTGACAATGAATTGTGCCAGCTGGGAAGTCCATATCCTCATTGTGAATGTTTCATATTGTCCAACCTTGGCCCTCTAAAGACATCTTTGATGTGTTCCTTCTCTTAGAGCTTTTCTAGGCTTGTGAAGGATTGGGTCCATGATTCCATCTGTAAAATCTTTCACCTTTGCTAGGTTGTTTTCAAAACCAACTTCAGGGACTCTAGTCCATGGATAGGTCTTTAATGGTTGTGCAGGGGCCAAAGCATATGATTTTCTTGTGAAAAAATTATCAATGGATTCATAAATCCTAGACCCTTGTTGTGAAGACTATGTTCCCTCCATATCTATATCTATACTTAGAAATAGTGAATTGTGGTAACAGGAAAGGATCTTTGCAAAAGGGAAGGCACTTTCAGTAAATAGGTTTGCTTATGAGGTGAAATTGCAGGTAACATGGATTTTTTAACAGACATAGGAATTTTTGAGACATTGTTAAGCTTTAACTCTTGTTATGGGGTATTTATTGACCCATCAAGTCTTAAAATGGCATTAAAACCAGGTAACCATTAGTAAATCTTACTAAATCTTCATGGGACAGTGAGTTAGACACGTCGTGAAAGTGGCTGCACAAGGTATCTTGGGGAATTTAAAGATTTGGGAGATATTTAATGTGTTGAGAGTTTTGAAATTTTTTAAAAAGGCTCTGAACTAAAGCCACGTGTTCAAAGAACACTTATTTAAAAGAAAGAGCGGGAAATAAAAATGGGAAAATAAAGCAACAAGGAAAGGGAAACTATCTAACTATAATACATTAGAGACATAGCTTAACTAAAATGTTTCAAATAGATCCCATTCATAGGAATCTCTTCAGGTTTGCCTTCCATTGTTTCTAGTTCAAAAGATTTTTTCTATTTACATGCATGAATTTTATAGGGGCCAGTCCATAATGCTTCAAATTTAGTATGTTGCCCCTACTTGGTAGCTCTTGCATCCCATTTCAAAACAATTAAGCCTACTTTGAAATGAAGATTTGAAGTCCTTTTATCGAAATAGTCTTTAATTGTTTTCTGATGCTTTATTAATGAATCATGTGCTGCATCCCTCCTTTCTTGGACTTCCAAAAGTTCATTAAGTCTGACCTGCATGGGGCCATTTTCCTCAATTTCAATTTGTTTTAACAGTTGGAGAGCAGGAATCTCCAAGCTTAAGGGTATTATAGTAGGCTTACCATAGACCAATTCATATGAGGAAATTTTTATCACCTGCTTAGGCATGATTCTATTAGCCCACAGTGCTATATTAAGCACTTTATACCACTCTTTGTGATGATCAACCCCTATTTTCTTGATGAGTCTAATCAGGTTCTTATTGGTTGATTCTGCCAAACCATTACCCTAAGGGTAATAATTAGAGGAAGCTTTTAGATAGATCCCATGCTTTAATTCAAAGTCAGATACTTTAGACCCTAAAAATGCTTTAGCATTATCTAAAATTATGGTGTGAGGATCCCCAAAGTGAGTAGTGATACTCCCTAGAAAATCTAAGATCACATTTTCTGTTGCTTCTTTGAGTGGCACTGCTTCAGTCCATCTGGTGAAATAGTCTGTGGTAGTTAGAATCCATTTGTGACCCATACTAGACACTAGATTTATCATTCCAATGAAGTCAAAACCCCATTGAGCAAAAGCTTCATCAACAATTATAGGACTAAGGGGCATTGTTGCATTCCTTCTCATCCCTACATAATATTGACAAGATTGGCACTTTTTAACCAATTGATAATAGTTTGAAAATAAAGTGGGCTAGAAATAACCTGCCTCACTTATTTTTATAGCTGTGGTTCTTGCATAAAAATGTCCACCTGGGACTCCATGGTGCATTTCATGCAGTATTTTCTTAGCCTCATTTTTCTCTATGCATCTTAAGAGTTTGCCATCAGTATTTCTTTTGAAAAGAACTTGTTCAATTAAAACATAATGGACCCCTTACATCTTATAGTATTTCCTCTTGTCTTGAGGGACTTCCCTTGGGTAAATCCCATATTTCATAAAATGAATCATGTTTGTGACCCAAGAGTTCTGATCAACCTCTTGTATCTTCAATACAGTTTCCTTTTCTGTTTCTGAATCTGTTTCTTTAGGTATCATATTTTCAAGTTCTTGAATCATGTATTGGCACAACCCCCTACCTCTGACTAACTTAGTGGGTTTGACCTCTACATCATATTCAAGGATCTTTGTTATCTAATTTGCTCTTTTTTCAGTAATTTCACCCTCCATAATGTATTCCCTGACACTTGGGTGAGCCACAAGTATCAGAATCTTACTTCCTGATACCATATGCTGAAATTTCTTGAGGGCTTTTACCATAGCATATGCTTGTTTCTCCACAAAATTGTATCTAGTTTTGTACTCCCTAAGAGTCCTTGAGAAAAAGGCTATTGGGTGCTCTCCTTCCTATCTATCATCCTTCTATGTTAAGACAACAGCAATACTAAGCTCTCCTCCATAGACGTACATTACAAAAGGCTTAGAAAAGTCTGGGTTTCTAAGTACTAGGGCTGTTGAGATAACTTTCTTGACCTCTTCAAAGGCTTGCCTTCCTTCTTTAGTCCACTTGAAAATCAGGTCTTTCTTCAACAAGAGTGTCACTGGTCTTACTAAGCCTACAAAGTCGAATATGAATCAACTGACAAAATTAATCCTCCCCAAAAAAGACTGAACTGCTTTCTTATTTACTGGAAGTGGTAAGTTCATTATAGATGCAACTCTCTCTAGATCTATGGAGACTCCTTCTTTAGATACTATATGTCCCAATAATTTGCCTTGAGGTACAGCAAAGATGCACTTCTTGGGATTCAGGGATATTCCAAATTCTTGGCATTTCTTAAAAATAGATTCTAAATGATCAAAATGATCAATAGCATTCTTGGAAAAAATAGTAAGATCATCAAGATAAATTAGGATGATTTTATTTATAAGCTCCCAAATGTTACATCCATAGCTCTTTGAAAAGTGGCTCCAGTATTTGACAAGCCAAATGGCATCTTAGCATATGCAAATGTTCCCCATTTGGTAGTAAAAGCAGTCTTGTATTGGTCTTCATCAGCCAACCAAATTTGATTATATCGAGAGAAACCATCTAGCAAAGAAAATCTCTCAAATCTAGCCACAGTCTATAAAATTTGCTTCATAGAGGGCAACGGGTAGTGATCTTTCAGAGATGCTCTATTCAAGTCTCTGAAATGTACACAGAGTCTTATGTCACCATTTTTTTTCCTGACTGGTACTAGATTTGATACCCAAGTTGAGTGTTTGATTAGAAATATTATTTTAGAATCTAAGAGTTTCTGCAACTCATCCACCATTAGAGGTTCAATCCTTGGATTCACTAGCCTCTATTTCTATCTAATTAGCTTAGATCCTTCAGTTAGTTCTATTGTGTGTTGAATGATATCTCTATTATATCCATGAAGGTCTTCATAGCTCCAGGCTATGACTCTATCATATCTTTTGCACAAGTCAATTAGTCTTTCCTTTTCTTCTTGAGTTGCAGAATTTCCAATTTTTAATTTTTTCCCTTCACTCACCTCTATTTCAGAATAATCTACTTTATTTACTTGGAACCTTCTCTTTTCTAGGCCCACATCTTCTGGATCAAATAGGTTTTCTAAAGTGATCAAGCCTTTGGGAAACTTATTAGTCTTTAACTTTATAACTCGGTCTCCATATGATTCTTTAATTTTGGGTTGCAATTGATCAGCAAACTCCCCTGATTGTTGTAAGAATGAGAGTACTTGAGAATCATTTTCAAATACTTGCCAATTTTCATCATTTTTTGGGATAGTTGGCCTTACTATAATTTTTACTGACTCATTGTTAACTAATAGGCTAGTTGTTGGATCAAATTGTGAGCCAATCTGTGCCATCCTATCAGATTCAAAATTTTGGGTTCTAAGAACTACTTCAATATTGAAAGCTTCAAAATCTTCTATTAAGTCCCAAATTCATGTCTATAAGATCTCATTCTTACATTTTTGGCAATTTTTTTTTCTCTAATTTGCTTCACTACCAATTTTGAATCTCCTTTTACTATCAGACTCTTTATTCCATTTTTCTTTGCTAACAAGAGCCCATGTACTAAGGATTCATAGTTAGCATCATTATTAGTATAAGCAAATTGGAAACGGATAGCTCTTAAAAAAAATTCACCATTTCGAGCAGCAAGACAAATTCCTGCTCCAGCACCACTTTTACTTCTAGCCCCATCAAAATTTAAGGTCTAAATTTCTGAATCCTTTTCAAATTCTTGAATAATTAGAGTTTCTTCCCTTAAAACATTTTGGATTTCATGATCTTCATCAAATATGACATAAGTGCCTAGACAAGTAGAGTCATAATTTCCATACGAATCATTTTGCATCATAGCAAACAAATGGTTATTCTCTTCTTCTTGGTCATGTTCAGTCCAGTCACCTAACTCTTCAACAAAAACCCTTTCATCCTTATTCAACATAGCATGATCTGCTTCTAATTTTGAAGTTGGTTCATTTGTGATGTGATCCTTTGATAGTGGCTTAGAAGCAAATCATATGCTTTGGCCCCTGCATAACCATTAAATACCTATCTATGGACTAGAGTCCCTGAAGTTGGTTTTGCAAATGACCCAGCAAAGGTGAAAGATTTTGCAGATGGAATCATGGACCTAATCCTTCACAAGCCTAGAAAATCTCTAAGATAAGGAGCACATCAAAGATGTCTTTAGAGGGCCAAGGTTGGATAATATAAAACATTCGCAATGAGGATATGGACTTCCTAGCTGGCACAATTCATTGTCCCAGGTGTGCATTTGTGCCCTGACTTAGTTGAAGGATGCACCAAATTGTTTCATGCTCCCTCAAATACCATACAATAGGGTCCATTCATGGTGCAGATTACACCAAAGGCTATCATAGAGATGTTGGCCCTGTATCATGATGAGACAGCCACATTTCCCACCATTGCTAAAATGCAAAAAATGTAGGCAAATGTCAATACTCAATTGAGGTTTTTGAAATTAGAATTGCAATTAGGCAATGATGATATCACTGTGTTGACACTACTAGCAATAAGAGTACAATTTGCATAAGCTAGTCAAGATGCACTTTCCATGATGGCTTTCATTTTTGGAATGAAAGAAGATGCAACTATCTATGAAGAATAAATGGCCATCCTTTTTAGATTAAAAACTGCTGACAAGACTCAGCTTGATTTCTCTGAGCAGATTACATATTCAATGGTTGAATAACTCACTCAATTCAAATCTAAAGGGGTTTTTAGGTATTCCTCTTATCTATTTCATCTCATGTTGTATCAAAATTATGGCATCTTTTCCCAACACATGCATCTAAATATGTATGACCCAAGCTTTGGTCTACATAGAACCATTCTTGTGTCTGCATGGACACGTATCTTGTCCAAAACCAGTGACCCATAGGAATTTTGGGAACTTTTTTTTTCCCTTGCTTTTTATCATCTGAGCCCAAAACCGATTTTAAATAGAATGATTCCAAGTGTCTCAGGCCTTATGACCAATTACGCTATTCCTTGTAATTACTTTTTTGGATCCCATCATACAATTATTAGAGTCCATAGTTTTAGTGGAGAACCAGTGTTTCTACCTAAGATTTTGACCCTTAGGTTAGCATTCTTAGAGGTCACCAGGAAAGTGTCCGTGGTGGATAATTAATATGGCATTGGGAAGAAAAAGAAGAAAATGTATGATGTTCCATGGGTGACAAACAACATGACCCTAGAGGTCAAAGATGCTGTGAAAGTTAGCCTTCCTAGGTATCTTTCTAATTGAAGATAAATGGGGATATGACCCAAATGGTTTCATAACTTCATGGGTCAAGAATAATAAGGTTGCTACCAGAATTGCACATGAGGGCCATCCCTTTTGGGAAAACAGAAGGAATCCTAGGGAAGATATTCTTGATTTTTATGTAGAATTGACAGATTTGCCCCTTCAAGAGAATAGGCAATGGGAAACTTTTTATGTTAAGCAAAGGGATTTTGATCCTAAAATCAGAATGACTTCTGGTTTAAGAAGAGCATTAAAGAATAAAGACTAGAATGCTGAGAAAATAGAAGCCTATTGGAAATATAGGCAAGAAATTTGTCAAACAACTCACTCTTTTGTAAATGTGGATTCAAATGAGAAATGGGAGGAACTCTGGGATGAATGTCATATGTCTCCTATCTCTAGCCCTGAGATAAGCAATCTGTAGACATAGGATGGAGAACCAGAAACCAAAGTAGAATCCAGTCAAACATCACAGACCCCAGGGCAAACCTCAGCTTTAGTCAATGTAACTATTTGGCCCCAATCTCTTCATATCATTGAAAAACAAAAGAGTGTGGTATCTTCACCACCAAAAACTTCTCCATTAACGACATCTCTTGGGGTTTCCAATTTTACAAAATCACCACTAGTAGCAGTGGTAAATGTTGCAGAAAAGGAATCACAACCAGAAGAAGAAACACCAAGGAAACATAAGAGGCTGAGGTTTCAACTTGATTCAGAGGAGAGAGAAGAACCCTCACAACACCAACCATAGAGTACTTTGATTGCTCCTCAGATAACTATTATTTCTCATTCATCTTCTCAATCTATCTCTTTTCCTATAGGGGTGATGATTCCATCTGGCCAAATAATATCCCCTGCCACCTATGCTATGTCCATTTCTCATTTTTCCCTACTATCCATACTCAGGCCATATCATTGCCTCATTTTCCCCCCTATATCCCTAAGAAAGTACCTCCTTAGATTCCTCCTAGCCAACATTTGGCTATTCCATATGGCTTGCCACAAGGTTATCCTTTTGCAGGTGGGCACATTTCCTCTCCTTCTACCTTCCAAACTCAAACAGATGATGCTAATAAGGCAAGGGAAGCTTGAAGGGAGAAAAAGAGGATCAAAGATAATAAATCCCTGGCTACACCACATCTAAGGTCACAATTTGACCCAATCTAGCAGTAACTAACGGTGACCCATTTGTCACCTAACATAGTCAAGCCAAATGAGCAGATGCAGCCTAAAGATTACATAATGAATGCAGTGGCTATAGACATGTCCCTTTTCAGACCATAAGATATTTTCAAGCTACTAAATGAATCCACTTCTATAGTAGCTAAAGATTATTTGAAAATATCAAAGAAGCTACAGAAGATGGAGGCTGATCTAGCCCAAGAGAAGGCAAATTGTAGCAGTTTGACTACAGAGATCAAAACTAAGAATATTGAAATAGAGAGTCTTAATAAACAGTTTCAAGATATTGTTTCTCTTCAGACTCACCAGGTTATTCAAGCCCAAAATGATTCATTGAAAGTAGGGCTAATGCAAGTGAAAGATGTAGTGACAACCTTAAGGCAGGAAAAAGTAGCATTACAGGAAAAATGTGAAGAAAACCTGCTACAGGTCACTCAACTTCAATAGAAGTTGTTGAATGAGTAGAAAAATACCACTACTATACAAGCCCAACTTCAAGCTGAGTGACGAAGGATAGAACAATTGACACTTGCATTGGCTAATAGGCCAAAAAATGTAGGGGTGTTGAAGCTGGTTAAGGAGCTTTATGAATCAATATGGAAAATAATCTCTCAGGAGATTATTTAGCTTAGACCTTCTCTAACCTTTCTGCTAAATGCATAGAAATTGTGTGAAAAGGTGGAGACTTCAGTAGAAGACACTCTGTCTACTGTCTCTGTGAGAGTGTTTGACTCTCAAACGCTACTACAAAAGCTATATGATGCAACTGATGGAACATTGTCAATAGTAGGGATTAATGATAGAATGATCACTGCTAAAAGAGTGAATGAAGTTCTTAATTGCAACTCCACAGTAATCAATTGTAGAGAGCTTCTATATGTGATGAAAGAAGGAATCAAAGACATGAAACAACACATTGAAGATCTGATGCAATTAGGTCTTCCTTCCCCTTTTCCTGATAGCAACACTATGTTGATGATTGATGAAATTAAACCTTTATTGTTAGCCAGGCAGAAAGATCAGGCAATTTTATAGGGTTTAAGAGATGATTCATCAGTACCTAAATTAGAAGATATTTTGATTCCTATTTCCCAGCTTGAATTTAAATTGAAGGCTACAGTTCAGATTTTGTAGAATTTTTTACACAAGGATATTATCAATCTTGATTTAGCATTTCATGAATTACAAAATAAGCAGGGATTGTCTGATGATGAGTGGTTTTCTTATTAGATAGCCTTACTGAAGTTGTGATTTTTGTCACATTTGATCATGTAGGAATTGTAGATTCTTTTTGAGCAGGCTCAAAAGTCCTTAGGGTCACCAATAACTATAGAGTAAAAAATACTCTACATTTTATTTTGATTTTCAGTTGTGCACTCCAAGTTTTGTCCCTGCACATTTTGGTTTGAAATAGTGAATTTTTTTACTTACAACACGGGCACGAGTTTCTTTTCACCTAATTTTTGTCTAAGTATCAAAGTCACATGGAAGCTGCCAAGTGTCATCGGCTGAGGCACATTTTGTAATTTCTATAAGTTTCTCAGAACATGCTGTGTATCTCATGGTAACTCAGTGGAGCATGACAAGTGTCAGCATCCACATCTCACATTTATTATACGTTTTGAAAGCTTCTTTCAATAAGCTTTTCTCAGGGTCAAGTGAAAGGCACCAAGTGGCATCTGTAGAAGGTTTCAATTGGTTTTTCTAAAAGCAACAAAAGACACCATGTATCCTTAGCTGAAGAAAGTGGAAGCCACCATGGGTCAACATCCAAAATATCCTCATTTTGTTTCATTGATAAGTAAATACGGTGGTGGGTCTCGGGTTTTGTTTGTGAGGCAAGCAGAAGCTGCCAAGTATCACCATCTATTTAAATGTAAAATGAGGCCCAAATGTTTCTATAGTATAGATAGAGTGATGCAGAGACCAACATGTGTCACCTTCTGTAGGATTCTCAAAAGGTATCTAAAAGTAGTAGATACTACCACATGTCCCTTGTTAAAGACACACAGAAAGTGCCATCTATCCATGTTCCCTTTTTTGAAGTTACTCAGGTGAGAAGTGTTGTGGGTCCCATTTATACGAGTTGTTAAAGTTTTAAAGGAGCAAACTGTGACAGATGTCAAAGATGAAATACTCCTGAGCAAAGACACAGTAAAGAGTATAGGTTACGTGAAAAGTGTCGTGTTTCTTCGGTAAGTGCTGTGAAACATGTCAAGTGTCATTTTTTGGTGCCTCCTAAATAATAAGAAGTTTTTCAAGTAGAGTAAGAAAATCAGCCAAGTGTCCTCACCCGTTTCACAGTGGGAATCATCCTATGTATCTATTTCAGCTAATGAACTTGCAGGGAGATAGAACATTTTAGATCCAAGAAATATCTTGTGTTAGACACTTCCAATTCAGTTAGAGTTTAGTTAGGCCATTGGATTGGGAATGTGTAGGCAACCTAGAGCTAGTCTGATGCTATAAATAGGGGTGCAGAGATCACCAATTAGGAGGATTAAAAGATATAGAGAGAATTTTTTGCAAGAGATTGTCAAAAAAAATTAGACTTTTTTAGTTGTGACCAGTAATGTCATTTGCCTTTATTCTATTTTCTTGAGTTATAAAATTTGTATAACTGTGCATGTTTCTATGCCTTTTATGTAACTATAAAATTAATGAGAAGATGGAATTTTGTGCCTTTGTTGATAGTTTATGTGTTATTGCAAGAATAGTCTAAGTTGTGAGCCTTTGATTCTATTGTTTTCATTTTTTACATTGATCATGCCTAGTTTGCTCTTCAATGTAATTGAATCCTAAATATAGCTTCACTGTGCTTAGAATTAAGGGTCAAATTAAATTCAGGTGCATCATCATAGTTAGATTTTATTTCGTTGCATTTGTGTTTCTGCTTAATTCTTATCCCTTTCCTCATTATATACTTGAGATAAAGAAGAACCAGCTTCTTTAAAATCTAGAGGTCGTTTCAGGTTGCAAGTCCCACATTCCTAAAACTTCCCATTGTTGGTGTTGAAACAAGCACAATTTTAAGCATCAACAGTATTCAAAGACCTAAGGCACACAAGATACTTCTAGCCTTGTAGCTAAAAAAGGTTGAGCATATGGACTAGCAACTCTATGAAATCTAAATGTAGGAATCCTCCAAGGTTAAATAACTATCAGATAGATATTTTCATTATGGATGTATTTATTGAAAAAAAATTGGACTTATACCTAAATAAGAGTTTGATTTATTTATCGACATTATACCTAGGCTTGCACCTACATCCAAGGCTCCTTATAAGATGAATGTGCTAGATTACAAGAATTAAAAGTTTAGTTTCAAGACTTTTAGAAAATGAAAGCATTAGACCAAGTGTGTCTCCTTGGGGTGCTTTAGTTTTATTTTTAAATAAGAAGGATGGAACCTTGAGTTTTTATGTGGACTATCGAATGCTCAATAAAGTGATGATCAATAATCATTATCCTTTACCTAAGATAGATGATATGTTTAATCAAATGAAGGGAGTAGTTTTCTTCTCTAATATTGATTTGAGATTAGTTTATCATCAATTGATAATCAAGGAGGAATATATATATATATAATACTACTTTTTGAACTATATATGATCATTATGAGTTCATTTTTATGTTATTTATCTTAACTAATGCATCAAATGCATTTCTGAATTTAATGAATAGTTTTTTAGGGATTTTTTAGATAAATTTATCTTGGTTTTCTTAGATGATATTCTAATTTAATATAAAAACATATTTAAACATGAATAACACTTTAGATTAGTCTTGCAAAGGCTGAAGAAATATAAGTTATATGGAAATATTTCTAAATGTTTCTTTTAACCTAAAATTCAATACTTGGGGCATATCATCTCTAAGGATGGTATTGTTTTATATCTAGAAAAGATCAAGGCAATACAAGAATGACCTGATCCTACGAATGTACATGAAGTTTGTAATGTTATGTGCTTGGATGTTTATTACCACAGATTTATGGAAAATGTTTCTAGCATAGCCAACTCAATCACTTCCTTGCAGCGTAAAGGCAAAAGAATTTTGTTTAGACACATCTATGTGAAGAGGTATTTAAAAATATTAAAGAATTTTTAACTACAGTACCTATAATTTTCAATCATGATATAAATGTTAGTTTTGAGGTCTAGTCAGATGCATCCAATGAAGGTTTTGGTGGCATTCTGACCCAAGATGGCAAAGTGGTGACTTATGATTCATGAAAGCTCAAAGAGGATGAGAAGAACTATCTTATGCATGATATGGAGCTTATTTCCATAGCACATTATTTGAATAAGTGGAATCATTTTCTATTAGGAAAACACTTCAAGGTGAAATCTTATCACTATAGCCTAGAACACATTTTTTTCCAAGATGATTTGAATGGATGCCAACGTAGATGGATGGAATTTTTGAGCAATTTTGACATGGGTATTTCCTATGTCAAGGGTAAGGAAAATCATGTCGTAGATACACTCAGTTGATGCATGCACCTAGCTTTGATATCTATAACCAAGTCTAATTTCATAAATTCTATGTTAAAAAAACATTTTTTTTATAAATATTACCATGAAGTAAGATCAAGTTTGGTTGATGATCATGTTATAAAGTCATTTGTTGATTTCTCTTTTGAAAATTATGGCCTTATTAAGCATAAAAATAAAAATTGTTATCTAAATTTGGGGACTTGTGGAGTCAAATTTTGAAGGAAGTGCATTTAGAACCTCATTATGCTCATTTGGGTGTCATGAAGATGACACATGAGTTTAAAAGGTACTATTTCTGTCTTCGAGTGAAACATGATATGGTTTTTTAATTTCAAAATGCCATATTTCTGTCTTAGAGTGAAACATGATATGGTTTTTTAATTTCAAAATGCCTATAATGTCAATGGGTTAAAGTTTATCATTGCCACCTTGGAGGTTTTTTATATCCTATTGAAGTACCAAAGGACAAGTGCGTTGAAATCTCACGTGATTTTATTTTTGGGCTACATAAATTTCATAGCAAGAATGATACCATTCTAGTGGTAATTGATATGTTGACCAAGGTTGGTCATTTCATTACTATAAATTTAGTTGATGATGCTTTCATGTTTATCGAGAGATTTATAAAATAATTTATTTGGTTACATGGCATGCTCAAAATTTTCATCTCAAACAGATATAAACTTTTCATAATAAGGTTCTAGTGAACTTTTACTACATCATTTAAACATGCTTGAATTTCAGTTCTAAGTACCACCTAGAAATAGATGGTCAAACTAAAAGGTTAAATAAAGTGATTGAGGACATAATGAGAATATATTTTATGGACTATAAGACTAAGTGGGAATATTTTCTCCATTTAGTTGAGTTTGTTTATAACAACACCTATCATTTTGTAATCAAAATGGCTCCTTTTGAAGCTTTTTATGGGTGTGAGTTTAGAACCCCACTTTTATGGGATAGCTTAGAGAACATGGTTGTTTTTGTACTATATGTGCTTTAATAATGTGATAAGCATATAGTTATTATTCACCAAAATTTAAAAACTATGTATGATATACAAAAGAGTTATGCAAATCAAAAAATAACACCACATGAATTTAGTTTGGGTGATAAGGTATTTTTATGTGTTAGACCTCATAAAATTTTCATTAAGTTTATGAATTCATCTAGATCAATTTCATTTTTGGTTGGACCTTTTAACATCATAGAAAAGATTAGTCATGTTACCTTCCTCCTTATTTGTCTAGGGTTCATGATGTATTTCATCTTACTTTGATAAGAAAATACATATCTAATCATGTTCATATTTTAGATTGGAAAAATATTTAGGTTACAGAAGAGAAGTTGCAATTGGAACTAGCGAGGATCATGGACCATCATAATGTTAGGCTAAAAAGAAGTGAAATTAAACAAGTGCTAGTTTATTGGGAGCCACTTAATGAAAAGAATGCTACATGGTAAGATGAGGATATTTTCATGTAGCATTACTTACAACTATTTGATTATTCTCTAGGATGACTCTTTTTTAAGTGGGAGAGGATGTCATGACCAAGTTTAGAAGCAATTAAAAACCGTGGATTATTTACATGGACATTTGCATGACATTTTAGATGTTGTTTTGATTGTATGATTATAATATCATGGCATGATTTAGATTCTCTAATTTTCATTTGATTTCATTATTATTATGAGAATGACTATGTTGATTTTTTATCTTAGTTAATTACTTAGTTATGATCATTGGATGTTATATTGGTCCAGATGTTGTTAATGTCTTATTTTTATAACTAAAAGAACTACCATGAGATAGGATTTATCGATGGAGTCTAGTTTATAGGGATATTTATGAATTAATTAGGTTACACTCCAATGATTAGTATTCAGACATATTATTTTCCCAAAAAACCATAGTTGGTTAGTCATTTGCTGACTGATTGTTCTATTGACTTTTGATTGCACTTATTTATTGGTCTTTGGTTTGAGTGCAAGATTTGAGTGTGCTTCAATATTATGATTAGTTACTTGATTTAATTTATTATTAAGTTAACTTGTATTTTATAACATCATCTTGGTTCATCATAATGGAGTTACAATTGTTATTAGAACTTGGCTTTAACTAGTTTCATATTTTTGGAACAATACGATCAGACTTGTACTTGTAGAAGTGTAGCTTCATATGATATGTAGGAATATTAAACTTGTTAGTCTAATAAATGTTGATATATTTACATCAAGTGGATTTGATATAACTATCATCTTTTACAAGGTCTTATCTTCAATTTTTTGGATGTCCTTGCATGTGATTTGAGGAGTTTTTGTGTTGACTTATTAGTCTTGGTTAAATGGACTTTAGTTTATTGACTATAATTATTGGAATGTTATTTGATTGTCATTTTATTAAATTAAATGATGGAATTTGGACCCATGGCCATCATATGCATGGAAATATTATAGCATCATTTACTTAGGTTTTGGCTCAATCTTTTATTTCAAATCTGGTTCTAGTTTATTCTTTTGTTGTTTAGAAGTGAATGAGAGTTGTGTGAGATCTAAAGGAACCCTAACTACCTTCGTGAAGTATATGGTAGTTTTTTATCCACTGGAAATTATTTTTACTTGAAAAACACACCCTAATTTCTACTAAAATTAAGGTTCATATTTTTGCTTTGATCTTGGTCTCACTTGTTATGGTCTAGTTGGGTTCCACCTTGTATTTGCACATTTATATGTGTTTTCATGTGTGTGGTCATATTTTTGGAATTTTTTGGTTTGTGTGCACTTTCAAGTACTAAAACCCATCTCATCACATAGACATAATAAAAATTATAAATTCTCATGTTTTGCACTTAGCCCAAAAATGAGTTTTTGACCTCAATTTTATAGGCACAAACGTTTGGCATGAAAGTTAAGCATAGCACAAAAGTTGGGAGCAAAAAAAAATCAGGTGTGGCATAAAATTTGATTGCAACATGAAATGAGGCATGAAATTATAGACATGAAATTTGGGCAAGGAATGAAATTTGGGCAAGGAATGAAAGTTGGGTGAAACACAAAAATGAGACACGAAATTTGGGTGCAACACAAAAGTTGGGCATAAAAGCTAGGCTCAGCATAAAATTTTGGCCCAACATGAAAGTGCAACCATGAAAGTCAGGCACAAAAGCAACAACACATAAGTATTAGTAGGAAACCCCATGAACTTGGTGCTAAGCATACATATTAAGCACGAAGGTGCATAATGATTCAATGTATTATTTTTTAATAAAATTAATATTTTATTTAAAATTCCCTACTCAAAGCTCTAAGCTACTTAAAAATACATTTTTGCCCATAATTTTTGCCTTGATGCCCCATTTTTTGAGCCATCAATGGTGTTATAAAGCTGAAGTTAGTGACTCCATGATGACATAGGTCTTGCATGGATAATTTAAATTTTAAAACCTACCATGTCATGTTTTAATTATGCTCATTTAAAGGTTGCATTTAATTTAATTCTACTTATTTTTTCAGAAAGAGTGACATTTATTGTTTCTATTTTGTAGGATTATATGGGAAAGGAGATGCACCCACGTGGAGATAATTAATTTTCTAAAATATAAAAATTACCATCCCCACTTAATGCATGCTGAAATGGGCACTAAAACACAAGTGATAAATATACATGCAGTGCGATTCAAGAATAAATAGAGTGTTGGTTAGTTTTTAAACCATTATTCCATTTAACATGTTATTTATGGCATTGGGAATATAGTTCCACCCTCTTCATAATGATATAAGGATCGATTGACATAAATGTGAGACATAAAACCTATTCACATTTTCATGGTGTGGTTTTTTTTTTCTATCTCAAATAATAAGAGAGGGCATTGTTCAATAATGTGTTTGCAATAACAGCCTACCACAATTAATATTTTTAATCTATAGTGTTGGGAGACACCTATATTCCTTGAAATTTTATCTATTGGTGGGTGAATCGCATTGATTACCTTCAACCAATTTTAGATGTAACCCCCATTTTTGGTCAATATATTTGAAATGTTATATATAGCCAGTTGAGTGGCTTTGTAAAGGGTTATTCCATTAAGAATTTTGCATTATAATAAATGACCAAACTACTTATTTTCCTATAATTTCTTATTTTAATTGTTAGTTTTTTCTATGAGCAATGTTGTACTAAAGGATTTTTGTATTTCACTTGGTTATGGTGAATCCAATGTTGTGATTTTCAAGCAATATCTTTAATACAAAGGCTATGAACATTATTGTTCATTTCCTACATGTGTATATGGTGGATCTATTTTTTATTCATAGCTAGAACCCTCAGACGCTTCCATCACATTTTTTCATGGTTATTTACATATTGGTCAGGCAATAGATTGATTCCATGGATGTCATTTAATTGAATGAATCAGATTTACCTTCACTACAAACCTTCTTACTCTTTCTCCTTTTCCCTTTTGATATTTTTTATTGATTTGTTAGAGTAGATAGGCTAAAGTTGAATGCAATATATGTTTACAAGTTTCATTTTGATTTCAACCCCTTTTTTATAATTGATTATACATTGTTGAATCTACAATTACATTGGACATGTTTTAAATCAACTATGTTTTCATGTTAAATCCACCTACATTGATTTCTTGGGAAAAAACCACAAGACCTACATCATCGATCATTTACCTAAACTTATTCTAGAACTAGTAAATGCCCTTGATTATATTAGTAAACATAATGGCCATTAAGGTATTCAATATGCCATGACCTGGTGAAAGAGATCTTGGAGAAAACATTTCATGTTTCCTTTTCAAGAGAGGATGGGCATGCATGTTCCCTACCTATTAGTTGGTGGGCCATACCAAACAACCCATCAACAATAGTCTTTGGGATTTTATGGCTCCTCTTGGAATATTAAGCTAGATAAGTTAGTGGGAAGGTTGTAATTCTATCTGAAGAAATGGGGGATATGGGGGAACAAAGAATTATTTCCTCCATTTTTTTTGCACCACAACTAAAGTTATTCATCTTACATTAAAAACTTTGAAGGAGTCTTAAGATGACTTTTCCAGTGGAGAGAGGGACAAGCCTATAGTATGAGTGGGAATGGAAAAGTGAGGGAACTCTCTTATGTGGAAAATTAGGAAAGAATTAGATAGTATACACTCATAGCAAGTAAGTTAGTGATGATTTTGTTATTCTCTTATTTTTATATGTAAGGGCATTGAAATAAATGTGAATGCTAGAATAAATTGAATTTATATTTATAATATGATTTACATTTACATTTTTATCAATGTGTTTTAATGTTTGCATTTGGTTTATGTTGAAAAATGTTGTTGGACATTTTAGTTTTCTGGTTTTTTTAATTTTGTTTTCAAATACTACTTGTGAATGAATAATAAGTGTCCATGGCATAGACATTCATGAATAGCTATGAGAACTCATATTCATGCCATAAATGTTTAATGTTTTGTGGAATGTTTGGTTTTATTTTTTGGTTTTTTTAGGTGGTTTTAGAAAATTGAAACTCACTTTTATAATCTTGCAAGCCAAGCTCGACCATCAAACTGATGGATGGGGTGGCTAGGTCCACCAATGGGGGATCATAGGGTTGGTTGGATGGGATTTTGCTTCTATATTATTTATTTATTCACTTTTACATGGTATTCATGAATCATATCAGTTGTGGAATAGTGATGGAATGACTCATTGGAGGTGAGCTTATGGAACTCATGCCCAAATGTGTTATAATACTACATTACTCTCTACATTATTTTATTATATTGTAGAGAGGATTTATGTTGGATTATTGTAATGTATATTTGTGTTTGTTTTTTTTATATTATATAGTTAATGTATTGGATTATTGGATAAATTGTTATGGGGATTTAAGTCTCTACCATCAAACTTATACTTGACTGTGTAAATTATTATGGCATCTGACTATGTAAACCTTTTGATATTAATTGTTTGAATTTTTAAGAAGGAATGTGAATATCAAATGTTTAGTGTGTTCATTGATTTATTTGGACCTTTTTTATTTTCTAGAATTCATATTGAAGAGTAATAAATTGTTATTTGCATGGGCAAGAAGGGATATTTCAATTTTATTTTTAATATGGACTCGTTATAATTTTTAGAAAGGTTTGTTCTTGGTTTGTAATTATGTTTTAGTCAATTACTTAGAAACATTGCATATTATTATATCTCTTGGGTTAATGTATTTGATTCAATTTCATTAAAATGGTTGACTATTTATTAAATAAGGTAATAGTAGTATGATGATTATGTTGTGTGAGTTCATCTGGTTTGGGTATGTGTAATTTTTATTGATTAAAAAGAGGCATTATCTTCAAGGTTAATAAATTTGAAATGCATAATTTGTTTGATGGTTTTTAATTGAACTTGGCTTGTCTTGTGATTAATTATGAATTCATTTTGTTATAATGCAAAACATGGATATTCGACCTAGGTCCTTATTTGACATTGACTATCATGGTAAATCATTTAGGAAGGTTTTAAAACCATTGAATTTTATATTGAAATTAATTACAAGTATTATACTTGGAAATATTTGTTGCTAGTAAATATAAGTTTGTAAATGTTTAATGTGTCATCATTATGATTTGGAAGCATAATGGTCAACTGAATCTATATTTTGATTATATAATTGTGATTCATTTTTTAAAATAAGATTTAATAATTTCACTATTTGATTGAGGTGAAATGGGTAAGGTTGTGTTATTGGTTGAATTACGGTGAATGCACTCTATTTTTATAAACTTATATATTACATAAGTTAGAGGTCAACTAGTTTGATTGTTGTACATTTTATTGGCACTTAATTAATACATATCCTTATAAAGAACACTTAGAATGTATGTG
>JARHVA010000227.1:0-142500 GCA_037957365.1 Torreya grandis | reverse complement strand
AACCAACATCGGTTAGAAAATGTAACCATCATTGGTCATATAAACTGACATCAGTCACTATGTTTTTATTAAAACATAAACCCAAGAGCTCTTTTCCTAAATTTTATTGTTTCAAACACAAAAGAGATTCAAAGCCTAGATTTTTATGCCACATTTGGTCAAAATACCTAGTTACTTTTAAATTCCTAGATTAGACTGATTTGAAACACTTTAACTTTAGAGTTTAGCATTTTAATTTTTGGTCCATTTGCTTGCTTATCTTTGTGTGAACAATGAAATGTTAGGCACTTCATGCTAGCTTGTTTCTTCACAAATCTTTACATAAACCTTTTGATCCTTTTGACCAATCTATACCAAGTTGGAACATCACATGTTTTAGACATTGCCCTTTTTAGATTTTGTAGAACTCTTTAATTGTTTATCATAAAACATTGACTATGGATCCCAACATGTATTCCTACACTCGTAGTAGACTTATGTACAATATAGGGATTAGTAATGTGGTGGCATGGGAAGAAATGGTGCAAGACCCATATGTAGATAATATTTCTTATGAGATGGATTCTTATCCCTCTTATAATACTTAATCAGGAGCATAAATCCAAGATGCATTAGCTAACTATCTGGTTAACACACCACCTTATTCAAAACAAGACCAAGAAAAAAACATGCAATACCTAGCTACAATACCCATAGTGGATGAGCTAGTACTTCAACAGTCATATTCTACTAATATGACTTCCATGTATTCCATTTTTTTTAGTGACATTTGTTAGAGAACAAAGATGATATTTTGGTTAGAGACATAGAGGTAGCGACCAAGTTTCCAATATACTTTCCCCATAAAAATTTACCAAGTCTAGTAAGAGTGTCCCACAATATTATTTACGATCAATAAGCTTCTTCTATAAATCCTATGGATTTAGTCTAAATAACATACCAAGATCCTAATATATCTAATCAAGGAAAAAACATCATGGAAGATCACTTTAACTAAATGTAGATAGCATATCAAACCTACTTGAATCTAGCACATGATTTCAATTAGATGAACATGGTGAGTAAATCTCTCATTGACCTAGTTACTTCAATAGGAGTGTTGATAGAGTTAACTAGACAAGAGAATTCAAATTCTAACCCATTCATGTAAACCACTTTGATAGATAACTTGATTCATATGCTCATTATTAAAGAAATGTATTCATCATCTACACAGAATAGTGAACCAAATGTAGTAGACAATGTGTAAACAAGGTCCAATCCTGATCAAAGTGGTACTAATGCACAAACAAATATCCAATAATATGTGCTTATAGTTCATCCCATGAGTGGATCATCATACTAGGGATTAGGATTTTCTACACCCCAACCTCAACTAGTTTCTTCTTCAAGTGTACAACTTAAGGGATTAGGTAATCAAACAACAGCTAATGTCACACCTCAATGATAGAATGTGACAAATCCTACTCCTCCTCAATAAGTAATGAGTAGAAATCTAAAATAGCAGACACAATCTAGTATATCAATGCAATAGAGGATAAATACATTGCCACCTCAAGCAAGGGTAACAAATGTTCCACCTTGCCAGGTAACAATGAACATACCTCTTTAATTGCAGACTAATATGCCAATTCAAAACCAAGTAATGACTAGTCAATAATGTGCAAATATTGGTCAGTGATAGATACCAAATCTACAACCTATTTTCACTTCCTCATAGGGATTCATGCAACAAGGAGGTCCCCATATTTCTCAAGTACATACTAGACAATTGTTGGTTTAAAATGTGCCACAAATTTAGAGACAGGGTCTTGGACCACAAGTCCCCACTCAACAGTAAGGTTCAATTAGTCAGTAACATGTCCCTTTTTAACCATAGCAAGCACAATATAGTTATATACCTCTATCCCAACCACAAAATCCTCTAATTCAAACCTTTATCGCCAACCCAAACCAGAATATCACACAATCAAATGTGCAATTTCAAGTATATCCTAATCGATGTATGCATATTCCTAGTCCATTCCCCAACCAAACTAATATACCCTAATAGGTATCTCCATCATACCTTGGTCAAAGTGTCCCACTTATGACTTTCCAACTAATATTTTCCCTCAAACTAATGTTCCTTCTAGTTTCCTATCCCAAGAATTACAATAGATGAAGGATGCGATTGTTGCCATTCAAGCTGGGTAAACAGATTAAAAAGTTCAAATTAGATGACATGTGTTCCTACCCATTTAACATGGAGTATTTGTAGATACCATTTCCTCCAAGTTATGAACCACCAAAATTTGACAAATACAAAGGGAAAGGTGACCCTAAGGCTCATTTTACCAAATTCTTTGTTGCATGTCAACCAGTGGCATATAGTGACATTTACCTTTTGTTGTTGTTTCCAAGGAGCTTGGTTGGATAAGCCTTGGAGTGGTTTTTAAAGTTACCCAAAAATTTAGTAATGGATTTTGATGATATTTTTGATAAATTTGTGTAACACTTTTCCTATAATCTCAAGCATGATATTTCATTAGTGGACTTAATGCAAGCAAATCAAAAAGCTAGTGAGAGTTTTTCAAGTTTACTAGATAAACAATTAGCCATTGTGTTTACTAAAAATTTTCACAGTGAGATAGCTTATCATTTGGAACTAAAATGTGTGCATGCTTTCAAGGAAATCATTGACAAAAGCTTGTTGATTCAGAGAGCACTCATCAATAAAGTATTTATCAAGCTTAATTCAACTAATCAAAATCAAGGTACCAATTAGAGAAATGACCAGCATCCCATTCAAGCACCAGCATCACAACCAGCACATGCCAATAACCATGAAAGACTGAAGCAATTCAACCATAATAGGAATGTTGTGGGAAATGGAGTAATTGAATCTTGTCATGTCCAAATGGTGCAAACATCATCTACACCACATTTTTATCTTACTCCTACCCATAAACCTCTCTAACCAATAATTCAAGAATAATAACCAAGACCTGTACAACAAATACAATAGTCATTACTATTGTAAACCCTCCTCCTAAGAGAACCGTACCTACACATCATGTCTTTAGTGACCTAGGAGAACCTATTGAGTCTATATTTTTCAAGCTTGATGCCACTAATATGATTAGTTGGCCTATACCAAAGTATTATCTGAAAGGCATTCCTTATCCTAATTGGTATCATGAAAGCAAATTTTGTGACTATCATCAGGTCAATGGGCATAATCTATGAAGATGTGTCCAAATCAAGCATTTAATTGAAAATATGTTAGAGAATGGGGAGATAACATTGAATAATGGTGTTTTCACATCCACACAAACTATTTGGATTTATCCAAACCCCTTTCCTCAACATAACAATCAGTAGCAGTAAAATAATCAACAATAGTAATAACAATGACCAGTGCAATAGCAAAATCAATAGTATCAAAATCAAAGGCCGAACCAGTAAAATCAACAAAATCAGAAATAAAACCCAAAATGATAGAATAATATAAAAAAACAAGGTCATAATGGTAACAACTAACAAACCTACCATGCAGTTGCACAAGACTACAATAGGGTTTTAGTTCATATTGTAGGGGGTAGCATTAATACCATTTCCATTAATCCTAGACCAAGAACTAATCAGCCTAGACCATTGCTAAATAACAACATTTAGCCAAATTACATGGATAATCCTTCTTTGACCTAGGAATGCATTTAAGAAAACAAAACAACTAGGACTTCCCCTTTTAGACCTTATATCAATAACTCTTCCTTGCCACATGACCACGTGTAAATGTACCAACAACCAAGACTTATCCTATCTAGTCCCACACCATTCCCAACATTGATTAGAAATAATGATCTAGTATTTAATCTTGATTATATTATCACAACTCGAAGGTAAAATATTAATATTCTAGGCCCACAACCATCTACCACTTTGCTTGTCATTCAACCAACTATTTAACCTTAGAATACACCATTCACTACTAACCAAGATAAGAAATTTGATATTGTGGAACAATTATAACAGACACCGGCACAAATTTTTATTTTATATTTGTTGCGAATGTCAATAATCCACAAGAACATCTTGAATGATTTTTTGACCCAATCCACTGTTGCTAGTGACATATCCCCT
The DNA here is from genome assembly GCA_037957365.1 of Torreya grandis. Classification (NCBI taxonomy): domain Eukaryota; kingdom Viridiplantae; phylum Streptophyta; class Pinopsida; order Cupressales; family Taxaceae; genus Torreya; species Torreya grandis. The sequence continues at coordinate 138,375 of JARHVA010000227.1, read as the reverse complement.
GATAAATTTCAAGATTTGGTTAGAAACTTAGCTCCAACCCAACAAGTCACATTCAACCAAAGTGATATGTCTCCTCTTGGCCCACTTCATAATAATCCATTATACATAGAAGTTTATATAAAGTGGTATAAAGTGAAATATTTTCTTATCGATAATGGGTCCAACCTCAACATAGTGTCTTTAAAGCTCATCAAGCTTCTTGGGTAGACAATGGCATATCTTCAGCCAAAAACAATAACTATCAAATCCTATGATAATCAGGAAAGATAATCATAAGGCACCATTAGTTTGCTAATTATCATTGGGCCTTTGATCCATGATACACTTTACCATGTGCTTGATCTTGAGTTATCATACAATATACTTCTAGGCAGTCCTTGGTTACATGAAATTCATGCAGTCCCATAAACATTGCACCAATGTATCAAGTTTTCCCACTTAGGGATGGAAGTGAATATTCCAAGAGATTTACATCCTTATGAACACTTCAAATATATTAAGGCTGAATTTCAAAGCTACAATTATTAGTACAACATGAATCCAAGTTCCAAATAGGATTAAAAAAAGGTTATACATATTAATCCTTTACTAGATAATTGCATAGATCTTAATACCTTGGATCCCCTTTCCCACATGCTACCTCTTGAAGCTTCTAATCATTTCACCATTTCAAATAATGGATTGGGAGAGTATGTGACCCATGATACATTTCATATTTTAAATCTTTCTTAGAATTTGAAAAATTTGGGTGACCTAAAGCCACCCCACATATGCATTGGCAACAAAAGAACAAAGATAAGGGACCTATCACATTTGTATTAGCATCTATCCTAGGACCTGGCCCTCTTGAAGGGGATGAATAATGGTTATACAATGATAGCCAAGTTAATTTTTATAAAAATACAAAGTATCTTATTCCTAATAGGATCATGGAGCATCATAATTATGAAGGAAGAGGCCTTAGATTGAATTAACAAGGAACCATCAAGCCAATTTCCATGACTAAGTATGAAAGACCTTATGGACTTAGATTTAAACTACCTGGGGGTAACCCCACATATCTTATTCAAAATCCATCACCAATGACTAGTGATGATGATGTCAATAATGAAGTAGAGTTTGATCATTATCTCACCTTTGATGACCTAGCTAAAACCAACATGTTTAATAACAATGCCATTTTTACCCTTACCCTGACCATTCATCACAACCCATTGCCATTATATTATCCTCAACTGATATATTAGGACAAATAAGAATATAGTCTATCAATTTATGAGTTCTAGAATGATGAGGAATTCTATGACTTTTTAGGCCTTAGAGATGATATTCTATTGGGAGATCACAAATTAGGATTTTCAATCACATTGAATCTTGCAACCTATTTTGGAGAGCGAGTGAACACCCTTAGCCAAAAATAAATAAGTAAAACATTGAGGTCCCAAAGAGAAAACCTCTTTGAGGCACTTTTTAACCAAGGAAAAAGTAAAGATAAAGGCCAATCTAGTGGTGAAAACTTGTTTCAAGCACCATTAGATGGGGGTGTTCATTCTTCTTCAAATTTAGACTAGGAGACCACCAATAATGAACTTACCTATGGATATGAGTTTAGCTTTGATAAATAACAAGTATTTGATCAAATTATTCAATAATTTCCAACTTTTCTTGTCACATGGATAGATCTCCCATTAGGAGACTCAGATTCATCATGCCTAGGAGAAGCTGAAGAGCAAGTCCTAATGAAGGACCCTGACATAATTCAATAGTTCAAGTCATTGCCTACTATCCTAGAAGATGGTTTGACCCTTCTAGTTAAAGATATAATAGAGGTAAATATTAGGACTCTATCAGACCTGAAATGGATAAAATTAGGTGCATCTCTTACTAAAGAGGAACAAGATGTCTTTACAGCTCCATTAAGATGATTTGTAGATATCTTTAGATGGGTCTATTCTAACATGCCAGGTTTAGACCCCATCTTTATTCTGCACCACCTTATGGTTAATCCTAATGCCAAACCAATAAAATAAAATATACATAAGATGCATCCTCGCATTTCTATATTGGTAAAGAAAGAGTTAGAAAAACTATCAAAAGTAGGATGTATATGATCCATTGACTACTTAGAATAGATCTCTAATGTGGCACCTATTAGTAAAAAGCTTGAAGGGATCAAAATTTGTACTGATTTTCAAGACATCAACAAAGCTTGTCCTAAAGATGATTTTCCCTTGCCTAATATTGACATGATCATCAACTCCATGGCAGGTTATGAAATGCTTTCACTCATGGATGGCTTTTTAGGGTACAACCAGATTAGAATAGCACTAGAAGACCAACATAAAATAGTGTTCACCACTCCATGGGGAACATTTTGTTATTAGGTAATGTCATTTGGCTTTAAGAATTTTGGAGCTACATATCAAAGGGCCATAACTATCATATTCCATGATATAATGCATGATATTATTGAAGACTATGTTGATGACATATTAGGAAAATCTAAAACCAGGGCTGACCATCTAGCAATGTTGCATAATATATTTGAAAGATTACAGGAGTACAAAGTTAGACTCAATCCAAATAAATATGTGTTCAGTGTAAATTTTGCCAAACTACTTGGCTTCATTGTGTCTCATAAAGGTATTAAAGTCAATCTAGTTAAAGTCCATGCTATAATTGAGATGCTACCACCACCAATTTAAAGTAACTCCATAGTTTATAGGGTAAGATCCAGTCAATTTGATACTTCATCTCTCAATTAGAAAACAAATTCCATCCATTTATACACCTTTTGAAGAAAGGAGTTGCATTTCACTAGGATGATCACTGCCAAACAACTTTTCAACAACTCAAAGACTATCTTGTTAATCTGCATATTTTATTACCTCCTATGCTAGGAAAGCCATTCTTGTTATACCTATCAGATACCAACCATGCTCTAGGGACACTCATGGCTCAACATGATGATAATGGAAAAGAGCATGCCACATACTGTCTAAGCCATACCTTGGTTACATATGAACATAACTATGCACCCATTGAAAAAGCTTGTATGGCCATGGTCTTTACAGCTCAGAAATTGCACCATTACATGTTGAGTAATAAGACCATGGTCATTTCAAAGGTAGATCCACTAAAGCATATACTATCTAAAATAGCTTTGCAAGGTACAATGGCTAAATGGATCATGATTCTCAGTGAGTTTGACATAGATTATGTCAATCAGAAGGCAATCAAGGGTCAAGTTCTTATAGATCAACTTGTTGAAGCACCTTTCATAGACATACATCCACTCACATTTCAATTTCCTAATGAATCCATCATGACCATCATTGACGCACCCCTTGAGGAGTAACCTTGGAAGATATATTTTAATGGTTCATTTACTGCACGTGTATTGGGGGCAGGCCTATTGTTTATTATACCATAGGGGTTTTTAATCCCTAAATCATTCAAAATTAGCTTTTCTTGTACAAATAACAGGATTGAGTATGAATCACTTATTGCAGGACTTCAACAAGTAGTGCATTAAAATATATCTCATCTCCAAGTTTATGGTGATTCTCAATTAATCATCAATCAGGTCACAGATCATTTTTAGACCAAAAATGACAAGTTGGTTCCATATAAAGCCAAGGTCAACACTCTTAAATAACAAATTGCCAACATTTGGTTGGAGCACATACCAAGGGCTAGCAACAAAACTGTAGATGCCATGGCCACTATTAGCTCTCTAATTCAACAAATAGATAAAGCTATAGAGTATCAGTTCCTCATCGAGAATTTATCAGCACTAGCTCATGAACCTTCAACCATTACCATGATTTATGACATTTTTGGTCCTAATTATATCTGGTACTCAAACCTTTACAACTACCTTCATTACCAAGTGATACCACCTAACCTATCTCAAAAACAAACTAAAGCCTTCATTCATCATTCCACTCATTATGCTCTACTTGGATCCACCCTTTATCAATGTAGTTTTGATGGGACTCTACTTCATTTTTTAACTTCAGTACAATCTACACTAGTGTTAAGAGAAGTTCACGATGGAGTATATGGAGCTCATTCTAGTAGGGCAGTCCTATCCAAAAATATCTTGTGTACTAGTTATTATTGGCCCATAATGGATGTAGAGGCCACTACATATGTAAAAAAGTGTGACAAATGTCAACGACATGCTAATCTGATTCATGCCCCAAACTCTGAAGCTGATGTTAACACCATGGCCATTTTCTACATGGGGACTTGATCTCATTAGGAATATTAACCCCACTTCATCTAATGGCCATAAACATATCCTTACTACCACTAAATATTTCACTAAGTGGGTTGAAGCTATACCCCTCACTTACGTGACTGAAAATCAAATTTCCAAATTTATTTTCAACCATCTCATTTGCAACTATGGTATCCCCTCTAACATTATATATGATAATGGAGGATCATTCAAGAATAAGGATTTAGACTAGTTATGTACTAAATATGATATCACATAGCATTTTTTACATCATATTACCCTCAAGGTAATGGCCAAGCTAAGGCATCCAACAAAACCATTATCAATATTCTCAAAAATATTGTCAATGATGTCGGTCATGATTAGCACTTACAGATATTCCCTACCCTTTAGGCATACCATACCAATCATCATACCCCCACAAGAGCCACTTCATACTCACTTGTTTATGGTATTGAATTCATCCTTCCCTTTGAGGTTGAATTGCCTTCACTATGCATCTCTTTCAAGCATGTCTTAGATAATCATGACTATTGAGTAGCCTACATACAAGAGCTAGATCTACTTAATGAGAAACACATAGCCATGCTCAAAAATATTCAAGCGTATCAAAACCAACTCAAAGGCCACTATAATCAACATGTTAAGTATAGAACATTTGAACTTGGTGATCTTGTTCTTAAAGAAAACCAAAAGAATGCCACGGTTGAGAAGAAGCATAAAGAGAAATTCAAACTAAATTAGATAGGGCCTTTGATCATTACTATAGATTATGGATCAAGATCATATAGGCTCACCACACTAAATAGAGATGAAATTCCTAAGTCAATGAATATTATTCATCTTAAGTGGTACTATGATTGAGCGCTAAGGTGTATTGTCTATAAGGACCATTTTAGTTATGCCATTTTATCACTATTCTTGTTTGTACAAATACCATCCTTATTCATCCTCTTTGTTGTAACCATTTTACCATTATGTTCTATCGACCTACTGTGTTCTAAATCTTAGACCATTTAACCTTAGTTTTTTCCATTCATTACGTAGTTTCAACATCAAGATATCTAATCAGTTTTATCAGTTGGTTTAAGTACTTCAGATAGAAATTATATTTTGGGATAATTTGATATAAGTTTTAGCAGTTATATCTTTTGTTTGTTATTAATTTCTTACCACTAGTCTTGCTACTAATTATAACCACCTTTGGTAAAATTAGTACCATTGATCTATGTCATTATGTCTTGGTTATAACTGCCTATGGAAAAACTAGGGGAAATATCAAGCCTTGACGTACCAACTCACCACTTCCTATGTCATACTTTATCTTTTTACCAACTATGACTATTTTATTTGAATTGACTACTACACTAGTCAAAATTCCTTCACTATAAGGGTAGAACTACAGTGACTTGAGGTCCTACTCTGGGACTATGTAGGCAATGCTCAATACTTATTGAGGTTAGCTTAGTGACCCTTTATATATGCTCTCACCATTTTATGAGTAACCTATTCCATGCTCTCACTATTTTGTGAAAAAGCTAAGCCATGCTCTCACCATTTTGAAATCAACCTAAGCCATGCTCTCACCATTTTTTGAGCAACCTAAGTTTGAATACTCTCACCATTTTATGATCTTGAATCGTTTAGTGTCTCATCATTCTTGATTGATTTGAGATACTTCAAAAAATTCTAAAAACATTTGAAAAATCGTTAGAAAACAATAAAAACACTGACCATTTCTTTGCCTTAGGGATTCTGGGAACCCTTACTAAGTTACAAGTAAATCATTTGTCATTTAGTTCCCCCATCCTTTTTGGCCTTTTTCTCTCATGCACTTGTCATTTTACAAGACCATTTTTATTCTTCTATTACATCTATTAACTTTGTTTTCCTCAATTATCACATTCTTCTCATTCTCTATGAGAACTACATTTGGCCTGAAGTTTTTTATTGGATATTACATCCATGGAACTAAGTAGGTAGTGTCCAATTGCCTATTGCATATGGAGATAGCTCAGCCACCCCCTTCCTTTTCTTATATTCCTCCATTTTATCCATTTGTTAAGTTGTCACCTATTTTATAGGGGCAATGTTCATAAGGTTTCTATTACATTGTTTGTTTGTTTGTTTTTCCTTATTTTTATTGGTTTGTCTACTTATTTATTTGCTTTCAGCACGGTTGCCTTAATTCAGTTTATGTGTATTCATTGGGTGATTCCTTTCCCACACTTATACTTGAATCTATACATATTCATATGTTTACATTGTCATCATGATTTCTATCATTAGAGCATTATTTTCTATTGAGTATTAGATTACGAGAGTCGATCCTTATACATATTTCGGCCAAGTCCTCATGATGTTATACCATGATTCCTATTGACACGTGCTACAAAAAATCTCAACTTTAAGAAGTCTATTCAGTAAATGGTAGCATATCTTTGGCACCGACATCCTGATTTAATCCTAATCATATCCCAAATGGAGTAATTAACCATGAAAGAATTTCAACCTTTATTAGTTTGGATGAGCATCTCCCTACTAGAAGGTTGTTTCAATTCATCATTACCCTCTATGTTAAGTTGTCATCATCCTCAACCAATTTTATCATGTTTTCCATAATTGGGGTCTAATGATTATAACCACCTATGGGAAAATCATTACACACCGTCCCACTTGTATTTCTCAATGATTATAACCACCTTTGGGCAAATCATTATGTTGTCACCGCATTAATTTTTATACCTATACAGGGGCATGTTGTTATCTTTTTTGTCTATCCTAACTGGGGTAGTGCCATCTTCTTGATGATTATAACCACCTTTGGGTAAATCATTATGTTATCATACCACATTGCTACTATCGGGGTATAATGTTTATAACCACCTTTGGGAAAACCATTGTACACCATCCCACTTGCATTATCAATTATTTTAACTACTTTTTTACTATCAATATGTTTTCACCACATCATCTTTCCTTTCTTTGGTCTCCTCATTTTTCTTCTTTCTTTTTGAGGGATGGTTTGTCGACCTACTTATGCCAACCATTCTCTCAAGGGGGCATCATATAGTTAGTTTATCATCATTGCAGTTATAGGAATACATGACCTTTTCATTATTTGAGAATATGTTACTATGCTTATATATTTTAACACCTTCCCAAACAGGGGTAAATTGTACACACCTAAATCTAGCCATTGATAACCTCCAATCAGGCTTTTGACCAATTTCCACCCAAAATGCACAATTTGGCCTAAAAACACTAAAACATGTTAAATGATGTGAAAATGACATATTCAAGTGTTGATTTTTTCTAGGGTATCCCTAAATGGGGCAATGTAATTATGGGCTAGCTAACTTTGATCAGATCATTCTGAGTCAAAATGCCAATTTTGCACATAGGTGCTCTGGATTTCTCTTTCCTATCAAATCTTCTACATAAGAAATGTGCCTTTGTTATTTTTTTTGGAAACATCATAAATGGTAATATGGATCCAACACATCTGAGATTACCTCTCAATTCCAATCCAGTCAAATTTTGGACTAATAACAAGGCATTTTGATCAATTTGAGTAATTTGTGCACAAAGTGTTTAAACATGCTTAAGGGCTAATTAACCCAAATCAGGGCCTAATTAATAATTCCATGGAAACTTGTTGAATAATTTGTTTTAGAAATGAATATTTAATATTTGCATCATCAAGTAACCTCATTTCTTGGGAAGACATCCCTAGGCTATAAATGCCATAAATATCAGGATTCATGTCCTTCATGCCTCACCAATGCCTTCCATGATGCCCTCCATGCCTCTTAATTGTCCCTTCTTCCAATGTCATGATGAGGATAATTAAAAACTTAATTCCAAAAATTTAACTAATCTTCAACCACACATCTTTATCTCAGGATTGTGGTTTAGGTTGATTCTAGACATTTATAAAAATCTATAAATAGAGAGGCCATGAACATCATTTCTAACACATGATAATGCAAAGTTATAATACATAATTGATTACAAAGCTTCAAGAAATTAGTGTTACCATGAAAAATTGATTCCAATCCAAGCCAATCCACAAGCCAAAGGTGCCAAGGAGATATGGAGGTAGCCAAGCTTCTATTGCCAAGGACTTCATGAGCACAAAACTGAGTAAGCCACTACTATAAAGGCATTTGGAGCATCCAAGGAAGGTGAAGGAATTCTTTTGTTTTATTCCTTAATTTTTAGTTGTGTTTGTCATTTGTTTTTATTAACTAAGCTCTCCCTGGTGTTTAGTCCTAGATATGTTATGCTATTAGTGTGTTTCTTTCATTTTATTTTCATTTTGGAACTAACACCATACTAACCATCCTCTCTAGAGTCAAATTCCTAGATCATAGTAATTTTGAATCATAAAATAGAATTTTTTTAATAATTTTACTACATACTTTCCCAAAAAATATAACTTATGTGAATGTATTATGTATGTAGGGTTGTCCCATGACATCTGATAATCTAATTTAGATGGTTAGTAGGGAAACATTTCCTATCTCAAATGCCTACTCATGCAGCTCAACCTACCATTAACCCAATTGAGCGTCAAAATTAGATTAAGCAGGACCATGAGATTTTAATAAGTGCATGTTTAAATGCTTTTTATTCTATTTTAAAATTAATTTATTAACTTGGTTACATACATATTTTATGTTAATTTTCTAATAATACTTGCATTTGAACAGGTTCAGCTGCAGGCAAGATTTGAGTGTAGGACCCGAAGTCAAACCTTGGAGCAATCCAAAGCATTGGAGGGATATTTATATACCAACATGGCATAAAAGGGAGGGTATTATTTGAGTAATGAAAAGAGAGGGAGTTTATTTAATGATTAGCTCATGTTTACATGATGTACTTTTTTGTATGCCTATATGGAAAAGTATGCATTTTTATATGCCTATATGGCAATCTATGTATTATTGACATTGCACATGTGCCTATATGGTATTCACCTAACATTTTATTATGTTTTTATTTTTTAAGCATTTGTGGATTTTATTATTATATTGTAAAACTAATTTATGATAAATGAGGTATCTTGACTTCCATTATCAACAATGAATTGTAATATTTGACCGTTGATCCACAATTGATAATTTTAGGTGATTTGAACAATGAATTATAATTAAAAAATTGTAAGACTCTAAAAGAGTTGAACAATGATATTACTAGAAATATTTTTGTATTGATAATGTATCAACCTCATTTTATTAATCTATGTTCACTAGTTTAATATGTCAATATGGCATAGCATTGAAAATAGGGTCTCCTAACTATAAAACATTCATTAGGATGGGCCCCTCACTCTCCATAGTATAAACTTGTAAAAATGCCACCATCACCTTAATATTTTTAGGGATGGTCTCCACTTTCACATAAATAATAACCCAATTAGGCAACCCCTATGTATAAATATCAATCCAATTATGCACCTTCATATCACTATAGATAATATGGTGGGTATTCTAATCAATAATAGCAATGAATTTAACCCCAAAGATAGGGATATTATACTAGTAGCTACCAAAGTAATAGGAAATGGAAAATATACTATACATATCTTATCACTTTCTATTTATGTGGGGAGGTAATTCATATCACATGAAACTTCCCATGCAATCCTTAACTAGTTATTTATTGGACTTATTATAGAGTCATAGGATATAGCATAAAATGAAGGATTGTTCTGTCCTATAAAATCATAGGAAGGATAGTATGGTGTGAAATGTGAATAAGGTAATCACTCAGCCAAAATATAAATATTTCATCTATGCTATCATCTAAAACTAATACAAGTAAAAATGTATCCCACCTTTATAGATGCCTATATAAATTCCCATCTAAAATGTGTATGAGGATAAATATTTAGATCCTATGAGAGAGAGAGTCTTGATGAATGAAGTAGACCATTTTTTTCATTAATCTAAAATAAATATACTAGTGAAGGATATTTTATGACTATTGAGGTCTTGATGTATGAAAAAATTATGTGAATAATGTTACAAGAATGGGTATTCATAGCTCTAACAAACCTTTTAAAACTAGTAATTACTTTTTATAATGAGTATAATTCTCAAAATATCATAAATTTATTGTATAATCTACTAGCAAGTGCAAATATAGGGTATAAAATATCAAAATTAATGTGATGCAAGAGCATCAACTAATGAAGACAAGTTTGTACATATTGAGTCTTGTTGTAAGCAATAAGGAGCTATATCATGCGCTATTGTACATGAAATGGTCATTATGAGTTATATATAGCTTTTTATAATTATCATGGACATTTAATTACCTCCCTAGTATGTAATAGGTCTATTTGAGAAAGTATAGTGGTCTTAAGAATAATGTTTGAAATTTCCCTCCAAAAAGGAAAATTTTGAATCTTTGAATGTTTGAAGGCTTGTAAGCTTTGTAGAAAGTTTTAAAATGTAAATGAGATCAAATTACCTATTTTAAAACCATATTATACCCTCAAACTTAGTCAAGAACAACTTTAAAGAAGAATTGGTACACCTAAGGCTAAAACAAGCAAGTTTGAGCAAGTTCAAAGTTTGTTGAGGAGTTTAGGGATTGTTCCAACTATAAAATATTATTATAAATGTTTACTTTCTCATTATGTGGGTCAAATAATTGGGATAGGAGGCCAAAATATTATATAAATTAAGCCAAAGAGGTCATCTGGAGATTGGAGAAACATTGGTGAAGCTTGGAGGAGGATCTCTCCAGGAGGATTTTAGGTAGACTGAGCCTATAGTATGCTTATTCTACATAATAAGAGACATATATATGCTTTTAATAAAAATTTTTTAAGAATAAAAGGATCTTGAAGGCTTTTTGAATTATCCCTTCAGTTTGTAAGTATCTTGTTTATATGATTCTTGAGGTAATTCATGCTAATTGAGTATGATGGCATTAACAATGGGTGTTGGATCATGGTTGGAGATCATTTGATTAACTAAATATTTTCAATGTAATATATAAAAATATTTAATAAATTATTATTATGTCAAAAGAATCATAAGAATAAATTAATGAATTTTTTGCCTTAGCAAAACAAGAAATTATAAGTTGCAGGGTATAGTTCAAGGGAAAAGAGAGTATTTCAGTTGAAAATAAGGTTAAATAAACATTTTAATGGATTAATTAGGACTTAAATAGTCATATAAAGTCTTGGAATAACCTATGGTAAAACTAAAATCTTAAAATCAATCAATACATGGTTCAATGTCTTCAAAACATGGTTCTATACACTAGAAGTCATGCAAAGCTTATAGCTGGGAATAAACCATTAATCATCAAGCCTTAGGTTTAGAAGAGAAAATTTAAGGTGTATTCATACAAATATTTATAATTAAATTTTAGGTCTTGAAGTTTAAATTTTTTCAATTTATAAAATTATTTATAAACAATCCGCTTGTTATCCTGAACCAATCTAGAGCTAAAGGTTTGAGCAAAATTCCATTTTAGGAAGAATTGAGGGTTGTCCAATGATGTTTTATGATGGGATAATTTTTTTGGAATGAAAATATAATTTTTTACCTCCTTATGAGCTTTTAATAACCTATATAAATTTATAGAGGTTAGAATCTCAGTCAAACCCTATGAAAAGGCTTCAAAAAGTGTGTTTTCTTATATTTTATGATAAGATTAGGCCTAAAACCTATGGAAATGGATGTAAGGATGTTTTACAAACCTTAAATAGGTATTAATTCCATTTTTAGAGCCAATAAATTTAAACAAGATGTAGATGGTAGTTTTATACACCCTTATGTATTAACTTGGTGCATCATCACATTATTATGTTATTTCTAACATAATGGCCCACCATTCATAATTATTTTAAATAATTACATTCACCCCACCCATCTAATTTTACCACTTAGGTTAATTAGATTTAAATACTATAGTTAAATAGTAATTAACCCCTTTTTACCATTTCTAACCATAAAATCCTAAAAATAAATATAAACAAACCTATTCAACCTCCCAACAACCCTTCTAACAACTTACCCTCATCAAAAACCCATGCAAACAACTTAGTGTTACATTCACTTAGTTTGGCATGCGCTTTGAAACAACCCAAGCCAACTTTTAACCAAATTGGGATGATCAATGTCGATCCTCTGTGATCGATGTTGATTCTCTCAGATCGACATCGATCCCTGCTAAACTTTCAAAACATTCTAGCATGCCCGATGGGATACTTAAGGTCTCATTTTTCTTGTTAAAAATTCAAATTTTGAATTTTAGTCTCTTTCCCTTTCTTTATTTGATGTATTCATCCAAAGAATATTAAATTTGCATGTTTTTCTATTAAGGTTAAAATACATTGCATTCATCTTCCCTATTTAGGTTCTTTCACATAGAATAATCTAGGTAATAATCTATCATAGTTATCATTTTAGCCACACACAATCCAAATCACTGTCATAAATTAACACATCTAAACACCTGACATAAGGAAATTGATAGGGATTTCATCACCTCATGGTAACCTTTTTTTAGTAATCCCACTTGGATTTCACCACTAAGGGGAAGACCAACTCAGTTCTCTAGCTGAGTATAATCTCTATATCATCAATATATATTGGCTAAGCACTCACACTAGCTATGGGATTGTGATGTGAGGGGATCAAGCCCTAAGTATCAATCCATGTAACACTACCAGTACAGATCTCCTTTGAGTACCAAAATAAAACACCTAAAACCATCCTTAGATTACCATTTCTTAGGACCTTCTTTATCCTTTTTATTTATTTATTTTCACATCTTAAAGTTAAAAGAGATCAAAAACTTTTTTGGAATGAATTTATTTTGTCTTTAGTTCAAACCTTAAAAGTGAGATAATTCAAAAAAAAATTGTTGTTTTATATTTATTTTTACTTTTTTGTCCCATGATTTTAACTAGACAGTAGTCAAAGAAAGAGTTTGAGGAGGGTGTCACATCTTCTCCTATGGACCACACATATATTCCTTCCTCTACCCCTGAGTCCTTTGAGAATTATGTGTTCCCACACTTTTATCCTCAAGGAGATCCTTCCTTTGCAGACATATTGGACAATAACCCCATTGCTCTCAATTACTATCTTAATAGTTGAGCAATATATATTTCCCCTTCCCCCCATTCTTGATATAAATATAGGATGCCTTTCAAGGAAACTGAGCAAATTGAAGAATTTACCATGGCCATGGTAACCTTTTCTATTGAATCTCTTCCATGTGGTTCTAATACCCAAGTGATGCAACCTTTAGAAAACCAAACACCCATAGTATCTACCAATTCTCCAACCTCCATTACTCAGACTCAAAATACTTAGCCTACATCCACTATTCCTCCTCAAATGTTAGTAGTATAAATTTTTTCAAGTCTACCTCCCATCAGAATGACTCTAGCACATAGTTCTCAAGCTCTACCACACACGCAAAAAATACCTCACACATAACAAATCCCTTTAACACAACCTCCCCAATAGTATGTCTCCTCGACTACCCAGTACATGACTTCATCATAACCATCGATAACCACCTACTTATAGTTTTCTATGTATCAAAATATTCCACTACAAATCCCATAATATGTGGTGCCATCCCAACCCATTATGTCCACTGTAGTTAGATACTCTTCTTCATAACCCCTGTCTACTCCCTTGCCAAATTACCAAATTCCTTAGTAAGGTATCTTAGGAAACGTGCCTCAAAATAATACCCAAGTAGACATCATAAACATGTTTATGAATAGGATGGCTAATTTAGAAGCCTCTACCTCTGAACATAATAATATGCTCACATATGAGCAATTTTTTAATGAACCTATCCACCCATCTATTTCTATTTAACCATATCCCCCACAATGGGAACATCCCAAGTTTACTAAGTTTTAGAACAAGGAAAATCCCTAGCAGCATCTTAGAGCCTTTCAACATGCATGTTACCTTATATTACATGATGACACATTTGTTAGGTTGTGGAGCTAAAATCTTCACTGATGCAGACATGGAGGAGGTCATTGGGAGAGGTTGCTGAGTGTCACAGACACTGGCGTCGGTCAAGCCAACCAACGTTGGCAGGATTAGACATAAGAGCAACTAATGTCGGTCAGGGATCGGTTGGCATCGGCACCTCCAGGCAAACAGGGACTGATGTCAGTCGCATGTGTGGTTCAGAACTATGAGTGTTATGGACAGTTAGTTAACGAACTGGTTGTTTGCATGATGAGAGCCAATTTTAGACTCAAAGTTGTGGATCTAATTATTGTAATTAGGTGTCTAATTATTGTTTGCATGAGATCTATTTAAGAGACTCATAGGTTGTATTGTAAAGTGTGCTAGAGAGTAAGAGAGCAAATATTAGCTCCTTTTGTGTGTGAAGAGAGCATGGTGTGTTCCTCCTAGTGCCACAGTGCCAAGTCTGGGTGCTAGTTTGGAGAATTAGAGGGGTTCTTCATGTATGTAGGATCTTGGTCAGCAAGTGTGCATGGCTACTTTTGGAGATCTACATGGGTAAGTAAGATCATTGATCTACAGGTGTATGTGTGTGCATGATCCAGGTTTGTAGGTGTGCAGAACCAGATTGACTTGTAGGTGTGCAAAATTAGGGAGGATAGCAACACAACAAGGAGCATGATCAAGCAGGATCTACTTGGAGTACAGTGTGTACTCAAAAAGAGAGCAAGAGAGGAAGGCAAGGTAGTTCCTTCCATAAGTAAGATCGATTGGGTTGTAGGTTGTTACAGTTTAGGGGAGATCTACTTGAAGTATGATTGTGTACTTGGAGTGCGTGGAGCACTTGTGGAGTGCATGGAGCACTTGGGTATTGGCAGTAGTGGATACTGACTGATTGGAGGTGAACACCAACTCTGTGTTTGAGTTGTGTGTTGGGACCGTAAGAGAGAGAGAGCTTTGAGGAGAGAATTACTGTTCACTTGAGGTGTGGGAAGCCTCTGAGAGGTGGTGAAGAAGAAGTGGCATCTTCTTTATTGTATTCTTTTATGTATGAGTATTAATACAAGTTGTGTATTGTCTCTCATATTCTGTGTTGTTTTTGGTTTCTAGTTACTTGTTACTTCTGGTTAATTATGCATCTTAAGTTGCTTGTATATGGTAATCAATTGTGTGCTTCCTTGGGTTCTTAATAGTTGGTATCAAAGCTAATGTTGCAGGGAGTAGGTTTTGTGTTTGGTTACAGGTCACTCTCAGGGGTTTCTGATTGAGTGGGAGTATAGAAACGGTAGAAGAAAGTAAGCTATGAATGGAGAAACTGAATAGCACGAATGGTCACTTACGGTGTTATGGAAAGAAAGAGCAGGTAAAGAAAGATTGTTGGTTGGTAGTAGATCAGCATGAAGAAGCAGATGTTGTAGGTGTTTTTGCACAAGATGCTCTAGATAAATTTGAATCTTGTTTTACAAATTTTGTTGCCTCTTTCCATGCAGCCCCAAGTAGAGGGGTTGGTGAGCCTTGTCATAGTATTGGCAAAGGGGAAGTGTTGCTGAAATTGTAGGCGGCCAACACATGGGTGTTGAAGAAAGTCATGCAGGTCCCAGTCTTGGAGATGCAGCTAATTGATTTAGGAAAGTTGGGTGATGAGAGATACACAAGAACTCTCACAGCGGATGCACTTGAATTAGCTAGTGGTAAGAAAGCAGGTACTCTTTATCTACTTGCTTATATTACTGATTCTTTTTTTGTTGTGGAGACGTGGCTTTGTAGGCTTGGTCACATGAGCAAGAAGGAGATGCATGTTCTTAAGCGAAAGATAGATGTGTTTGATAGACTTAAGAACTGGAAAGCCTTAGTGTTCTTGGAGGAGATGATGGATAGAGTTCAGTGGATGGGGCTGGATACTTCTAAGCAGGGTAGTTTGGACATGGGTTTTGATTCAAAGGAGCTCACAGGTAAAAAGTCATCACTCACAGGGGATACATAGGTACCAACATTAGTTAGAAAGAACTAGACGTTGAATAGACAGGTGCCGATGTCGATCATGTGCAGATCGAAGCTAGTGATGTCGGGTAGGGTAAGACCGATGTCGAGTCAGGAGGACCAATGTCGGCAATAGGTAAGACTAACGTCAGTCAATAGGACCGATGTCATCAAAATGGGCACCGATGTCAACAGAGTTGGTAGTCAAGATAGGCACATGGAAACTGACGTTGGTCGGATGCAGACTGTGTAGTGACCGAGGTCAATCACTGTAACAGATTTTGGGCAGACAGCAAGCTGTCAAGGAGTCTCAAATGCCCATATGGAGGAATGAAAGTGGTAAGTAAGCCTCAAATTTGTTGTTCCTCTTCTTTATACTCATTGCTCACTACAGAGTAGGAAGGATCTAGGAAACAGTGGGAGCATGGCATGAATAGGATGCAGGACCAAATGAGAGATTTGGTAGGGTTGCCAGCTGGTATGAAAGCACAAAGAAGAATGGATTCCTTAGTTGAAGAATAGAGTGAATGGACATGTGAGATGGAAGGCCAGGTCATATGGTCTTGAGGAAGCTGCAGGATAGTGGTACAGGTTTGACAGGTGGATGACAAAGCATGGCTTTAGTCAATGTCAGGGTAACTACTGTGTTTGTCTTACCAGGTGGATGATGAGTTGTGACATTATCCTGTTGTTATATGTGGGTGATATGTTTGCTAGCAGGTTCATACATACAGGGTTTTTTGTTGAGCTAAGGGTAAGGTTAGTTCAGTGGCATGTCATGAGGAATTTAGAGCAGTGAAATTCTTTGGCATGGGAGACATGGAGATCACAGGTTGATTTTGTCTCCAGTGGGAGTTGATGTGAAGAAGGTGTTTGGCGAGGTTCATTATGTAGGATGCAAAATTGGAACACACTAAGGGCTGGACAGTTCAGTGTCCAAAATCACATGAGGTCTGGTATAGACCTGAGTTTGCCCAAGCAGTGGGTGTTGTCAAAGAGTTAGGAGCCAATTCGAGGAAGTGGGTTCTCAGGTATTTGAGAGGGACCAACAGTAGGGATTCATGTTATGCAGGTTCAGGACTTCACTACATGGGTTTGTAGGTTCGGATGTGGCAGGTTACTCAGATGACAGGAGGTGCACCATAGGATGTGTGGTGGGTGGTCTTCAGGGTTGAGCTTGAAGAGGGATACAAGCTAGGAAATAGATTAGATGGGGTACAAGTGCAGGTATAGTGCAGCTATTTATCTCCAAGTGGGAGATTGTTAGGTTATGGAGCTAAAAACTTCACTGATGCAGACATGGAGGAGGTCATTGGGAGAGGTTGTTGAGTGTCATAGACACTGGCGTCAGTCAGGCCAACCAACGTCAGCAGGATTAGATAGAAGAGCAACTGACGTCAGTCAGGGATCAGCTGGTGTCGGCACCTCCAAGTAGACAGGGACTGATGTCAGTCGCCTGTGTGGTTCAAAACTATGAGTGTTATGGATAGTTAGTTAACAAACCAGTTGTTTACATGATGAGAGCCAATTTTAGACTCAAAGCTACAGATCTAATTATTGTAATTAGGTGTCGAATTATTGTTTACATGAGATCTATTTAAGAGACTCATAGGCTATATTTTAAAGTGTGCTAGAGAGTAAGAGAGCAAATATTAGCTCCTTTTGTATGTGAAGAGAGCATGGTGTGTTCCTCCTAGTGCCACAGTGCCAAGTCTGGGTGTTGGTTTGGAGAATCAGAGGGGTTATTCATGTATGTAGGATCTTGGTCAGCAAGTGTGCATGGCTACTTTTGGAGATCTACATGGGTAAGTAAGATCATAGATCTGCAGGTGTATGTGTGTGCATGATCTAGGTTTGCAGGTGTGTAGAACCAGATTGATTTACAGGTGTGCAAGATCAGGGAGGATAGCAACACAATAGGGAGCAGGATCAGGCAAGATCTACTTAGAGTACAGTGTGTACTCAAAAAGAGAGCAAGAGAGGAAGGCAAGGTAGTTCCTTCCATAAGTAAGATCAGTTGGGTTGTAGGTTGTTGTAGTTCAGGGGAGATCTACTTGAAGTATGATTGTGTACTTGGAGTGTGTGGATCACTTGTGGAGTGCGTGGAGCACTTGGGTACTGGCAGTAGTGGATACTGAGTGGTTGGAGGTGAACACCAACTCTGTGTTTGAGTTGTGTGTTGGGACCGTAAGAGAGAGAGCTTTGAGGAGATAATTACTGTTCACTTGAGGTGTGGGAAGCCTTTGAGAGGTGGTGAAGAAGAAGTGGCATCTTCTTTATTGTATTCTTTTCTGTATGAGTATTAATACAAGTTGTGTATTGTCTCTCATATTCTGTGTTGTTTCTGGTTTCTAGTTACTTGTTACTTCTGGTTAATTATGCATCTTAAGTTGCTTGTATATGGTAATCAATTGTGTGCTTCCTCGGGTTCCTAAAAAAATTATTACTTAAGATATTTCCCATATCACTAGTAGGGGTAGCATTAGATTGGTACAGCTCCATCCCTTGGCATTCTCTCTTTTCCTTTGGGAAATTGGCCCAAATTTTCTTAAAACACTTCTTAATCAACATTACTCAAAAAGTGACTATCATGTATTTATACACCATTTGACAATTTGAAGATGAATCCATATTAGACTTTATGGTTCATTGGCATAGCCTAATCAACCAGTTAACCTTTTCCTTGCCACAACTTGAATTAATTGAATTGTTTTAATGTTATTGTGCAAAACATATCTTGTCCATGTTACAAGTTCAAGCTTTTAAGACTTTTGAAAAAGCTTTTACAATGGCATGAAAACTCAAAATTCCTGGCATTGAAGAGGGAAAAGTTAAGTTACACAATAAAAACTTTAAACCTAACCCATAAAAAAGCAATAACAATAATCCTAAACCAAAAGGGTAGTAAATGTTGTTATTTTAAAAACTTCTACCCCTCCAGCACCCAATCAATCAGGACCATCCACTTCACAAACACAGCCACCTAGGGGCCTTACTCTTTTTCCCCTAGAAAATATGCCCCTTTAGGAGAACCTTACACTTCTGTATTGGATAAAATCCTTCAATCAAATGTCATTAAGCTCCCTTCGATTAAACCAATTGATGATACACATCTGAAACCCACTTGGTATAAAGAGGATGAGTTTTATGCTTATCATAGGGTAATAGGACATGACATAGAATGATTCCAATCCTTTAAACGGTTGGTAAAAAACCTCATTGATAAGGGGGACCTCCATTTGGATAATCCAAATACTCCTCCTAATCAATCTTTAGATATTTTTAGACAACCATTTCCAAACCATCCATCCGCATCAAACACAGTCCAAGATAAACTTGGAGAAACAAAAAATAAATCTACACATATGATTGATACAATCTATGATCAGTTATTGCCTAAAGAAGTTCCAGAGAAATCTCTGGTCTTGGATCTCCTCACAGGAGATGATTTTTATATAAGTCAATATGAAACTATCAAAACAACTTCCAAAACCTTTATAGAGCTCCCTAATCTCATTACATGGGGTCATTCATGTGAACCATCCCCTTCATCTTCTCACATGAATCTCCTAAATTGGAAAATGAAACTACTCTTTGGGATGTCGCAGATAAAAATCTTGATACTTCTAGAGTTGAACATTCCATCCCGTTGATCCTTGGTGAACCTCTTCATGGTACGTACCTAAATCACAATATAATAGGATCCTATCATTTTTCCCAAAACCAAGACCCTTTGAATCCATCCTCTATCATAATACCTCCTTAATTCAAAAATACTAAGGGAAAGGGTAAAGCTCCTATCATTGATAGCTAAGACAATTATCTTGGTATTCCACTAAATAAAGCCTTAACTTCTCAAGAAAACTAAGATTTTACTACTTTTTTATCAAATTGTAGCAAGGCATTTGATTGGTCTTATAGTGATATGTCTGGTATTGATCCCATAATTATTATCCATAATATTGTCACCTTTCTTGATGCTAAGTTGGTAAAAAAAAAGCTTGACAAAATGCATCCTCATGTTACACTCCTGGTAAAAGAGGATCTACAATGCCTTTTATCTGTTAACTTTATTCAACCCATTGATTATCCTTAGTGGATGTCCAACATCGTTCTAGTCACTCAGCCTATAGGGGGACTTCATATATATATTGACTTTCATGATTTAAATCTTACCTATCTAAAAGATGATTTCCCTCTCCCTAACATTGACCAATTAGTGGACCTGATAGCTGGCCATGAAATGTTATCCCTTATGGATGGTTTTTTGGTTACAATCAAATACTTATTACACTAGGGGATCAACATAAGACTATAGTCATTACTCCTTGGGGGACATTTTGTTATTGTGTTATGCCCTTCAACCTAAATAATGTAGGTGCCACCTATCAATGGGCCATGACTTATATATTTCATGATATAATCCAAAAAATCATTGAAGACTATGTAGATGACCTCCTTGGGAAGTCAAAATTATGTAAGGACCACCTATCCATACTTAAGGTTATTTTTGATCATCTACTCCGATATCATGTGCATCTAAATCTAAAAAAGTGCATTTTTGGTGTGTTGATGGGTAAACTCTTGGGTTTTATTGTTTCTATTCATAGAATAGAAGTTGATCTCACTAAAATCAAAGCTATTTTAGAAATGCCTCCTTTGTCCAACCTTAAGCAGCTATGCAGTTTATGAGGCAAGCTCCAATCCATCTGTCATTTTATCTCCCAGCTTTCTGATCAATGTCAACCTTTCCACCATTTATTAAAAAAGGATAGTCACTCTATGTGGGATCTTAATTATCAAGAAGCCTTTAACACAGTCAAAAATTATCTTATATCACCTCCAGTCCTCACTTCACCTAAGGAAGGGTAACCTTTTTTTCTTTATATCTCAGCTATAGACCATGCTCTTAGTGTTATGCTTGCTCATAGAGATGATCATCATAAAGAACAAGTTATTTATTATATAAGTCATACCCTCATAGAATATGAAACATGTTATACACATGTCAAAAAACTATGCATATCATTATTCCTTGTAGCCTCTAAGCTTTGCCACTACCTGCTTAACAATAAGACATACGTAATTACAACTACCGACCCCCTTAAGTTCATGCATTCTAAACCTTATCAAAATCAATGAATGGCCTAATGGATTATACTTCTAGCTAAGTTTGATCTAGAATTTCTCCATCAAAAATTTATTAAAGGTCAAATTATTGTTGATCAACTGGCTGAAGTACCTTTTATCAATAACTAACCAATCAATTATGAGTTTCTTGATGAATCTATCACGTCTACTTCGCAATTAATCTTGAAATATCAAATGACTATGTTCTTTGATAGATCCAAATATGAGTGGGGAGGTATCATAGGAATTATAATAATCCCCCCTCAAGGCATTCTTATTCCTTTATCTTTTAAATTAGACTTAAATTGCACCAATAACATGGTTGAATATGAATCATTGATCATAGGCCTCCAAACTACTCTTGCATTAGGAGTCAAATCCATTAGTATTTATGACGATTCTCAACTGGTGGTCAATCAAATTAATAGTGTATATCAATGCAAGAATGATATCCTCCATAGATATAAGACTTTGGTAAATTAGCTCTTATCTTATTTAAAATGTTATGCCATCCAAACTACTCCTAGATCAACTAATAAGTTCACTAATACTATGGCATCTCTTGCTTTTTTTATCCCATCCTCATCTCAGGAGTCTAACCTATTTGTCCTTATCCATCAAGTTAACCAACCTTCTTATGTAATAATCAATCTTCTATCTATCAATAATATCAAGAAAAACCTAGAGGAGCCATGGTATTCACAAATATTTACTTATTTGTCTATAGGACTATCTCCTCCCCATCTATCTAAAGGTGTCAGGCATATCTTCCAATAAAAAGCTACCCACTATAATATATTGGGGGGTGTTCTCTATAAGCATGGTTTTGATGGTATTCTCCTCCTTTATCTTCAGAAACATGAAAATACCTTAACTATCCAATAAGTACATAATAGATCATGCAGTGGACACTTTAGTGGCCATGTAATTGCTAAAAAAATATTACATTTAGGCTACTATTGGCCCACTCGGAATCAAGATTATTGTGCATATGTTAATAAGTGTGTCAAATGTCAGTAGCATGAAACATTATCCCATGTCTATAGTAAATCCTTATAGGTAGCAAGGTATTTTTGGCCATTCTCCCAAAGGGGGCTTGATCTCATAGGGAAAATCAACCCTAAGTTCTCTTAGCGTTACAATTTCATCATTATCGCTATAGAATACTTCACCAAGTGGGTATAAGTTGTGTCTATTAGCTCGACCAAGGAAAAAATGATTGTGGAGTTTATCCACCATCACATTATTTATCATTTTGGAATCCCATATAGAATAATAATTTATAATGGGAAATATTTTAAGAATAAGAAAGTCCAGGCACTATGTGACTCATTTAAAATCAAATTATGTTTTTCCTTACCTTATTATCCCCAATCCAATGGTCAAGTAGAAGCATCTAATAAAACCTTAGTCAAAATCCTAACCAAAGTTGTCAATGAATCTTTAAAATATTGGTAACTTCACATCCCTTTTCACCTTATGGGCATATCGAACTAGTATTTGAACCCCTATAGGTGTTACTCCTTTTTCATTAGTCTATGGTATGGAAGTTGTACTTTCTCTAAAATTCCAAATTCCATCTCTTCATGTCTTTCTTAAAGACATCATTTATAATAAGGATTTTCATTAAGATCATTTATCCTAGCTCAAACTCTTAGATGAGCATCATGCAACCACCCTTGATCACCTTTGTATATATCAAGAATGACTAAAATGAGCATATAATCAACATATAAGAGAATGAGAATTTAATATTGGAGACCTTGTACTTAAAGAAAATCAACATGTCACTAATATGAAATAAATTAAAAGGGGTAAATTTAATCCTAATTGACTTGGACATACATCATAACCCATAAATATGGATCTAGAGCATATCATTTGGCCTCTCTTAAAGGTAAACCAAAACGAGAACCTCTTAATACATGACACATGCACCCTTTCTATAGTTAATAAATCTTGGCTCATTTTGGTTAGTTTATCTCAAATATTATCATATCCCTTTATCCCAAAATAATAAATAATGATATGAGAGTTATAGGTTATCTGATAGTCACTATACCCTTGACCTTAAATATGTATACCCCAACTCTATATATAGCATTCTCTGATGGATAAGTTTCACCTATAATGGGAGAAACCCCAGATCATTATTTCCCTTATTTCTCAGAGACCATTAATGTCACTTATTTCTTAAAGACCATTAATTTCCAAAGATAACATAATCATCTCATGTCTTATATTCATGGAAACTATACTAAGGTATCTTTTATGCCAAACCTTGCATTATTATCTGTGGGATCCAAAATCAAGTAAGCAGTGAAAATACAAAGTATCAAAATGGGATAAATAAATAGATTGATCCCTCAAAGGATAGCTATAATCAAATATAAAGGTAAATAATAGACTGATCCCTTGAAGGATAGGTGTGCAAAAATGTCAAAATATAGACCACTCCCTTGAAGGATGGCTGCCAAGCAGAAAACTTCTTGTATTGATTAGTTTTCAAAATTATGCCACTTAAAAACCCTCAAAAAGTAATACAATAAATTGTCAAAATCAATATCCCATGAAAGCTTCCCGCATTGATCAACTTTATATTTGTAGGCTTCTCGTATTGATCAGTCTACTCGTTGGCATAAAAGTGATTTCTAAAATATAAATCTTGATTTTGAAATATGAGGTTAAGAATTTTATCTTTAAAAAAAAATCCATCCCCCATCCTACCCAAAAACATATCATCCTTGCCTAACGTTAATGCTCTAGCTAACCAAGTTTGAGTCAATATCTTTTATCACCTAGCTAAGGATGCATAGGCCATGCATATGAGACGTTATCTTTTGGTTATGGTCCAAGTTAATGGCATGCAAATCCATAATATATAAACACTAAAATCCATAAATCCATCATAATAAAGCACTAAAAGCTATCTATAATCCATAATCACCATCAAGCATAAATCCAAAATCCATAATTTATTTACATTCAATCATATAAAAACCATAAACATCTATAAGGCTAATAATGATCTATATCAAAAAGTAGCATAATCCATAACCATAATCCATTAATAAAAACTCATCTCATGATATAACATGTAAAATATTAATTCATCCATAGCATACATTATAGCAATAATCAAAATTTAAAAAACATAAACATCTAAATCTACATATCCATAGCCATCAATAAATATATAAACAAATACACATGATCTATCCATAAACATAAAGTGTGTGTGTGTGTGTGTGTGTGTGTGTGTGTGTGTGTGTGTGTGTGTGTGTGTGTGTGTGTGTGTGTGTGTGTGTGTGTGTGTGTGTGTGTGTGTGTGTGTGTGTGTGTGTGTGTGTGTGTGTGTTTGTGTTTGTGTGTACATATATCAAAGGTCTATACAAATTTCATAACATGAATACAATGGGGCTCTCAGCCCATACAATGTGATCTACTCAGTAAAATCAATCCTATTGAGGTGAATGTTATCACCTCCATCATCCTCCCCTCCTCAACTCACTGTACTCTCTCTACTAGTAGACCCCCCAAGAGTCCCCCATGATCTACTGTAGATATCCATGTATGAATAAAATTGAGCCACATCTAGTAATCACCTCTATATAATCCTCTCATAATAAGACATCTCTACAAGTAAATCCATGTACCTCTGGAGTGGTACCATATTTAGAGGTGTAGTGATAGATCCTACAATGTCTAGAGCAGGTCTCTCTACCAAAGTAGACCTCATCTTCTCTAGATCTACCTTGTATCTTTCTCACTCTCGTATGGCTTGGTCATGCTAACCTTTTGTGCTCTCTAAATCACTTTGTAATGTGGTAATCTGATTCTATAATTTCACATAGGCTACACGTGCCTCATGTAGCTCAATCCTCAGACTATCCCTCTCAATAATAACTAAATTCATATCCATATGATCATATGTAGGGACATCCTATAGTGTTACATCCTCCATGTGTACATCAAGGGCCTCCTACTCCTCCATGTGTGCATCTGGGGCCTCTTGCTCTGCCTCCTACTTAGCCTCCCTCACCTCCTCAATAACGACCCCATGTCATGGTCTGATTACTCTCTCCTACCTCCTCACCATTTCAACTATAAACCACACTTCATAATGATCATTACACCTTATGTCATCTAGCTTACTCACCATAATATCCTTCTATGGTGGACCCATCAAAATAACTATAGTGTCAAGGGCAAGCCAATCCAACTCTGTATCCTCCCACCTATACATGCATAGGGCTAATGGAACATCTTATAGAAATCTAAACTGACGATGGAATCTATCAAAATAAAACATCTTGAGGTGCTTTGGCCATCGTCCCTATACCCATATCTCTCAGGAAACATTACCTATCTCTACCACTAAACCAAGCCACATTGGGAAGTCTACATAAGGCCTCCAGATAACATCTCCTCTTTGTAAGCCACTGAACACCTATCTATAGTATGTTAGATCCCACACTACCCTATCTATATGTGGAATAATAAGGTCTTCCTTCCATCAAAAGAAGCCTACACTGTATACCATCTCTCCAAATCTAGTCCATGGGGTCCCTATGGGGTGAATCACATAGATGTGCTCATATGCCCATTAATGTAATATAAATGTGATGTCTAGACATGATTAGTGTCTAGTATGCCAACTCTACAACTCCCTATATATTTTCCCTAATAGTGTGGGTACCCAAACAAAAACTATCTAAAACTCCACCATATCTACTATAACACTAGTAAAACTCCATAGTATATGTCCTCCCCTAGAATTAGGTACTACATAGCAGGTTAATGTCAACATCATCATAGTCAGCATTAGTCTCTCCATAGGATCCTGATCATATAATGGTTATAAGGAGAACCCCCAGCAAAAAATTTGATGTCTAATGCATCCTCATCATATAATCATGCCAGCACTACTACTCACCTAGCCTCATCCATAGTATATGCAAGAGTGCCTAGAATCAGTACTCAAAAAATATGTTAGATATCCTTTATAGTGATCATCATCTCACCTGTCGGTAACCAAACAGTGTTGGTGGTATAATCCCACCACTTTAGCAATGCCACTATCATACTGATATCTTAATGGAAATGATGATAATGGAAAATCCCTCTAAACCTAAATACCTCTAGATGAGGCCAGTCCTCATCATTCATAAACTCGTATAACAATGCCAATAGTTGAGGGACCCTATGCCTCATCATCAATAGCTCTCATGCCTATCCAAAACATATTTTTAGTTAATCAAAAGCCTAAGTTTTTTACATTCTATTGATCTTCTTAGGATTGATGATGATTCGACCCCAATTGATAATGATCCTTATAGATCATGGTCAATCCATTCGATCATGCATCGATCCTCATGGATCAACATCAATTCCCTTAAACGAGAAAAAAATCCCTGGACTATACATTCCTAAAATACAAAAAATAAGTAAAATTTACCTACCTACCTACCCTCTCCACCTATAATTTTCTTTAAAAAACCAAAAAAAATAAATAGATTACTAAATTTAGACATAAATACATAAATGCTTACTTCGTACTACAATCATTGTTGTCATTATCCACTCCTACTTACCTCCATTATGTCTCACATCTGCTTACAAGGTTGTCACACATCAAATTTTGCTCTCAGATTCTTTTTCACATTGATAGCTAAATGAGCCTTATGCCACATTATATGCCTATATATATCATTTCTCATGGTCGACGTTGATCACCTCAATCGATGTCGATCCCCTAAATCGACATTGATCCATTACAGATCAATGCCAATTATCTTGGCTTATTGAATTTGTTTTTACACTTATGGACCATTTCACATGCTTCTAATTTAGTTCCCAAGCCCCATCTTATTGCCTTTTCTTTAGCTATCCCATTTTTATCTCCTATTACACTTTTTATTTTAGGATTTTGACCCCTTATTAGTTCCCCAATCTCCTTAAAGGTGTACCCCTTTTTTTAGCATCTTATCATTGTAATATTTTTAAGGTATATTTTATCTTGAGAATATTCATCTATAGGTAATGCATATACCATATGTAAATCAGATTCTATGGCCCGTTATTTCTATCTTTTTTTCTCTTGATTGCGTTTACTTGTGCCCACCTATTTTAGTTGTGGTATTTTTTTACTTGATTCGATCTTTGGGGCATTACTACCTATATTACTTTTTATTCCATTTAGTGTAATTTTGGATCTTCCTTACACCATCCATATGTTTGATTATCTTTTTCTATCAACCATTTTTCTATTTCCACTCACCCCATTATGTTTTTACCTTTCATTTTTTTCAAACCCGTCATCTATTTTGTCTCACTTCTCAGTGCCCGATTTGAGGGGGAATACCTTCTCACAATAAACTTAGGACATTAGATGCCTTATAATTTTTGTATCATGATGCACTATTACATACCACTCCATGAAAAAAGGCAAATGTAGATGCTATTTTTATACACCCTTGTGTATTAACTTGGTGCGTCATCACATTATTATGTTATTTCTAACATGATGGCCCCCCATTCGTAATTATTTTAAATAATTACATTCACCCCACCCATTTACTTTTACCGTATAGGTTAATTAGATTTAAATAACATATTTAACTAGTAATTAACCCCTTTTTACCATTTCTAACCATAAAATCCTAAAAACAAATACAAACAAACCTATTCAACCTCCTAATAACTTACCCTCATCAAAAAGCCATGCAAAAAACTTAGTGTTACTTTCACTTAGTTTGGCACGTAGTTTAAAACAACCCAAGCCAACATTTAACAAAATTGGGATAATCAATGTCAATCCTATATGATTAATGCTAATTCTCCTAGATCAACATCAATCCCTACTAAACTTTCAAAACATAAGCTAAATTAACAGATCTTAGCCTCTGACTACACATTGATAATTTTGTGCACAAACTTGCATGTTGGGAAGGATTTAAGGATGTATGAAGTACTTTAAAGGTTGATGAATATTTAAGGGGATAAAATATACCTAATAAAACTTCTTGGAGGAATTTTAATTAATTATAAGTGTTCAAAACAAACTTTTCTTGGTCCTAAGCCTGTCATGTATTATCCTTAGGGCTTGATGATAAATGGAAACTCACTTTTCCCTTAACTCACGTGGTGTAAAATTCTAAAAACTTGTAATATTATGTATTTTATCATGATGTATAGGATTAAAGTTATTTTAGGACCATTAGATATGGTTCACACATGTGGAGGTGCTATTGCACGTTGAACAAGGCTTAATTAGGCCTAATTGTGAGCCGAGTTTATTTAATTTGATATAACAGAGATAGGGTTAGACCATTAAAACTTAAAAAATAATAAAAAGGGTTAGTGGTTATCTAAAAATATCCTTCATTTGTTAATAAAGTTTGTGTTGTAAATAAAGTCATAAAAACTCATCTAGAAGGATTACAAGCTTAGTGTGGACCTAAAGAAGAAAGTAGGTGTTCAGAGTAAAACCAAGGGGTGAAACCTATTATATCAATTTGAATAGGTTGAAATAGATGCATGAGAATATATATTACACCCTAAAATCTTAATAAGGATGAAAATTCACATTTAAATTATGGTGAGTCATCAATTTTGGTATTTGAGCGTTGTATGTGTGTGAGATGAGTCATCAGAATGGTCTAGTATGTAAATACTAAGAAGTCATTGGATGTCGACGTAAGGATGGATATAAATATCATAATATATATAGTCCCTAATGAAATATTTTTGTTTGGGATCACTATAAATATGATTCCCATATCCACTTGGGAATCCATCTCAAGGCCACCTCTAAGCTATAGTCATATCACGTTGAGTTTTAAATATTATGGTTGTGTTGAGCCTATTGAAAATATTAAATATGTAGAAATAAAATTAGATGACTTGAGTTTTTGTGGGGAGTTTAGGTTATTTAATATTAATATTGATGAATTCACTACCCTAATCTAATTGGAAATAAATAAGACTATGATGATCACAAGACCATCAATACAATGGAAATATGGCTAGAAGCACATCAAGGTGACGTTTGTATTGTCATACCTTCAAAAATTTCTAATAATAAGCCATAAATGATACCAATATAACCTTATACTCCATATGTGCATAGCCCAAAGAGAGTTGACTTAAATTTAATATATATCCTAAGATATAAGATTTATGAGACAAAACCTTTCTGCACAAGAAGCTTTAATATTATAGATAAAATATTTACAATGGATTATACAATTAAAATATCTCAGATAGCCCCTCAGTCCTAGAAGATGGGACCATGCAAGTCACCTTCTATGTGATCACCCACATGGTTAAAGATTCAGAATAATTATCAATTGGGTGCAATAGATCTTGATTATATATTGAGTGCATAAGTGAAAGTGTAGTAACAAAGTTAGTGGCTTCAGTTGTTAGTTAAGATTGTAATATTATTAATTTGAATTATTTTATAGGTTGTCATGAAGTTAGACCCATGTGGATGGTTAATGCAGGTGCATCTTGGAAATAAGTAAATAAGGTCTTGTCAATAGTATTATAGGTCCATTAAGTCTCAATAAGTCCTTATTTGGGCATTATAAGTATATTTAGAGTCATTTGTAGTGTTTAAATAGTTTCCCACCAAAATGTCAAATTTGTATTTTCAAATGTTCGTAGTGTAAGTCCATGAGTAATTGTAACTTTTGTAAGGTTATATCAAGAGTATAACAAGTTATATTAGTTTTTTAGATATAGGTATGCAATGTAGTATAATTAAATTAAACCTTATAGAGGTCATTATTATCACTTTTGTCTTAAAAATTTAATGTAACCATAAAGACCTACATATGAGGTTAGTTTACTAAAATGAAACTAGGCAAGTGAGAGAGAATCTAAGAAAGTTTGGTTAATTTCTAAGCCTATCTTGAACTCCAAAAAAGTGATAATTATCATTCATATTCTAAAGTAACTATATAAGATCATTTTTTAGCTTATTAAGGACAATATTGATTAGTTTACAGGGTTGGAGCAAGTGGTAAATATGTCTCAAGAAAGCAAGGACTGTGTACAAGCCTTTTTATTGAAAATAATAAAGATTTTAGAGATTTATCATAAGTTTTAAAGTGTATTTTATCTATTATAATGTAACTTTAGCTATTTTATATTGGCTTCAATCTTAAAAACTCATTTGAACCCTTAAAACCCTCATAATTTTGTGTTTTTGCATCTACAGTCAATTTCAAAGGCCTAGTTACATGTGAAGGTTGATGTATGGATTGGTTTTGAATATTAGATATGGTATAGGATTTTCATAATACAAATATAAATGTTTTATATTTTAAAAAATTCTAATGATCTTTATAAACAATCACTAAATAGTCTCAACCTGCAACATTTTTGTCTAAACTCGTAATTAAGGTTTCAATACTAAAATGTCTTTAAATCCTAAAATAATTTGAAAAATGAACTAAAAATTCATTATAATTTTGTAAAGGAAATATAAAACCTGATAAAAATTATTTTAGATCAAAGAGAACTCCATAATTGCAAGTATAGGTGACTATTTTTCTGTACACTTGTAAAACATTGCTTTTAAGAAGATTGTGTATGAGGTAAGATGAGTTTTTGCTTATTTTGAGTTATAAAAACTTTGATAAGGTTTGTAAAATTTTATACATGGTAAAATAATACTAAAAACCTTATCCTTAAGTGATGCAAACTCTATTTTTTGAAATTGACCTATTAGAGATCCGAACTAGACCTAGAGACCTAGAAACCAAAAAAAGATAGAATTTGAGAATGAGAGATTAGTCTCTTCAAATCCTATATAATGTTGATTTATTGTATGTGTTAACATATACACAATTCATAAATATTTTATAAGACTTATATAAATTTACCTACAAGAATAATCATTCAAAGAGAGGAGTAGACCTAAGAAGTTGGTGACTACTTATAAGCAAATATCTACAAGAGGATGTTGATTGTATTGAGAAAGATCTCATAAATGCTATACATGGTATTTTTAATATAAAATAACATTCCTCAATACTTTTTTATAGATAATTTAATATATCTAAAATTGTTTTTTAACCTAAAATGATATTATGAAGATGTTTTCCCCACACATTTTAGTAAAGTAAAGGGCATAAATCCTTCATTGGGGGAGACACATATTGAACTTAAAGAGTGTGCATGCCCAATTAATAAAAAAAATGGATATATGTTTAATAATAATATGAAAATTATGGGAAATAATACGTAGATACCAATGAGACAGTTCACTATTGTTCAAGAGGGTAGAAGCACTATTGTTTAGGAAGGTATAAAGTTTGATTTGGTATTTGAGAACTCCATTTCTGGTGTTTCTTTGCTGAAAATTGGGACTACAAACACATAAATATGAGTGTATAATGTCTAGTATCATATTTTTGTCCTCCCATCATGATCGATCGAGAAACCCATCACTCATATTGACCTCAAGAATGCTCATCCCAATATAATAAAAATGCATAATTTTAGCCTAACTTCATATGTGCATATAATGAAAACTATAAGTCATTTTAATAAACCATAATATCCTTAATATTCATTTATAAAAACTCTTATTTCATCATAGATCACTTTGGCTGAACCTTCAATATCAATTCATGGCATAAGTTGTGGTGATGGGTCCTAAAATGTAACGTTTTAGCAATGAAGAGACAGATTCTCGAGCTCTAACTCACATTTTTACCTCCAAGAATCCATGTGAAAATATATCTCTTGAAACACATATATATAGGTAAATTACATGTTTTTCCATGATTTTGAATTATAATTCCATCCAAAAATACATTTTCACTACTATTTAGGAGGGCAGAAACACTGACAATAAATATTGTTAAAGCTCAAGATGTTATTCAATAACTCCATTATTGGTGATTTTTCACTAAAAATTGGTACTTAAAACACATCCATATGGGTGTATTACATCTAGGACCATTTTATTATCCTTTCATCATGCCTGGTTGACAAACCCACCACCCATTCTGGCCTCAAGAATGACCTTTCTAATACAAGGAAAAATGCAAATTTTTAGCCTAACTTTAGACGTGCATAGAACAGAAACTATAAGTCATTTTTAAAAACCATAAAATCCGTCCTATATAATTATTAAAACTCTTCATACACCCTATAACACTTTTCATGAGCTTTCTAGATCAATTTGTGGCATAAGTTGCAGTGACAAGTCCTAAAATGTAACTTTTTGGCAATGAAGAGACAATTTCTCAAGCTCCAACATGCATTTTTACCTATGGGACCCCCAAGTGAAAATTTATCACTTGGAAAACGTGTGTGTGTGTGTGTGTGTGTGTGTGTGTGTGTGTGTGTGTGTGTGTGTGTGTGTGAATTACATGTTTTTCCATGACCCTGATGTCAAATTCCACCCAAAAATATATTTTTATTGTTGTTCGATGGCAGAAACACTGACAATAAATATTATCAAAGCTAGAGATGTTATTCAAGAACTATATTTTTGGTGTTTATTTACTATAAAATATAACTTCCAACATTTATATATGGGAAAATAATGTCTATTACCATGTTATTGGTCTCACATCATGCTCGATCAACAAACCCACCACCCATTCTGACCTCAAGAACGCCCTTCCCAATATAATAAAACTACATAATTTTAGCCTAACTTTAGATGTGCATTGAAAAAAAACTATAAGTCATTTTTATGAACCATAAGATCCCTAATATTCATGTCTAAAAACTCTTATTTCACCCTAGATCAATTTTTATGAACCTTCAATATTAATTTGTAGCATAAATTATAGTGACGGGTCTTAAAATGTAACTTTTTGGCAAGAGACAATTTCTCAAACTCCAACATGCATTTTTACCTCCAGGATATCCAAGTGAAAATTTATCACTTGTACCACATCTATATAGTTGAATTACATGTTTTTCCATGACCTTGACATCCAATTCCACCTGGAAATACATTTTTGCTACTATTTAGAAGGGCATAAATATTAATAATAAATGTTATCAAAATTCAAGATGTTATTCAAGAACTCCATTTATGGTGCTTATTCACTACAAACCAGAACTACCATCACATCAATATGGGTGGATAACATCTAATACCTTGTTTTTTCCTCGTGTCATGCTTGATTGACAAACCCACCACCCATTCTGCCCTCAAGACCGACCTTCCCAATACAAGAAGGGCCATAACTTGGGTTTTATAACTCCAAATGACTTGAAATTTGGATTGAAGGTCTGTATTTACATTTTTAAACTTTTTAAATGGGTATAATTTTCATATTTTACTTGAGGAGAGATAAAATATAAAAACACATGCCTACACGTGCAAAAAAGAAAGAAAATCATACCAAAAGTGTTATAAGTCAAGTTCTATTACTCCAAATGCTCTAAAATTTTATTTAAAAGTGATTCATGATGTATTTAATATGTTTTAGTCATTATTTATCCTTAAAATCTGATCAAAATTAAGTTATACATGACTTTTCACAAATATGACTTTGTTTTTAAGCCTAAATGAGCTAGGTTGAGTAGCAAGTAATCATTTTATGAAGGTAATAAATCCTATAATGGAAATTGAATATGTTAATGAGTCTCCAAATGGTGTTTAGAGACCTTTAAATATTATTATCATCTCATATCTCTAATATTAATCTTCGTCCACCTCTAAACATGCCTAGAAAACTAGTGGCCTAGTGAACCTTATTGCAAGGAAAGTGATAATGACCCAAGGTGAGAGGTTGGCATGATTCAAGCTGTTAATTATCTTTTTTATTTTTTTAGATTTAATACCTCATATTTATCATAATAATATTTATCTATACACTATCCACCTTAGCTACACTAATGAGGTGGATTGGTGTAGTCAAGAATCAAGAGGAGATAGTTTACCTCTCCAAGGAAATAAGTCTCTAATTTGAGTTTTTTATCAGATTTTGAGATGTAATAAGACTTAAAAATATGCCTAAACTTTATTTCCATGCTTAAGTGGAGGATTTACATAAGTGGGGATCCTACATTGAAAATCATGTAATATCATGAAGATGCTATTGAATGTAATGATAGAGTGGTAACTTCAAAGTTGACAATATGTTACATGTAGGTAAGAAGGAATAAATTATTAATGGGGAGATATTTGTACCATTATACTTGATGAATTTAGGCCAAGACTACTGAATATATTCATCAAAAGTGAAAACTTATAAGGCTGTGTTTTGTGAATTGAGTGTAATTTAGGCTTTAAGGTCATTAATCTCCTATGAAATAGGCTTTTAATAATGTCAAACATGCTACCCCTACACCTTGAGAAATAATATATTCATTTTATGGAGTCAAAAAAGCATTTAAGGTCATTCAAACTACCCTATAGAATAATGTAACTACTTCATGGGATTTGAAAACAAGTTGGTTCAAAAAGAAGTGAAGCATTGAAGGTAAGGAGATGGTGAGTTAAGATCAAAAAATAATCAAGGAGATCACCATCCCTAAATATATGTCAAATCATAAAGGCATTTTACCACATCAAACACTTCAAATATCCATGATGTTCCTTATATGCCTTCATTCAAGGCAACCTTAGCTTGAGATTCTCTTAGCTTCAAGAATATGAAATTCTTTGATAATAGTGCCAATCACATAAAGTTGGAATATTATATGGAACCACTAACCTAAAAAAAAAATTGTGATTGATTAAAATTTAAATTTATATATACTACCTAAAAAATCAAAAATATTTTGTAAAATTTATTATATCTACATTTTAGAAGTCAACATACCTGCATAAATCAATCCATCAAACCACTAGGATCTACTCTAATCTTAATAGTAGAAAGAATAACTTCATGGTATAACTCATGAACATTCCGTAAATTCATATTTATGTTTTAATAATAATGACTAAGAGGGGGATGAATCAGTCTTTAAAAAAATTTACAAATTTATTTTATCATTCATGAACTATCAAAGCAATATAGTGAACTGGCAACACATCAAGAATAATTTATATGAGCGTGAAATAAGAGCATAACACATAGAACACTTATTATAGTGGTAAACCCTCAATGGGAAGAAAAGACATTGAAATTTTCAAATTTAATATAGTCTTATAAGACACATTAATATTTAGTGAAGCACCAACTTCATATGGAGCACCAACCCCAACTAGCCAAGCACCCACTTGACTAGGATTTAGCAAACACCTATTTGCAAGGAGGAACAAACCCCCTAGATGACTCAACAAATAATAATCCACCTATATAACTTAATTACATTTATTACACCTTATTTCTCAGCTAACTAATTATGACCACCTCTTCATCTCTTCACACTCTTAGCCTTCTCAAACTGCCTTCTAGGCTCCTTTGCTCAACTAGGTTTCTTCAAGACATATTAGGTCATTTGACCTTGATACTCATGTAAAATACTCCTATTATATCTTCATTATATTTTATATTCACCCTTATTATTATCTAAAATACCTCCTTTATCTCTTTAAAGTGTTATATCTTCTACTTCAACTCACGCATTCTCTAACTTGTCAATTAGGCCTATTAGGCCTTATTCTTATACTAAGCTCTTACTCATACACCTATTGGTTATATATACACAATTTACCACTAATATTTTCCATAAAATATACCTTATTACATGCCAAAAACATCAATCAAACTTTAAAATATGTCATTCGTAGCATATAGGACCAAAACCTCTTTTAAGCCTTAAGGAGACCTAATTCAATTATACCTTCATTAGCACACATTACCCTTTTATAATATTGGAGCAATTTAAAAATTAATAATTTGAATTAAAACTTCATATTACACTCAATTTTACCCCTAATAATATAATCTTAGGTACATGACACATTTTAGCTCCAACCACCACTTGAAGCACACCATTAGTAATGTCCACAATTAGGCATGAGCATACCCAGAAAGTCTGTCTTGAACTACTGACGATAAAATATAAATTAGATAAAAAAATTGTAAATAAAACATATAAAAATAACCTTAAATACCTAAAAAACTTCACCAATTTCATTATAATTGATTACATAGGGAAAAATAACTCAAAAACACTCCTACAACTTGCTCATTCAAAACTGCTAATTTACCTTAAAGCACAATCATGGTGATAATGACCTTCAATAACCTATATCACCATTTCCAGAGACCCCTAATTCATGTGTATTATATTATTATAAAATTATACCATTATTAGATATAAATATAATATGGTCAAATGGTAATATCGGTCTTGCATACCAATCTTATAATAGTGTACCTCAATGTCTCATCTGAACCAAACAAGTCAACTTATGAGCAATATTTTCATCATATCCACTGACCTCAAAAAATTATATCCAACATCAACATGTCTTAAAATTATTTAAAAATATCTTCATTCAATTTTATTCATCCATATTCCATGATAACACATTCCTAATCAACTTTTCACTATTGATTGGGTTTCTCACTATTTTCACCATTAGGTCTGTTAGTGACTAGTCAACTTGGATGACCAATTTAGCACACTTGAGGTTTTAAACCTATATAAAAACCACCATATAAAGTAAAATACAAGTCTCAACCTTCTCCATATAATTATTTTCATACTTTGACCTAGTCAACTCTGACTACTTTAATAAATATTTGAGAAACTAGCACTTTCCTATAGGATCTACTCACACACATAACAAACCAATCACACTTTTAAATGCCTAGGAGATTTTAATACATGATATAATAGTTTTTATATTAATTTTAGAGTATTATAGTTTATTTTTAACAAGATATTTCACATTGGGTCAGTGTTAGTATTTTAGAGAGGGTTAACATTATTTTTAGTGTTAACGATTATTTATAAAAGACTGCCCCTCATTTCCAAAACTAATGCCTATAAATTTGATCTAGGACCCTTTCCCATCTTCCATTAATATCTTAGGTTCCCATTTATAGGTTACATGTGCCAATGAACACTTTAAAGTCCTTTTCAGGTTGAAAACCCTTCATTTTATGTACACGAGAGACCTTAAAACACATTTTCAAGCCTAAACCTTCAAAATTTAACCTCAAACTTAGTCAACACATTTGGAAAAATCTATAACACCACTAATAATTCTCACATTCTCATTCTTATCTTGAAATCTGAATCTCATACCTCATTTGGCCATCGTATCTCTCTTTGTTTGCTTAGACCTTGACCTACAAACCACATTAGGCCTTAAAAACTAACCTTCATGCCTATTTACATGTGTTCTCCACCTCACTCACATACTCAATCAACCTCTCTCTTGATAAAACACCTATTTACATCCTTTATAGACCTTTATAATAGATCATGATACCTTATTAGGCCAAGCAAGATCTATAAGTGGTCTAGTTGCATACTAGGTCTGTAGGTCCTATCCCTGTAGGCTCACCTTGATACTCATATAAGTTATAAAATACCTCATATACATTCTCAATAAACCTTATACATAAATTCATACCTATGTGCACTCATTTCACCAATCCACCAAACTCATACCTTCTTATAAGGTCTCTTCATAGTATGACTAGTGTCATGACTAGGCTTCTCAAGTACTTGAAACTTGAAAATTAACCTTGAAACACTTCTTGATGTTAGTATACCTTTCTCACATGCTTTAAATGATCCTCAAATAATTTCACACCTCTAAATGATGATATCAAACAATAAAATTCTTTAATGACCTCATGAATACCTTCTTAAGAACTTTTGACATCAATGCCAAACTTTAACAACATGAACAATGCTCAACAATCTCCCCCTTTGTCATTGATGGAAAAAACATATTGTATACTAATCATTATTATCTTCCCATTTTTTTCTTTATCCCCCTTTTACATAAATGACAAAGTGATGTCTACAACTCCTTGGATCACACTCGTTGTAACCAAAATACTCAACACATAGGACTTGTGAGTTTATGAGACATAATACAAACATGTTCCCCTATCTCCATGCTACCTTATTATAATAAATCACCTATTCTTAAAGATAATGAACCTGATTAGCTCCCCCTAAGTACTTTTTCTTATTCAATTATTTCTAGGGGCAAGAATTACACCTAATTCCTATCTTAGGTGTTCAAATGTTACCTTTAGAACTGGTTTGGTCGTGATGTCTATAATCTGATCCTATGTATAAACATACTCAAGTCTAAACTTTATTCACTTACCTTATCTCTTATAAAATTATACCTAATAGGAATGTGCTTGGTCTTTGAGTGCATGATAGGGTTATTTGAGATGCTTATAGCACTTATATTATCACAATAGATAGGGCTAGGAAAATCATACTCCACCTTGTAGTATTTTAGGGTTTGTCTCATCCATATGCCCTAAGTGTAATATGAAGCTACTACAATATACTTTGCCTCAAAAGTGGATAATTATACTGATGGTTTGTTCTTGCTTATCTATGAAACTATGCACCCACTTAAGAAAACATATCCTCCACTAGTACTCTTCCTATCATTTATACTTCATGCCCAGTATACATCTATGTAGGCTATCAAATTGAACTCCTTACTTCTTGGATACCACAATCTATACTTTATAGTCACATTAAGATACTTGAGTATCTTTTTAACTTCTTGCAGATGATTCTCCTTTGGATCTATTTGAAACCTTCCCATAAGACCTACTACTTGTATGATGTTAGGTCTAGAAGTTGTGGTGTATAACAAACTTCCAATAATTGTCTTATATGATGTTTTATTGACCTTTGAAGACTCAACTTCCTTGCTCAACTTACACCTTATGATCATGGGTGTACTAACTACCTTGCAATCTTCCATCTAAAACTTATTCAACATCTCTCTTATGTACTTAGCTTGTGAGATGAATATACCTTTTTTAGATTCAGTGATTTTCAACCCAAGAAATAATGATATTTCTCTTATCATGGACATCTCAAACTCTTTCTTCATCATCTCTACAAATTCCTTGGTCAATTTCTCATTATTTCCACCAAATATGATGTCATCCACATAGACAAATACTATCAATTGATGGTCATCTTTTATTTTGATGTATATATTACTATCTACAATTCCTCTTTTGAATCCTTGATCCAATATATACCTATCCAATCTAGAATACCAAGCTCTAAAAGCTTGATTTAAACCATAGAGAGCCTTTTTCAATCTAAAAATATAGTCTTTTTCATCTGATAGTGAGAACCCCTCATGTTGCTCAATTTACACTTCCTCTTCCAAATTCCCATTTAAAAAGGTAGATTTGAGATCTATATGGTATACCTTGAATATTTTGAATCCTTTATATGATAGAAATAATCTTATGGCCTCCAATATTGCTACTGGTGAAAAGGTCTTCTCAAAGTCTACACATTAAACTTATGCATATATCTTCCTTATCAATCTAGTCTTGTTCCTAGTGACTTCTCCATCTTCATTCAACTTGTTTCTAAACACTAATTTTGTTTCAATGGCATTCTTGTCTTTATGCCTAGGAACTAGTTCCCAAGTCTGATTTTCTCTATTTGGTCTAACTCCTCATTCATAGCACCTATCTAAAATTTATCTTTTATTGATTCTATAAGACTCTTAGGTTCAATCTTAGATAATAGAGTAACATTTTCTTGATTTAGATTACTTATCAATTGTCTCCTTGTTTGCATATCTACATTTTTGTTTCCAATGATTTGAGATTTAAGGTGATCTCTTTGAATCTATCTTGAAGGTCTTTTTGAATCCTATCTCTCTTCAACTTCTTCTTCTTACTCATCAACCTCTATAGTATCCTCTTCATTCTTAAAACATAGATTCTCTAAAGTGTCCTTTGACTATGAGTTTGATTTCCTTATCTCATCAATCTTCACATTGGTTTTTTCCATTATCTTTTATAGCCTCTTGTTATAACATCTATAGGCTAAGCTCATTGATGAGTATCCTAAGAATATGTCTTCATAAGATCTATAATAAAACTTTCCCAAGTTTTCATCATGTATTTTGATGAAACATTTACTCTTAAACACTCTAAAGTGTTCCACAGTGGCATGTCTCCCCTTCCATAGTTCATAAGGAGTCTTGTTTCCATTAGTTTTTATTTGTCCTCTATTCAAAATGTAGATAGCAATGTTTAATGCCTCTCTCAAATATCCACTAGATAATATAGATTCATTTAACATAGTTATATCCATATCTTGAACTATCATATTCTTCCTTTTCAGTACCCCATTCTATTGAGGTGTTCTAGATGTTGAGATTTGTCTCCTTATTTCATAAACCTCACAGAATTCACCAAAATCATTACACCAAAACTCTCCTCCTCTATTATAATAGTAGTCACTTTATCTTCCCATTATTCTCATTCTCAACAAGATCCTTGAATGCCTTGAACATATCAAGAT
Organism: Torreya grandis; assembly: GCA_037957365.1. Classification (NCBI taxonomy): domain Eukaryota; kingdom Viridiplantae; phylum Streptophyta; class Pinopsida; order Cupressales; family Taxaceae; genus Torreya; species Torreya grandis. The sequence continues at coordinate 97,620 of JARHVA010000227.1, read as the reverse complement.
CTTCTAACTTTTATATCAATAATGCAACCCAAGTCATTCTTGTGTAATCATCTATGAGTAACATGAAGTATCTATCTCCTTGAATGCTTTGAATACTTATGGGCCCACAAATGTTAGTGTGTATTAACTTCAAGGGTATTGTAGTAGAGTACTCCTTGGACTTGAACCTTATTATAGTCTACTTACCATGTTGAAAATCTTTGTAAAGTATTTTTATAGGTTTGGTGATCTTAGGTATGTTCTTTATAGACTTCTTAGTGAAAATCTAGACCAAATTGTCAAATTTATATGACCTAACTTTATGTGCCATAGCGAACTTTCATTTATCTTACTCATGAATCATCTCTCCTTATTAATCTCATTCAAGTCATATAGATTATTCTCGATCCTCTTAGCATTGGCAATTATCCTTCTTGATTTAGCTCTCATTATCTCACACCCTCTTTCATGAAAGGTTAGTGTGTGTCTTTGATTGAAAATTTGACTTACACTAAGTAAGTTATGTTTAAAACCTTCCACATACAATATATTTTTTGTCTTGGTCTTCCCATTGTCCAAACTCAAGACACCCTTGCCAACTATATTTCAGTTATGTTATCTCCAAACCTCATAGTTCTTACAGCATTCTTATTCAATGATATGAACTTATTTCTATCTCTTGTCATGTGGCTTGATAAACCACTATCTATATACCATTTCATGCCTTTATCTTGAATGTGAAAGGAAGTCTAAGCTAGCATAGAATCCTCTTTGGTCTTCTATTCCTCCTTGACAAATATTCCATCTTGACTCTTGAGCTCAATATGATCCACCCTAACTTGCTTTATCTTCCATACCAATGTTTGATCCTTTTCTTAAATTATAGGAACTTCATATGTCCTATTAAATCTTGAGGTCCTTCTAACTCTATTAGAGTAGAATCTTGCAATGTGTCCTATATTGTGGCAGATGTAGCAAATAACATTTCTATAAATACCTCTTTACTGATTAGTCCTTTTCCCATGATGACTTATCCTTTATTATATTGGGCTGCCTAATTAGTATTTTCATGTTGGTACTCTTAAATTTTTCTAACTTCTCATTCTCTCTCTCAAACTTGATCAATTTTTCTATGAGCTGCTCGTGCTCAACCTTCAAGGAATCTAGATTTGTCTTCAACTAGTTACAGTCAACTTCCTTTGACTTAAACCTTATGTTGACACCTTCTAGCTGGCTTATGAGATCCTTGATATTCTTATTTTGATGCTTAAAATCATCAAGGTAACTTATAAGCTCAGTTTCAAGGTCTACTTTAGCTTCTCCTTTTTCACTATCATTGTAGACTTCTTCATCATACAGGTTGTCTTCTTCATGTTGATCATAAGACATTATTTTGCTTCTTATGATCGCCTTCAATCTATTAGATGTGTCTCAAAGGATCAGATTATCATACCAATTATTATAAGCATAATGATTGAGATATGGGGGGAATTGGTCTTTAAAAACTTTTAAAACTTTACTTTATCATTCATGAACTATCAAAGCAATATAGTAAAATAGCAACACATCAAGAACCATTTATATGAGCATGAGATAAGATCATAACACATAGAACACTTATTTGAGTGGGAAATCCTCAATGGGAATAAAACCCAGTAATATCTAAAAATTTAATAACATATTATAATAAAAACATCAATATTTAGTAAAACACCAACTTCACATGGAATACCAACCCCAACTAGCCAAGCACCCACTTGACTAGGCTTTAGCAAGCACCTACTTGTAAGGAGGCACTAGGCCCCTAGATGATTCAAAACTAACTCATCCACATAATTAATTTTATAAACTTTATTACACCTTGTTTCTCAACCAGATAATGATGACCACCTCTTCATCTCTTCACACTCTTAGCCCTCTCAAACTACCTTAAAGGCTCCTTCACTCAAATAGGTTTCTTCAAGATACATTAGGTCATTTGACCTTGATAGTCATCCATAGTAATCCTATTATATCTTCATGATAGTTTCTATGAACCCTTATTGTGATATAAAATACCTCCTTTATCTCTTCAAAGTGATATATCTTTTGTTTCAACTCACTCATTCTCTAACTTGTCAATTAAGCATATTAGACCTTGTTCTTATACTAGGTTCTTGATCATACCCCTCTTGGTCAGACATACACACTTTCCCACTTATATTTTATATAAAATATTCCTTTATTACATTCCAAATACATGAATCAAAAATTAAAATAGTTTATTCATAGCATATAAGACCAAAACTTCTTTTAGGCCTTAAGGAGACCTAATTCAATTAGGTCTTCATTAGCACACATTAACCTTTGATATTATTAGAGAACTTTAAAAATTCATACACAGTAGGAACACTTCATATACCACTTGAATATACCCATAATAATATCATATTATTTACATGGCATGTTTTATATCCAACAACCACTTAAAGCACGCCATTAGTAATGTTCACAATTAGGCTTGTGCATACCCAAAATGTTTGTCTTGAACTACTAAAGATTAAAAAACAATTAGATAAAAAACCATGGAAATAAAACATATAATTATAACATTAAAAACCTTAAAAATTTCACCAAGTTCATTATACTTCATTACATAGGGCAAAATGACTCAAAAATGTTCATGCAACTTGTTCACTCAGAACTACCAGTTTACCTTAAAGCACAATCATGGTGATAATGACCTTCAATAACCTATATGACCATTTACAAAGAATCCTAATTCATTTTTATTATATTATGAGATAATTATACCATTATTAGATAGAAATATAATATGTTTAAATGGTAATATTGGTCTTGCAGACCAATCTCATAATCTTATACCTCACTGTCTCATCTAAACCAAACAGATCAACTTATGAGCAACATTTTAATCATATCCACTAACCTAAAAAACTTATATCCAACATGAAAATTTATTAAAATTATTTAAAAATGTATTAATTAACTTGGATTCATCCCTATTCCATGATAACACATTCTTAATCAACTTCTCACTATTGCTTGGGTTTCTCACTATTTTCACCATTAGCCCTATTAGCAATTAGTCAACTTAGATGACCAATTCAGCACAATTGAGGGTTTGAAACTTTTATGGGATAGCTTAGATAACATGGTTGTCTATTTACTAGATTTTATTTAATAATGTGATAAGCATATAGCTATTATTCACCAAAATTTAAAAACTATGTATGATCTACAAAAGAGTTATGCAGATCAAAAAATAACACCACGTGAATTTAGTTTGGGTGATAAGGTATTTTTATGTGTTAGACCTAATAAAATTTTCATTAAGTTTATGAATTCATCTAAATTAGTTTCATGTTTGGTTAGACCTTTTTACATCATAGAAAATATTAGTCATGTTGCCTTCCTCCTTATTTGTATAGGGTTCATGATGTATTTCATGTTACTTTGCTAAGAAAATACATATCTAATCATGTTCATATTTTATATTGGAAAAATATTTAGGTTATAGAAGAGGAGAAGTTGCAATGGGAACTAATGAGGATCATGGACCATCATAATGTTAGGATACAAAGAAGTGAAATTAAACAAGTGCTAGTTTATTGGGACCCACTTAATGAAAGGAATGCTACATGGTAAGATGAGGATATTTTCATGTAGAATTACTTACAAATATTTTATTATTATCTAGGATGACTCTTTTTTAAGTGGGAGAGGATGTCATGACCAAGTTTAGAACCAATTAAAAACCAAGGATTATTTACATGGACATTTGCATGACATTTTAGATGTTGTTTTGATTATATGATTATAATATCATGACATGATTTAGATTCTCTAATTTTCATTTGATTTCATTATTATTATGAGAATTACTATGTTGATGATGTTTTATCTTAGTTGATTACTTAGTTATGACCATTGGATGTTATATTGGTCCAGATGTTGTTAATGTCTTATTTATATAACTACAATAACTATCATGAGATAGGATTTATCGATGGACTCTAATTTATAGGGATATTTATGCATCAATTAGGTTACATTACAATGATTATTATTCATACATATTTTTTTCCCAAAAAACCATAGTTGGTTAGTCATTTTTTGACTGATTGTTCTGTTGACTTTTGATTGCACTTATTTATTGGTCTTTGGTTTGAGTGCAAGATTTAAGTGTGCTTTAATATTATGATTAGTTACTTGATTTAATTTATTATTAAGTTAAATTGTTGTATTTTATAACATCATCTTGGATGATCATAATGGAGTTATCATTGTTATTAGAACTTGGCTTTAACTAGTTTCATATTTTTGGAACAATACGATCAGACTTGTACTTGTAGAAGTGTAGATTCATATGATATGTAGGAATATTAAACTTGTTAGTCTTAATAAATGGTGTTGTATTTACATCAAGTGGATTTGATATCACTATAATCTTTTACAAGGTCTTATCTTCAATTTTTTGAATGTCATTGCATGTGATTTTAGGAGTCTTTGTGTTGACTTATTAGTCTTGGTTAAATAGACTTTAGTTTATTGACTATAATTATTGGAATGTTATTTGATTATCATTTTCTTAAATTAAATGATGGACTTTGGACCCATGGCCATCATATGCATTTAAATATTATATCATCATTTACTTAGGTTTTGGGTCAATCTTTTATTTCAAATCTTGTTCTAGTTTATTCTTTTGTTGCTTAAAAGTGAATGAGAGTTGTGTGAGATCTAAAGGAACCCTAACTACCATCGTGAAGTATATGGTAGTTTTTTATCTATTGGTAGTTATTTTTACTTGAAAAACACACCCTAATTTATACTAAAATTAAGGTTACTCTTTTTGTTTTGATCTTGGTCTCACTTGTTATGGTCTAGTTGGGTTCCACCTTGCATTTGCACATTTATATGTTTTTTCTTGTGTGTGTTCATATTTTTGGAATTTATTGGTTTGTGTGAACTTTCAAGTCCTAAAACCCATCTCATCACATATACATAATCAAAATTATAAGTTCTCATGTTTTTCACTTAGCCCGAAAATGAGTTCTTGACCTCTATTTTATAGGCACAAAAGTTTGGCATGAAAGTTCAGTGTAGCACAAAAGTTGGATGCAAAAAAAATTTGGGTGTGGAACAAAATTTGAGTGCAAAATGAAATGAGGCATGAAAATAAAGACATGAAATTTTTACAAGGAATGAAAGTTGGGTGTAACACAAAAATGAGGCACGAAATTTGGGTGCAACACAAAAGTTGGGCATAAAAGCTAAGCTCAGCGTAAAATTTTGGCCCAACATGAAAGTGCAACCACGAAAGTCGGGCACAAAAGTCACAAAACATAAGTATTAGTAGGAAACCCCATGAACTTGGTGTTAAGCATGCATATTAAGCATGAAGGTGCATAATTATTCAATTTATTATTTTTTAATAAAATTAATATTTTATTTAAAATTCCCTACTCAAAGCTCTAAGCTACTTAAAAATACATTTTTGCCCATAATTTGTGCCTTGATGCCCCATTTTTTGAGCCATCAATGGTGTTAGAAAGCTGAATTCAGTGACTCCATGATGACATAGGTCTTGCATTCATGTTTTAATTATGCTCATTTAAATGTTGCATTTAATTTAATTCTACTTATTTTTTTAGAAAGAATGACATTTATAATTTCTATTTTGTAGGAATAGATGGGAAAGGAGATGCACCCACTTGGAGAGAATTAATTTTCTAAAATATAAAAATTACCATCCCCACTTAATGCATGCTGAAATGGGCACCAAAATACAAGGGATAAATATACAGGCAGTGCGGTTCAAGAAGAAATAGTGTTGGTTAGTGTTTGAACCATTATTTTTAAACCATTATTCCATTTAACATGTTATTTATGGCATTGGGAATATAGTTCCACCCTCTTCATAATGATATAAGGATCGATTGACATAAATGTGAGACAAAAAACCTATTCACATTTTCATGGTGTGGTTTATTTGTTTCTATCTCAAATGATAGGAGAGGGCATTGTTCAATAATGTGTTTACAATAAATGCCTACCACAATTAATATTTTTAATCTATAGTGTTGGGAGACACCTATATTCCTTGAAATTTTCCCTATTGGTGGGTGAATCACATTGACTACCTTCAACCACTTTTAGATGTAACCCCCATTTTTGGTCAATATATTTGAAATGTTATATATAGCCAGCTGAGTGGCTTTGTAAAGGGTTGTTCCATTAAGAATTTTGCATTATAATAAAAGACCAAACTAATTATTTTCCTATAATTTCTTATTTTAATTGTTAGTTTTTTCTATGAGTAATGTTGTACTAAAGGATTTTTTGTATTTCACTTGGTTATGGTGGATCCAATGTTGTGATTTTCAAGCAATATCTTTAATACAAAGGCTATGAACATTATTGTTCATTTTCTACATGTGTATATGGTGGATCTATTTTTTATTCATAGTTATAACCCTTAGACACTTGCATCATATTTTCTCATGGTTATCTGCATATTGGTCAGGCAATAGATTGATTCCATGGATGCCATTTAATTAAATGAATCAGATTTGCCTTCATGACAAATAGGCTTACTCTTTCTCCTTTTCCCTTTTGATATTTTTTATTGATTTTTTAGAGTAGGTAGGTTAAATTTGAATGCAATATATGTTTACAAGTTTCATTTTGATTTCAACCCCTTTTTTATAATTGATTATACATTGTTTAATCTATAATTATGATGGACATGTTTTAAATCAACTATGTTTTCATACTAAATCCACCTACATTGATTTCTTGGGAAAAAACCACAAGACCTACATCATCGATCATTTACCTAAACTTATTCTAGAACTAGTAAAGGCTCTTGACTATATTAGTAAACACAATGGAAATTAAGGTATTTAGTATGCCATGACTTGGTGAAAGAGACCTTGGAGGAAACATTTCATGTTTCCTTTTCAAGAGAGGATGGGCATGCATGTTCCCTACCTAGTAGTTGGTGGGCCATGCCAAACAACCCATCAAAAATAGTCTTTGGGATTTTATGGATCCTCTTAGACTATTAAGCTAGATAAGTTAGTGGGAAGGTTATAATTCTATCGAAAGAAATGGGGGATATGGGGGAGCAAAGAATTATTGCCTCCATTTTTTTTTGTACCACAGCCAAAGTTATTCATCTTACACTACAAACTTTTAAGGAGTCTTAAGCTGACTTTTCTAGTGGAGAGAGGGACAAGCCTATAGTGTGAGTGGGAATGGACAAGTGAGGGAACTCTCTTCTGTGGAAAATTAGGAAAGAATTAGATAGTATACACTCAAAGCAAGTAAGTTAGTGATGGTTTTTTTATTCTCTTATTTTTATATGTAAGGGCATTGAAATAAATGTGAATGATAGAATAACTTGAATTTATATTTGTAATGTGATTTACATTTACATTTTTGTCAATGTGTTTTAATGTTTACATTTGGGTTATGTTGAAAAATGTTGTTGGACGTTTTAGTTTTCTGGTTTTTTTAATTTTGTTTTCAAATCCTACCTGTGAATGAATACTAAGTGTCCATGGCATAGACATTCATGGATAGCTATGAGAACTCATATTCTTGCCATAAATGTTTAAGGTTTTGTGGAATGTTTGTTTTTATTTTTTGGTTCTGTTAGGTGGTTTTAGAAACTTGAAACTCATTTCTATCATCTTGCAAGCCAAGCTCGACCATCAAACTGATGGATGGGGTAGCTAGGTCCACCAATCGGGGGATCATAGGGTTGGTTGGATGGGATTTTGCTTCTATATTATTTATTTATTCACTTTTACATGGTCTTCATGAATCATATTGATTATGGAATAGTGATGGAATGACTCATTGGAGGTGAGCTTATGGAACTCATGCCCAAATGTGTTATAATACTACATTAATCTCTACATTCTTTTATTATATTATAGAGATGATTTATGTTAGATTATTTTAATGTATATTTGTGTTTGTTTTGTTATATTATGTAGTTAATGTATTGAATTATAGTGATAAATTGTTATGGGTATTTAAGTCTCTACCATCAAACTTATACTTGACCGTGTAAATTATTATGGTAGCTGACTATGTAAACCTTTTGTTATTAATTGTTTGAATTTTTAAGAAGGAATGTGAATATAAAATGTTTAGTGTGTTCGTTGATTTATTTGGACCTTGTTTATTTTTTAGAATTCATATTGAAGAGTAATGGATTGTTATTTGCATGGGCAAGAAGGGATATTTCAATTTTATTTTTAATATGGACTCGTTATAATTTTTAGAAATGTTTGTTCTTGGTTTGTAATGATTATGTTTTAGTCAATTACTTAGAAACATTGCATATTATTATATCTCTTGGGTTAAGGCATTTGATTCAATTTCATTAAAATGGTTGACTATTTATTAAATAAGGTAATAGTAGTATGATGACTATGTTGTGCGAGTTCATCTGGTTTGGGTATGTGTAATTTTTATTGATTAAAAAGAGGAATTATCTTCAGGGTTAATAAATTTGAAATGCATAATTTTTTTGATGGTTTTTTAATTGAACTTGGCTTGTCTTGTGATTGATTATAAATTCATTGTGTTATAATGCAAAACATGGATATTCGACCTAGGTCTTTATTTGACATTGACTATCATGGTAAATCATTTGGGAAGGTTTCAAAACCATTGAATTTTGTATTGAAATTAATTACAAGTATTATACTTGGAAATATTTGTTACTAGTGAATATAATTTTTTAAATGTTTAATATGTCATCATTATGATTTGGAAGCATAATGGTCGACTGAATCTATAGTTTGATTATATAATTGTGATTCATTTTTTAAAATAAGATTTAATAATTTCACTATTATATGAAGGTCAAATGGGTAAGGTTGTGTTATTTGTTGAATTACGTTGAATGCACTCTATTTTTATAAAATTATATATTAAATAAATTAGAGGTGAACTAGTTTGATTGTTGTATATTTTATTGGCACTTAATACATATCCTTATAAATAACACTTAGAATGTATGTGACTATGCATTGAATAGTTAATTATTATCAATGAAGTTTTATTAATAGGCATTTATAGACTTATCATGTTTGATTTTTATTGGGTGTGTGTGTGTAGGTGGGTGGGTGTGGTTATGGGTGTGTGGGTGTGTGTGATTGAGTAAATTTGAATGTTTGAATGTTTAATTTAGATGGTGGGTAAGTGTATGAGGTTAGGGTACAATTCTATGGACATGCCCCATAACACATACATGTTATTGACGCAACACATAAGCATTATGTGAATAATTCATATGTGTTATTTTAAACATGGCTCAATAATTACCAAGCCCTAACATGTACATGTTTCTATATAATGCATACATGTTACAGTAATGCATATGTGTTATATAGTAACATGTATGCATTATGGTAACATGTATGTTTTATGGTAATGCATACAGGTTATGGTAAAGCATATGCATTGTGGTAAAGCATACGTGTTATGGTAATGCATGCATGTTATGGTAATGTGTAAGTATTATGGTAATGCATATGAATTATGGTAATGTGTATGCATTATACTATGTAATTTTAAAAAAAATCATGACCTATAATTCTTCATTTGTCATTTATACTACATTATTATGAAATTGTGTTATCCTTAATAAAGCCTCAATACTCACCATAAGTCCTTTGTAAATCTCAACATATCCTAAACTTCATGATGTCACCATGTAGATGAGGTAAGTGATCAAAAACTACACCTCTTAACTTTGTGTTTTTCCATTTCTTTGCTTTTTACATTGTTTAATTTGTAAATTATTTGTTTTAAATAAACCTATCCATTGTAAGAGACCATAATCATCCTCCTAACCCTCTACTTGACCCTGATATTCATGTGGCTAACCCTCCACCTAATCCTCCTAATCCTATTACTAACCCTCGATATAACCCTCATAATCCTCTTGCTAACCCTCCACCTAACCCTCATTTTACTCCACCTAAACCTCTTAAATTCCACAAGATCCCTCGAGAAGACAAGAGGACTTAGATTAACACATTGTAGAAAAAAATTTAAATTAAGAAAGTAATTAAGATAATGAGGGATCCCACATCTACCAACACCCACCACACCTATCTAGCTAATAACCTAGTCATTATTAGGTCAAGTTAACTCGATAACAAGTAAAATTAAAAGATGGGAATCTTATCAAGATAGTTATGTGGATTATTATGTTGAAAAAAATTTAGCACAAGAGGACAAAAAAATTTAAAATAATCAAAAGCTGAAATTTGTGGATTATTCATTGACCCAACCATTTCTAGTAATTGCTAAACATTTCCCAATCCATAGGTGCCAACATAATTTGATCAAAGCCAATTTTTAGGACTGATAGTGGATGGTGTTTTATTATACACCATGTAAAAACCATGATTTCCCATTATAAGTTTTTATTAAACTCTACTATGAGTTTATCCTCAATGAGATTACAAATTATTTTTATTATAGTGAGTTTCAGAGCCAAGGGAAAGGTTTTACACAAGATTGACCAGATGCACATTTTGTACCTAATAGACCTACAACGATTCCTACCCAAAATCCACCTCATCTCAATATCCCCATGTGTTGAAGGAGGTCATGGATATCAACATTCTGAATGCACTTATCATGCTTACTAATATATTTTTACATCATATGATTAGGCTTTCAATGATTGATGCTAGAGATATGCCACGTAGTGTGCATACCTAACCTCATCATTATAGATCTTGTGTAACTATATGTAGTGGAATTTCTCATGATGATGTGTTGGTGGTTAACATGGTTTGGATGCTATACTCTTTAGTGAAGAGTTTTTGGCATGCACATTTAGTGTGTAGTCATGGGTTACTACATGGATGTAGGTATATTTTATATAACTGTCATGTGTCAAATTTAAATTATATTTGAGAATTTAAAATCTAAAAATTAATTTTCATATAAAATGAGCAATATATATATATATATATATAATGTTTTATGTTTTAGGAAGAGACGGTGCCTTCATCATCATAGTCCATATTTGTAGGATTAGATATTACGTATCCATTGTTTACAAATATAAAGCCAATTGTTAGCCCATCCACTCCTATAGCTTCTTATGTTAGCATGATAAATTTTAATTATATAGAGGTAAAATTTTGATTATTTATTACACTTTTTCTATTTAAGAGAAAAAAATGCCATATATCTTTGATACTTTATAGAAAACTAAGTGAGACCTTATCTATTTATTTGATGTCTCAAGTTGGCACTCCTCCATCCTTATGAGTGGAAATAGACATAGGCATTATTGTATCAATGTCATCTTCACAAGCCCTCATAGAGGTACATATTAACTTGTAATTGTAGACACTTAAATCTGGCCACTAATAACCTCCAATTAGGCTTTTGACCAATTTCCACCCAAAATCTACAATTTGACATAAAAACACTAAAACATGCTAAATGATGTGAAATTAACATATTCAAGTATTTATTTTGTCTATGGTATCCCTAAATGGGGCAATGAAATTTATGGGCCAGCTAACTTTGATCAGATCATTCTGAGTCAAAATGCCAATTTTGTACCTAGGTGCTCTAGATTGCTCTTTTGTATCAAATATTTTACACAAGACACATGACTTTGTTATTTGTTATTGGTAACATCCTAAATGGGAATATGAATCCAATGCATCTAACATTTCCTCCTAATTCTAATCCAATCAAATTTTGGACCAATAACAAGACATTCTGATTAATTTGAGTAATTTGTGCACAAAGTGCTTAAACATGCTTAAGGGCTAATTAACCCAAATCAAGGCCTAATTAATAATTCCATGGAAACTTGTTGAATAATTTTTTTATAAATGAATATTGAATATCTACATCATTAGGTGACCTCATTTCTTGGGAAGACATCCTTAGGCCATAAATGCCATAAATATCAGGATTCATGCCCTCCATGCCTCATCAATGCCTTCCATGATGCCCTCCATGCCTCTTAATTTTCCCTTCTTCCAATGTTATGATGAGGATAATTATAAACTTAATTCCAAAAATTTAATTAATCCTCAACTACACATCTTCATCTTAGTATGGATGATTCAGGTTGATTGTAGACATTTACAAAAATCTATAAATAGAGAAGCCATGAACATCATTTCTAACACATGAGAATGCAAAGTTATAATGCAGAATTGATTAAAAAGATTTAATAAATTAGTGTTACCATGCTAAATTGATTCCAAGCTAATCCAATCCACAAGCCAAAGGTGCCAAGGAGATATGGAGGTAGCCAAGCTTCCATTTCCAAGGACTTCATGAGCACAAAACCAAGCAAGACACTACTACAAAGGCATTTGGAGCATCCAAAGAAGGTGAAGGAATTATTGTGTTTTATTCCTTAATTTTAAGTTGTGTTTGTCATTTATTTTTGTTAAATAAACTCTCCCTAGTGTCTAGGCCTAGAGATGCTATGTTATTAGTGTGTTTCTTTCATTTTGTTTCCATTTTGGAACTAACACCATATTAACCATCCTCTCTTGAGTCAAATTCCTAGATCACATAATGGCACACCCAGTGGGACTAGATGCATCTCACAGCTAAAAAAGATCATTTTGCAACTTTAAAATATTAATTTTGACCCTTAAAACTCTTTCAAATTGATTTTCTAACTTTATTTTGCCATTTTTGTTTGCCACGGTTTTACACATTAATTGACATCAACATGTAAGATTGACATCAGTTGCATAGATTAACCGATGTTGGTTATCAAAACTGACATTGGTTGTATACATGTCATTGGTATAAATAATTTTAGTTAGATAACTGACATCGGTTAGAAAATGTAACCATCATCGATCATATAAACTAACGTTGGTCACTATGTTTTTATTAAAACATAGACTTGAGAGCTCTTTTCCTAAATTTTATTGTTTCAAACCCAAAAGATATTCAAAGCTAAAGGACATGGTGACATTTTTTCTACAAGACCAATATTGACATTTGCTAAAAACATGTTTAGATCACCTTTTGTATGCTTAAAAATCAATTAAGAACCTTGTTTTGGTGTTTAACAAAGTAATTTTTTATGTTTATGTTGAATATTTTCAAATTTTTTAACTAAGATCAAGGGGTCAAATGAACACCACCTCACTTTCCCTTTGGGATTAAAAATTAACTCACATTTTTTAAAGTTTTTTGTATTTACTTGGTTGTTTAGATTAATATTTTGTTTGGCAAAAAGAGGAATGTTGTGTGTATGTCCTTCAATTTTTCCCCTTTAAGGAACCCTTGGAATCAAAAGCACCATTCCTATTACAAGTATCCTAGTCCAAGGCTTAGAAATAAATTCATTTAAAGCACTCCCCAAAAATTCATCAAAGTTTGGGTGACCTTGAAAATTACCCTAAAGTCTTTCTACTTTCATGATTTCCTTATTTTTATGCAAACTTGGCTTATGAGGGGGACTTCATCACCTCTCATGAGTTATTTACAAAAGCTTTAACCTAGGGTTTCACCTCTCGACATTGACTTCATTTAAATCCTAATTGGAGTTTCACATATGATGTAGTGGCACTTTGGACATATGATGTAGTGGCACTTTGGACATTGCACTAGACTGAGCGAATAGCAGGATGTAGTGGTTGCAAAAAGGACTAGACCTTTTTACAACAAGTGAAGTGATACAGACCCAAAATCTATGCTTTTATTTTGTATTGTTTGGCAGAAAAGTCATTTTTAAATTTATTTTCTTAGATCATTCAAAAACATGTTAGATCTTAGACAAGTCCCCACTTACCATGAAAGTATTATTGGTGCAAGGTGCACCTCAAGGTCCATGTCACAGTACTATCATTTGAGAGAAGGGGGGGTGTAAAAACCCTACTATATAATGCACATTTATTTTTAGATGAACACTTAAAATCCTCTCATATGATGTATATTGATGAATTCCAATAATATAGATGAGTACTTACCTTTTTCACACACAATTTTTGGAGGTGTTGTTACTAGTGGAACTTGTTAAGAGGGTGTTTCAAAATCTTCATTACTTTAGTTGATTACTAGTGGGATGACATTTTATTCATTGTTTCTTTCCTCATTATATGCTTCTATTACATTTTCTTCATTTAAAATTTTATCATTACTTCTTTCCATGGAAATTTCTTTATTGCTAAGGGGTAAGGCATGATGCATATAGTCGCCATCAACAAAACCAAAAACACTATACTTTGAATGTCAGATTTCAACATTATCTAATTTATTATATTCAAATTCATCATTATGAAATTTATTATTATTAATTCCAACATTATTGAATTGATTATTTTCAATTTCATCATTATTCAATTAATTATTATCAATTGCATCATTGTATATGACATGTGGCTCATTAGAGATAGTTTCTATAGCTTGTTTTTAAATGAAGAGTTTGTATTTGAACCTTATTTTTGTCTCTTGCCTCCTATATTTACTCAAGTGTTTTGTCCTTCAACTTATTTATCTTTCTCTAACATGTCCATCACCCATTGGAAAATTGATAGCCTTTCAATGGTGGGGTCCAAAAAAGCACTTTATAACTCTTGTTTCTAACTTGTAAGTACTACAAAAATGCATAGAAAATGTCTGTTGGTACAAGTTTCTCATTTTGGGTAAAAAATGTCTATTAAAAAATGATTTTTTATCTATATTTTGATAATGTGTATGCATTATATTATAACACATATGTGTTACATAACATGTATGTGTTATTACATAATGCATATGCATTACATTTTCCAATTTAAATTCAAAAAAAATTGGCTTGGAAATGGCATGTATTCTCAATCCAAAGGCTTGGACCTATCATTCTATAGTTGAGTTCAAGAGGTTTGATTAAAAATATAAAAATTCAATTTTCATCATCAAATACACTAGGAATTTCATCAATTAAATTCAAAAAATTATTACCATGATGACGATCATGCTTTCCTCTTTTCAAATATATGATTATAATTTTTAGACTATTTTAAGGTTACAAACTATATTTATTTCTAACTATAGCTTTTTTAGGCCACCACATACCATAAATATACATGCGTATACATGTTAATATAATTTTTTTTCATTCATACAAAGTAAAATCAAATTATATGGTCACAAACTAGTCTTAATTCTACACACATTCAAAAAAAAACTATTTTCATCTTTTTTGAGGTAGTTAGGAGGGCCACACGGCTGACTATCCATTTTTTATTAGTTTTTAAGATCTATTTACTTAAAAAAATAATAATAAAAAGAAATATCTATTAATAAATTATAAAAAATATAGATCACAAACTAGAATATATTATCTAAGTATTCACCAAAAAGTTTCAAACAATATTAAATGATGCTCAAAAAATGGTGGGCCACACCTATCCACTCTATTTTCTTGAAAAAATAGGAGTTCCTATTCAAATTTTAGATGTTTTACTAGTTATAATTAATAATTTTGAAAAAAAAAATAGTTTTTTGGAAACTAGACTTGAATTTATACAATTCATGTTATTATAGAATCTTTAAATTTTGAGTGTAGTTATTTCAAATTATCTAAAAAAGTTCAGGTTTTTAAAATTTTAGGAAAATCATGTCCATGGGTAGCTCCTTTTTATCCCCCAACTTTGTGCACTTACCCTTGTATGTGTCTTATTTGATATTTAGTGTTTGATCTATTAATGAATTAACTTTAAAAGGTTAATTATATTATACTACTATTACAAGTTGAGTTAATGACAAATGGGACTGTTGATATTTATGTGGTTTTTCCATGAAGACGATGTTCTCTTGGCAACATTTGATGTGTAGTGGTATAATGGAAATAATGTTTTCCAAAAGTTTGGTTTAATAAGCATGGTTTTTGTTTCGATTTTTTATTGCTTGAATTGTCTTTTTTCATTCAAATGTCACCATTTAGGGGTAGGTGGGACTCTTAATAACCTATATTTAAATCATGTTGTATTGTAATAAAACTATGCACTTTTATTAATTTCATAGCCTTAGTTATGAAATGGGTATATTAATCAATGTGAGACTTAAATTAATTAAGTTTTTAACCTTATTTTGGCTAAGATTGGTTCTAAGACTCAAGGATAAATGTACATGAGATATAGTAAAATATTATCCCATATTCATGGGAGAGTCTTCTAGATATCTATCTCGATTGAGAATAAGTTACATTAATTACTTATAGTAGTGGCACATACTTTCATAGACTTGTTTTATTTTGGCATTCGTATATGGATAATTCTTAGAGGAAAATTAATGAAGTTTCCCTAAATGGAATTTTATCCAAATGAGTTAGATAAGTTTATCAAAAAAGTTATTTTTAAGGTTATGGTTATTATGATGTAAATATAGATTGCATGTTATTGTGTATCATGACCCTAAGACTGGAGTGAATCTAATTTGGTTGGGTAGCATCGAATGTAATGCATTCATTTTCCTCTTGTGTCATGAATTGTTTTGACTAACAACTCTAATTTGGTAATGCATGTGTTATTATTGAGTTGTGTCTAATGAAGTAACTCTTATGCCACTTCATGCCTATAAAATATGGAAGTTGATTTGATGAATTTAATCCCAATGAAAGGTATGAAAACCTTGATTATAAAGGTAATTAGTACATGGAGATTAATGTTGTGATTTATGAGAAAAGTTGGTTAATATTGCTTGCAAGTAATTGTTGTAGTTTTATTAATAATACATGTGGTTATATATGAGAAAATGAATTTTATTATTGTGAAGATTATTTTATTATTAATGTTTAGATGTTAATAAAATAAAGACTAGTGGAGTTTGGAAATTCCATTTACCTTACCTAACTTGTAAACTATTTTCCACGAAATGGAAGCTCATTTAAGGTTAAGTCTTGTTAAGTTGGTTTTATGAGAAAGATGAATTTGTGTAAATATTTAGGATGAAATTTATAAGGGTATGATAGTACACTTGTACGTCTCAAGCTGAATATTATTTAAGGAATGAACCACTTTCTTATAGGGTCCACTCGAGAAGACCTAATCTTAAGGGAGTTTTATTTTGCAATCATATATGTAGTATTTTGCAAAGATCAAGTCTGAGATTAAATGAAGACTTGGTGCGTCATTCAATAACAATTAGTGTGATATAATACTCTATTTGAACCTTAAGGGGGAAATTAGTTTCATTACAGAAGGAGATGAATGTACCATGAATTAGAAAAGACCAAAAAGAGTGTGACCAAGAGCACCCACACTTTTAATCATGTGTAAAGCATGTCAATTATTTTGACATGGAAACCAAAAAGTGTGGGAGTAGAGATAAATGGTTTTGAGGAATCAAAATAAAATGAGGGGTAACCATCGAACATCAACAAAAATGCCAATAAATCCTAATTTAGACCAATAATTGACAACTATACAAACATGTTAAAAACGTATGCATTAACACTTAATAAATACCTCATAAGCATTTGTAGGGGATCTACTCCAATAAGTGAACATGTCTAATAGTTTACATGGGACATGATCACATAATGATCTATAGTTGTCATAGTATATGATTATAAAATATCCATTAATTATCCAATTTTACTTGATAATAGTGTAAAATAACTAATCACATCATGATATATAAGATTCAAAACTATTAGATACCCAATTTATAACACATTTACACCTATGTAGAAGTATTAGATCAACCATTTTTTTGATGGATTTTAAACTTCTTACTTCAAATCAATTCAAAATGTAACTTTCATGTCAAAGAAAAAATATAAATTAAAAACTTGTTAAACTTTCCAATGAAAATTTTCCATACATAAATTAATTTCCACATAATATATTTATTATGATGTCAAATTAGGTTGGCCTACTAATAAACTCTTTCCCCTATATGTCTCCACTAACCTCTTTCCCAATTATTAAATATTTTAATGACCATTTTTTTGAAATTTTCTTTATCTCTCAATTATTATAATATAGAATTATCAGATGTCCAAGGGCTAGAGGAGGCCAAGGAGTACATGACTAATGTTTGGGGTTATCATGTATGTGATTACTTGGCTTCCAGGTCTTGCGAAGGAATGATCAAATGGAAATGGAAGGATATTAGGAAATTGCCAATCTCAGACAACCAAAAAGAGATTTTCAATGGCACTCTTTTGAAAATAAAAGTTTTTCTCAACTCTAAATAGATATTCATTCAATGGGTGGGCACCAAATCTAGGAGATACTTTGTCAACTTGGCCAAAAAATCATAGACTACATTTTCCCTTCCTTTACTTGGGTAAAATTATTGTGTTGGAATCAAACTTGTGTGCCCAAGGCTAGGGTTTTTGCTTGGTTGGCAACATAGAGTATAATTATTATTTTTTATAGACTGCACAAAATTGGGGTGTAAGGGCCCTCCTATTATTATTTTTGAATTATTGAGGAAGAGGATGCAAACCACCTATTATTAAAATGTCACTTTATATCCCAATGATATAATTGGTTATGTGTTAATCTTGGGTTTTGATGGGAGAAAGCCACCTTCATGAATCTTTTGTTGACATGTCTAGTCATTATGATTTGGACACTCTTGAAAGAGTACAATCAAAGGATTTTTAAAATCAAATCTAGTTGTGTTGAGGAGGTAATCCATAGATCTAAGTTGGGCATGTCCTAAATTGGATCTACTCATGCTAAAAGAAGTAATGAGTCCTTGACTAGCTAGGATAAACAAATCAATATGATCTAACAGCTACTTAAGTAACCCCCTATTAATGGGCCAAGAGTAATAGTGCACTCAACCTATAGAGTGGAAAATTATATTTGGACTCCCCCTCCCCAAGGATTTTTCAAGCTCAACTTTGATGGATTCATGTGGGGTAACCTTGGTACCTCAGGGGTAAATTGTACTATCAAAAACTATGTTGCCTCTCTAATCATGGTAGTCTTTCTAGAGTTGAGCAATAGGGTAAATAATGAAGTTGAGTCTCAAGATTTATCTTTGGGTATTGATCTAAGCATCCATTATGGTGTAAATAAGGTCATCTTGGAATATGACTCAATGGTTTTGATCCAAGTAATCCAAAATCATGGGGCTTGTGCCTAGAACATATAAAACATCTTTGATCAGATTTGGGACATTCTTAATTCACTCAACTCCTAGGAGGCATCTCACTACTACCGAGAGGATATTTTGGCAACAAAATTCCTAGTCAATCAAGGTATCTTACAATATATTGAGCTCATCTTGGATAAATATTGATAAGCATGGCTAGAGGATAATTTGGTGAGCTCTTAATATTTCTATATCTCCATCCTGGAATCACCCCATGTCCATCATGTTAGTCATTGGAAATAGGAGTGAAATTCTCTCCAATTATTTTTTCACTTTAATTTATGCATCCCATAGGCATGGGCAATCAAGTGAAGTGGCATACCATTTATGAAGAATGTGCTTCCTTCTACATGAAGACTTTTCATTTCATTTATCTAATTTAGTGTGGGTTAGAGCTTAGTGTGTTGTGTGTAATATAGGGGTAAACATGATCATCATGACCTTTATTAGCCAAAATTTGGACATCATGAATGGGAGTCATTCAAAATTTTGATGTGTTTAACCTTAACTTTGTTGATAGCCATTATGAAGGTCTTGATTTGGTCATTAATGATCTAGGATGCTAAGTAAGGTGTCTTCCATGGTAGCTTACAAAGTCATTTAGGATGGTCTAGTGAGTAGTAGGTTCAATTCACTTGGTATTGTGATCAAATATTCATTCTTTATAAGCCTTAATCATGTGTTTAGCATTGTTTAATTTAATTTTGACAAAGTTAAGGTAAAATTGAAATCAATTCCATGAATAAACTTGCTCAAGGAGACAAAGTGGTAAACCTTCAAGGAATAAAAATGGTCTAAAGCTAATCAAAGTGGTCAAAGAATCAAAACTAGTAAGTTGGTCACATTGTTTTTCAAGCAACTTGGAGATTTTAAGGTAATTTTGACAAGATTAAGGTATTTTATTGGTTTAGTCTTATTTGGCATTCTAATGTTGAGATTACAATTACTAGTAAATAGTAAATGTGAAGGTTTATTTCTTAGATAGGTGTCTTTTTTGTGTCATCTAACATCAAATGATGGCATCATGCTTATACGTGTTCGTACACCTTCCTCAAGGTCTTATAAAATTTATGTCTAATGTTGGGAGTCTTTTTTAACTATTATTAATCATTTTCAATATCCAAATGAGTTATTGTAAAAGTTACAAGCAAAAAGAGGTTGTAAATTTTTGACACATTCCACCCATACGACATCTTAATCCTGCCAAACCTAAACCCTCTTGGTATAAATCTAAAAAAAATTATGTATATCACTAAACTTGGGGGCATACCATTAATTGATGTTGTAATTTCCAAAACTATTTCTAAGACCTCATCAATCATGGTGACATTGAGATAGATAATGAATCAAATGATTCTACATAATTGGGTGAACAAGAAGAGGAATGCCAAGATTCCATTCCTGATAATAATCAAACCCTTCCCTTTTCCAAGCGAAGGTCAAGATACCACATCCATCTTCTATGGTCCCCCCATCTTTTATCCTCCATTGAAGATGAATCCATTCCTCATGAACCTATTCTTCCCTTCTCTAATGAGTCTCTCTTCTATGGACCTATATTTGGTGAATCCATTGTCCCTCCATCATCTTCCTCTCACCCATCATATCAAATTCCCCATGATGAGAGGTCACTTATGGATAATGGATCCTCTACTATTAACCTTGCATTAGAATCAAAATTAGAGGTAATACAAGTGTTATTTGCATCAAGATCATGTTTAACACTAATATCTAAATTAGATTCCTCATCAGAAACATCATCCCTCATAGATATTATAGTAGGTGATGACTATGCATGTTATTTTAAAGATACCTTTATTTTGGATAACAATCACTCATCAGGCATATCTTCTGACCCCGATGAGGATGATGAAGTCATAATAGAGATTTTAAAATTTTTATCTATCAAAGAAAGTTAGAGTGAATCTAATCCTACCTTAGATGCATGTACTACAAATAGTCTTAGTGATCCTTTTATTGATCTTGAGGAGATCTTTTTTGATGTCAAAACTAGGTCTCTTAGGAACCCTTTGAGGACCATGTTGCCCAAATAGACCCCTTTATTCTTTTGAATGATAATTTAATCACCTCCCTCCATAGGGATGAACATGAACATGCATCATTAGACTCTTCTTTGAGTAATATAACATGTGCCAAAAATACTAAGGTCCTAGACCATATTCAAAAAGTCATTCATGATGATAAAATCACCTGTGATCCAATAAGTAAAAATCAAGAAAAATTAATTCATCAGCCTAATAAAAAAGTTTCTTTCCTTAGTGAAACCTTCTCCAAGGCACTAGGGGGCCATTAAAGTCAAAATCATCATCATTTATCAATTCCAAGATCATTCTCCTCTAGTGAAGCCCAAAGTCAGGCACCAAGGGGAAGTTGATAAATAATCAAGTCTGAACATCAAAATCATTGTTAGTATAAATAATAATCCTTTAAATGATTGGATTAAATAATAATATAGTATTCCACAAGTCTTGGATCTCTTAAAGTATTTTTTCATATGACACTAATGAAATATGGAATGTCTAATATCTCTAATGGTGTGTGTGATTGCTAGTCCCATCTCCTAATTATACATCACACCTCCCCATCTGAATCCTATCATCCATTCAGATCCTATACATCACCATCACATCCAAACCCTAAATCCACCCATTCCATACCTCACCTTATTGGGCAGTATTATCTCTCATAGGGGTTAACAAAGACACTTGGTCCAAATGTTTGAGGGTCTCAATCAAGAGTCAACAAAAGTCACAAGGACATAAATACATCTAGCATCATTAACATGGTCTTAGAATCACATCACTCTAGAATAGGCATTGGCTGAAGATCATAAAAATGTCTACATCTCACATCTCACCCACCTCTAATAAATTAAGATGTCATTAGAAAAATTAAAAAAGTCAAAAAAATAATTAAAAAATGAAATAAAAATCATTCATCCAATGGTGAAAACAAGTCTTCTTGTACCTTGGGCAAGTACCATGATTAAAACTAGTTTCCAATGTCATGGTAAAATAATCTATTGTCTATATTTTACCTCAATACTTGGGGGAAAATTCCATCCCTTATCAATCCCATCCATGTAATATCATTTTGTCCATTATTTCTACATGTCACATGTTATCATATCATGCATCTTATTATGTCCACCCTTTCCTATAGTCTTGACCTTTGTAAATAAGTGGAAGATGCCTTGATAAATGTTCTGGAATCATCTTGGCATATCCTCCAATAGACACTCGGTACTAGATATTTGGTTCCTTCATGATGTGATCGTTGGTGACCCCTATTCCATTCTTCCTTGGTCCTCGTATCATTTTTAGCATTACCCTCATCATGTTGTCATTCCATCTGTATTTATCTTAGTTTCTAGGCTTGGTATTCCCTTTGTTAGTAACCTTATTTGTATAGTGTATATACATATGATTAAAATCACAAAAATCATAAAATATGGAAAAAGCCAAAAATATTCTAAGTTATCTTGTCTTATGTCTATTCCCCCATTCGAATGCATTTCCATTCCCTTCACTTCTCATATCCATCCATTTTACTATTGTCTTTCATTCCCTATCCTGAAATAGGGCCAATATAGTCTATATTAAGCTAGCATTGACTTAGTCCCACTTTAGCCTGATCAATCTTATGTCTCTCATCTAAGATCACAACATGGTCAATCCACAATTTGACTATCCCTTGTGTTCAAGTTGAAATTTTCTCAAGCATTCCCTATTCATAATCACCATTCCCTATTAATCTTAATCCATGTCAATAGTCTACTCCAAATTCTTATCCTTAATCCAACATCACATTTTGATTATCACGACCAAGTTAACCCACATTATCACCTAATCAATCATCTCATCAATTTTCATATTAAAGACAATTAAAAAATACATTATGACACTACATGTAGATACTTGTGTGTGTTACTTATCTATTTTTTGTTGTTTGAATTATTTTCATGTCTTTTATCATATATCTGATTGTCTTTTATTTTTCTTATTTGTCTATGTTTCTTTTTAGTCTTGCATCATGTCCCTTTTTGTTTAATGGGAAATTAACAAGGATGCTATGATGACACAAAAAGTTATAATGATTCTTTTAGGTGCCCTCAATGATGTAGAGTTCACTATTTGCCCCTTTTTATGCACTTTTCCATAATGTCCTCTTGGTCATACTTATATCATGGGGCATACTACCTAGTGTTATATTTACATCAAATTTATTAGAATATGATGAGCCTCATTACATCAATAATGGCTTGATAATTTTTCCTAATCTATTAAATCATCTTAATCCCATCATCAAGTTAATCATCTTAGTCCACTCATCCAATATTCAATCATTCTTCTAAATCCTTTATCATCACATCTATATCCTCTAATTACTCATCTACCAACAACATATAAATCCCTTTACTTTCATGTCCAAAATCAAAGTCACATCCTCTATCTAACAAATAACATGTCTAGCATCCATAATCATCAACATCCTCCTCTAGTCTATCTTAACATTTATCATCTAGTCTAAACTACATTGGCCCAAGTTCTTTTCAAACTATGTAAGAAACACTCAGTAACATGATGTGTCTTAGGTTAGTTTGACCACTCTCTCCTCTTTATCCACCATTCATCATCACATCTCTTTTCCCTCATCATACTCAAGTCTTGAATCAATCAAATCCTTGAGTTATAATATCAATTGGTAAACAACCATTCTATTGATCAATCACCATCCCTAAAATCATCTCCCTAATATTTTCATCAATCACCCACACTTTTTAATTAGGCCTGATAAATCATAACATTCATAATTTCTCTATAAGTAATCCATTATCACATATTTCTCAAATTAATTATCTAAGGTTTATGATTTTCTCCCTTGATTGGGGCATAACTAATACTGTAAATTTATTATCATCTCTTTCTCCCTTGCATGTGTCCTTGATAGGTGAATCATCACTATTAATCACATTATGGCTCATTTATTCAATGCCATGCAATCCAATTCTTCCCCTTCATCTTTTGGTTACTCAATCATATTATTTTCTTCTCTCTCACCTTCATTATATCACTTGACTTCAGATTTAAACTACACACATCATTAATCTTATCAAATCATTATCTTATCTTTGGCCTGATGTTCTCCCAACATGTGTCCTTGCTTGAGATATGTCAATAGTTCATGGTATTTATATTTTTGGTCTATAGCTCTCCTTGGCATGCATTTTTTCTTGGGATATGTCAAAATCTTGTAGCCTTTTATCTTATCATCATCATGTTTCCACTCCCTATGTATATGTATTTTGTAGGGGAATCCTTAATTTTTATCTTACTACGTAGGTCGAGTGCATATTCTTCATCACATCTAACATCTCATCCCCTTATCTATTCATTACATCCTGCCCCTTCATTTCTTCTTCTTGAGTGGCCATCCAGCTCCTTCATCCCCAGTTGTCACCTCAAGGGTGAATCATATCCAACAACATCATTTACTGACATTCATCCATGAAATGGTTTTTCTTTGAAATACCATTACTCCTTCCACTTCATCCACTCATAATGCCCTTTAAAAGAGGGGGGAAATGTATACATCTAAATTTTCTCACTTCATTTATCATCATTAATATTACTATTAGTTGACACTAATTTCAATTATTTCATCTAACTTCATTTATATCTTTTAATTATGTCCTAATATCACCCTTTCTAGTCATTTATCTAATATCTCCCTTCATTATTATTCATCCACTAACCTTATATTATCCCCACCAACCTTTTAATTCTTCTAATCATGTATTATCCACTAATTAATCCCACTTGTCTATTATATTAGAATTTCAAATTACAAACCCACCTACCCTAGCCTATTCATAGGCTTTCTTATATCCCTAGTCCTTAGTCACCTATCTAATCATTTACTAATCTTGTTTATCCCTCCTAATGGATTATAGAATTCTCTAATTCTATAATCCTCTCTATCTTAGCCCTTCCTCTTTATAATCCTTTATTTTAGAGGCTTCCAATGAATTTTTAATTCCTTGGATAATCCTCCAACATTGATCCTCTTCATCCCAACTTTGAATATTGTTCATTAATCTTCCCTCCATGACCTAGTTTAACCAAACCATCATCCATGGCCAAACTAACTATGAATCCATAAAACCACCATGTCGATATTATTAATCCATGCAATCCAAGTTAATTTATCAATCCAACATCATGCTAAAAATCTAAGTTTAAAGGAAATCCAAAATCCATAATAATTTAATCTTTTATTTTTTGGATCTTTATTTGGAGCAATTAGCTTTTAGGATCTAATGATGGTGTGAATGTTTCATTTATCTTTACAATTTATTCCTAATTGGCTCTAAATTTTAATGGTAGATTGATGTTTTGAGTGATTTTGGTTAATTTGCATATCCAAATCTCTTTTGATCAAAATTTTCATCCTACAATAACTGCCCTCAAGAGGTAGATGTGTAACTCTTTGAAAAGGAGTTGTGATCAAGAAAACATCTAAGCTACCAAGTAGACCTCCTATGCCACCCTTGTAAAGAGTTACTCTAACACATGTCCTAGAAGGTTAAGAAGGAAGATGAAAACACATTATTTTCAAGCTTGGTGCCAGTATTTCTTTGTTTTGTAACTTATTTAACCATGATGAGCATCTCATGATTTTATCTTATTATTCTATTATTTTTTCTTCTTCCAATTCATCTATAAATGAAGCCTTGAGAGCATTGAAGGTATCCTCAAATTGGTTATGACAAAGCCCTACCAATTTTAAGACTTGTCCTTACCTTTGAAAGTAATTCAAGTTGAGTTATATCATTTTCATATTGAAAACAATTATCTTGAGTGAGTTATTATGATTGTTTTTCGATAGTGAGTTTACTTCCATGCATTTATACTTCTTTTTCATGCCTCTATGTAGGTTAGTTTCTTTTCCATAGGTCATATGATGTGTAACACATGGTTTGTTGAGTGTAAGTGTTGAAAAATTAGTAGTGTCTACTCTTAGGCCTCTTGATTGATCATCTTAGCTATTACAACAACCATATCCTTCATATAGAAATACTAATGTTGTAAGAGCTACCCTAAAATTATGAAAATTAGATTGTAATTTGTCTCTTCATAGTGCAAACAATAGCAAGTTGAGAAATATATATTTGGTGCATCACCTCCATGTTTTATTACTAATTTTTAGTTAATTTCTCCCCCTTTCCTTTAAAAGTGATATATGTTTTTTATAAGTTTTGGGTGAAGCATCAAAGGAGCTAGCCCAAACTAGAGGTTCAATCCACTTAGTAGGTCACCCACAAGATGGGATTGTTTCCATGCTACCATCTAGTTAGGAAGGATTGAAAAACCTTCTTAGGGGTAAAAATTAGATATATAATAGTTTTAGCATGCCTTATGGGATTGAATTTTAATAAGTGTGTCCAAGATTGGTGTTGATCTTGGTAAATTTGCAACTGTAATAACCTCCTTCATGCAACATCTACCGACTCCAGCAATTTCTTAGCTCTTGGTTATAAAATAGAAAGATATTTTTCATGCCAAAAGTAACAAGTTCAAGGGCCAAAGGTATTCCTATTGAGTTTGTTGAATTACATTTATTTTTAGTTAAAAAAAGAGATTTATCCATACTCTTCCTTATACCAAGACACCTAGAAAAAAGCTTCATCTCTCATATATTCCAAGCTTTCCCAAGGTTAGTAATATGGTTAGAAATTGGCCTTTTATGACCTTTAATGGTGTCTCTCTACTAAACCTTGAATAATATGATGAAATCCCTCAGGCATCCCTCAAGAGTGTCCCATATTTTGGTGGAGAGAGCACTATTACACCCATTGAACATATAAGAGATATAGATAACTTTTGTAATATCAACAATGTCACCCAAAAGAATATAGCCATTAGTTTGTTGGTAATTGGTGAGCTCAAAATATGGCTCATTATTGACATGTAATTTCCTTCATTTCATCTCTCTAAGGATATAATCTTATGTAAATCATAGACATTTAGCTAATTATTGCATGGAAAATAGCTAATTTATCTCATTTATGTCAAGCCAAAGGTTGAGTTACCATTTTGTCATTTATACCTAACAAGTATCATGTTTTAGTGTTTGGTTTTGAAAAATACATAGGAAGGATGGTGGAAATGGTATTTTGGAGAAGTTCTAGTTTTGACCTCAGTTTCTTGAAGCTACAGACTCACTCGACCAACATCTACAAACTCTATAGAACCAATTCTATAGACTCTACAAAACTACTTCTATAGACTCTACAGAACTACTGCTATGGACTCTATAGAACTACTTCTATAGACACTAGAGATATAGAATCTATAAAATCTATAGGTTTCTTTCTATAGACCTTGCAGATCTAAGATTTGGGAGATATGGGAGTTGTAGGAAAGAAGGATGGCCACAACTGGAATCACATCAATGAAATATTTGCCTCCTATTTTTAAGGATTAAATCTTGATATATTTTATATATATTTGGACCTTAAAACAATTATAGGGATAGTATAACTATCTTATCAAGACAAATAGATTTTTAGGATCTTGATCAATCCAAATCTCCTATTTTGAGGATGAATGGATTGACTAAGAAGTCCTATTTTCCTACATACTATTTTTAGTTTGATTATATTAGCATGAATATGTAAATCTTCTATCTAAAAATTGAGATGAATAACTATTACACTAAGAATTTTGGATATATTGTAAATGTTTCATCTTTCAATTAATTAATACAATATCATTTCAGCTTTCAGTACTGAGTAAACTTCATTCCTGAATCTAAGAAGAACAAAGACCCACTCTCCTTGGAACCAAGAATTTTTGTATGGTATTTAAATTTATGTTAAATTAATTCTCCATTATTAGATAATAAAAGTATCTTCAATCGTTGCATGTCTTAATCATTCATAAAATAGTAAATTATGGGTTTATATTTCAATAGTATTTCATTTTTCCAGCAAGTGTGAATGAAGAGTTAAATTTACATTTTTAAGTAAAGTGTGAATTAGATTTAGATTTACAATTTTAGCAAGTGTGAATTAGATTTAGAGTTATAATTTTAGCAAGTGTGAATTAGATTTATATTTACAGTTTCAATAAGTGTGAATTAGATTTAGATTTATAGTTTCAGCAAGTATGAATTAGATTTAGATTTACAATTTCAGCAAGTGTGAATTAGATAGATTTACATTTCTAAGAAAGTGCGAAGTAGATTAATGGTTATTTAATTTCAAGAAAATGATTGAATTAGTTAGTGTAATGGTTAATCTCTTCTTTTAGTGTGTGAAGAAATTAGCTTAGAATAATTCTTTCATTAGTAAAATTTAAATTAGAATCATCAAAATCCCCCCAAGACCAACTTATAGATCTACCACCATAAACCTTCTTGTAGATAGTTTTAGACACCGACCTTGGTTTGATAGACATCAATCTGAAATATTGATTAAATGAAGGGTTAAATGACACTCATCATTTTTTGGTGCCATTTTCAGGGACATTCCTAGGTGTTAGTCAAGTAAACCTTATTGATCTATAGTTTAAAAAAACATAAAAAAAACAAAACTCAAATAAAGAGCAATAAATTTATGTTTCGACCCAAAGATCCTAAAGGAATTTTTATCCCTAAATACCCTCCAAAAATAAAATCTAAAATCTCTACTTCATATCTCCAAGAAGGAATTCCTTCATTATCTTTAGCTGAGATCCTTGAACAATCTATGGAATCACATCTTCAAGATTCTCCTAAAATATTATTTGGGACTAGAGTGTTGTCTCAACCAAGTCCTATAGGAAGAATTCACCCAAAACATCCATTTTCAAGAAGAGAGTATTTAGAGTTCGCAAAATATGTAGAAGAAGCATTTGAACAAGCCATCACTGAAGAGAGTTTTGAAGAATTTGAACAACCTTCAACCAACATTCATTGGGAAGCTAATCCTAGTTTTGAAGAACCATCAAAAGAAGAAGATATGGCTAAAAAACAAAACAAGAAAGTTGAAGGACTTTTTCCTTTTCCATTGTTTTAAATCCCAATGATCAAACTTCTATGAAAAACATTTCTCCTGCTAATTTTCCAAACTTTTGGGGAAGATCTACAGAAGACCCTGATTAGTTTATGTTTGAATTTAAAGTACTTTGTCAAAATTATGACTATATAATAGAGAATCAAAAACTCAAATTGTTCCCATCTACTCTTAAAGATGAAGCCATGAGATGGTTCATGGGCCTATCGAGTAACTCCATTCACACATGGGATGAAATAGAAACTACATTTCTAAACAAGTATCAAGATTATTGTAGGGTATGGGAAATAAAGGAAGATTTTTTTAAAATCAAATTGAATGATGATGAATCCTTGGAAAACTATCTAGACATATTTATATTTATTCATAAACAGAGTAGTTACCCACTCATTGAAGAATGCTTGAAACTTTTTTTCCTCAAAGGATTAGATGAAGAAACCATAGATGCATTAAATTTAATGGGAGGAGGAGACATAATTAAACTAACCTTTCATTAGATTTCAGAACTTGATACTAAATACTCTAGGACTAAACCAAGGATTACGAGAACAAGATTAGGGAAATCCTATGAAATGGGTAAATTGATGGAAGAATTTGCTAATCTAAAGATAGACATTTTGGTCACACTTAATACTACATTGGATGGCCTTCAGGCTAAAGCCAATACAACAAAACCATTGGCAATATACTATGCTAAGTGTAGGTTGAAACATGCCCTTAAAGATTGTCCTTTGGATAAAATAAACATTTCATCTTGTGGAATCTGTGAAGGAAGTGATCATGACACAAATCATTGTACTTATCTACCCACTTTGAAAACTTAGATGAAATCAAACATTCAATCTAGTGAAGAGATAAACTATATTCAAAGGCAGAGATTTTTTCCACAAAACAAGCACCAAGGATAGTTTGATTCTAGAAATCCAAGTAACCCTTGGACATCATCATGGAGTGTTCTAATGCCTCCATCCATTTGGGAAAAAACATAGATGCCATCAGTTCAAATTCCATGGCAAGGACAAGAATGGATAGCACTTCAACCATGGATGATGCCACAATAGCCATGGGTGCCCCAACAACTATCACATACATAATGGAATCCACAATGGAATCCTAATCCATAATACAATCAACCAAAAATACCACCACAACAATAAACTATAATGTTACCCCCTATTATCCAACATCTAGAACAAGTTAATCAACCCCCAATGCCTGTACAACCAATAGCTAATCTAAAGAATAAGTAGCCACCACCTATTTATGTCAGTGAACAAGATAAAACAATGAACGTAGGAGTAATTGAATGCTCTGATATATAGTTAAGATCAAGGAAAATTGTAAAGGAACCACCAATTCTCATTTCTAAAATACCAAATGAAGAAACAAAATAATCTCAACTAAACAACAAAGAAACTAAAATCAAGGAAAACTCTAATAAACATAAGGTAAATGTCACTATACCAGTAGTTCCTTTCCCTTGAGAGATTAAAATAAATAGAAACCAAAGAAGAATCAGATTTGATCCATGAGTTATAAAAGATGAGTATTGAGGTACCCCTACTACAAGATATTAGGTATATTCCTAAATTGAATAAAATCATTAAGAATTTATGTGTCAAGACACCTAGAAGAAAGAAATAGTATCCAAAAGCTATACATGTTGATCGAAAGCTTGTTGATTTGTTGGTAGGAAAATTCTTAATACCCAAGTATGCAGACCAGGTAGTCCTATCATAACAGTCACAATAGGAGGAAAGGAAGTTCTAAATGTTCTAGTGAATTTAGGGGTAGTAATCAATGTCATGACAAATAATACTCTCCAAACACTATCCCTAATGGGAATACAACCTACCACTACCATCCTTCAAATGGTAGATCAATCTATGGTAAAACTAGAAGGAAATATAGAGAATGTTGCAGTACTTATTGAATCTTGGGAAAATCTAGTTGAATTTATGGTGCTCCAGCCCAAAACCAAGAATTTAGGATATCCCCTAATCATTAACTAATTTCAAGTCAGGAGACATGACCATTTCCAATGGTTTAAAATCCAAAAACATTTCTTTCTACCCTCCTGCAAAACCATCACTCAACCACATAGAAAAACTTTGGGTGGATAAGTCAAACAATATAAAAAATGAATTTTCATCTTTGGATACAATTATAGTTAAAGAGAATCTAGAATAATTGAATGAAGAAGTAATCTAAGGTTATGAAGAATATGACATTCATCAAAAATCTCTGCCAGTCTAGAATCTACAAACTCTGCCAGTTTAGAATCTACAGACTCTGCTAGTCCAAAATTTATGGACTCACCAAACTTTCTTACTACATGTTTTATCAACCTTTCTGTTACTTCTTCATCATATGATCATATGCTAATTTAGGAAAATATTTGGAATTGGGTAGAAACAAAATAGACCCATTTTTTGAGTGCATTTCATTTCCCATTAGCAAGAGATATTCCTCCTGGAAAAGGATTTGTTAAAAACATAACTACATTCCATATGCTACTTCCTCATCCATGTCCTTTGAATTCATTAATGAGTGAATATAATCAAGTGGAACCTAAACATCTAGGCACTTAACCTCTCATGGTGTTACCAGGAAAAGTCTTGAACATTAATATTTGGTTGACAAATGATGAAGAGGATCAAATTTTTGAAGTCTTAGAATGACACACCAAGGCTTTTTCTTGGGATTACACTGATATTAAGGGAATTCACCCAAGTTTATGTACACATCATATCTACATAGAATCAATAAAACTAGTACGAAATCCATAAAGAAGAATAAATCTAGCATTGAAAGACAGTCAAAACAAAAATTCAAAAATTGTTGGATGTAAGATTTATTTACCCCATTTTAGATAGCTAGTGCATTTCACCATTGGTAATTGTACCTAAAAATAATTTAAAATGGTGTGTATGTGTAGATTATATAAAATTGAATAAATCCACTTTAAGGGATTATTTTCCATTGCCATTCATTGACCAAGTTTTGGACAATTTGGCAAGGAATTTTTTTTTTTTTTCTAGATGGGTTAGTGGATACAATCAAATAAAGATAGTACTTAAAGATAAAGATAAAACCACATTCACTATCCCTGGGGAACCTTTGCCTATCAAGTACTTCCATTTGGAATTTTAAATGCTCCTACAACCTTTTAAAGAGCAGTCCTATAAATATTTTTTGACCTCACTAATGACTATGTGGAGGTTTACATGGATGATTTCACTATCCATGAAGAAACCTATGAAGAAGATCTTACTAATTTAAAAATATTTTTGACAAGATGTGAGGAACATCAATTATCATTAAGTCATGAAAAATGCTTGTTGATGATGGATTAAGTTATAGTGCTAGGACATCACATTTTTGCAAGAGGCATTCAAGTAGATCTAAAGAAAGTTGAGATAATCTCTAACATGTCCATTCCACATACACAAATAGAGGTTAAAATTTTATTAGGGCATGCTGGCTTTTATAGACACTTTATAGACAACTTTAGTAAAATAGTTACTCCTATGTTTTATTTGCTCAGAAAGGACAATGAGTTTGTATGGAGTGTTGATTACCAACAAGCTTTTGAAACAATTAAAACCAAGCTTATTACTACCCAAGTATTAAGAGGACCAGATTGGACACAACCTTTTCATATATATATAGATGTTTCCAACACAATAATGGGTGCAATCTTGGGACAAAAAGATGAGAATGATCACATGCATGTTATCTATTATATCAGCAAGAATATGACACTTGCTGAGAAAAACTACACCACAACTGAAAAATATTTCCTTGTTGTAGTCTATGCAATAAATAAATTTAGACACTATATAATAGACTACAAGGTGTTTATCTATATAGACCATTCATTTATTAAATACCTTACCAACAAACCAATAGTGGGAGGAAGGATTATCATATGGTTGTTGTTTTTACAAGAATTTGAATATAACTATTATAGATAAACCAAGAAAATTTAATGTGGTTTCTAATTTTTTGTCTAGACTTGACACTTTAGGTGAAGAAGAACTGTTGGAGGATGATTTTCTAGATGAAAAATTATTTTTTGTTTCAGTAGAATCTTGATGGTTTGTTGATATAGCTAATTACCTTACTACAAGGAAGTTTCCTTTGTATTTTTCAATAAAGCAAAGAAAATGTTTAATCAAAGAAAGTTCTTATTTTAAATGGATTAATGAAATATTATTTAAATTTAGACCTAATCATGTGTTTCATAGGTGTGTAACCAATAATGAATCCTATGACATCATCATAGCTTATCATGATGAACTAGGAGAAGGACATTACTCAACTCAGAGGACTATATACAAAATCCTAAGAGCAGGATACTACTGACCTTCCCTTCACAAACAAGTAAAAAGATATGTCAAACAAAGTGATGCATGTCAAAGAATGGGACAACCCACTCTTCTAATTGAGATGCCTCTCCATCCTCATCTAATTTTATGTCCATTTGAGAAATGAGGAATCAACTTTTTAGGACCTGTGGATCCTGCATCCAGAGGAAAGGAATATTTATTAGTCTGCACAGACTATGTTGCCAAATGGGTAGAAGTTGAAGTTTTAACACATGTTCGAGAAGAAACTATAGTAGATTTCCTATATTTTAGAATTATGTAGATATTTGGTGCTCCAATGGAGATAGTCTCATATAAAGGACCCCATTTCATGTCAAACATGATAAATTACTTCATGAAAGTATATCAAGCATAGCACAGGAAGTCTTCTCCATATCACCCACAAGCTAATGGACAAGTTGAAGTCACCAATAGAGAATTGGAAACCATTCTAACCAAGATTTTTAGTACCAATAAAAAAGATTATGAAAATAAAGTACCAGAAGCACTTTGGGCCTATAATACCACCTGGAAAATAACTACTATTTTTTCTCCTTATGAGCTAGTTTATGGTAAGAGACCCTTATTCTCTGTTGAATTTAAATTATAAACATTGAAAATAGCATTAGAAGTAGGAATTGAATTGGAAAAAGTACAGAAAGAGAGACTCATAAAACTCAATCAACTTGATGAAATGAGAATTAAATCATTATATAGGATTGAATTAGTGTAAAGTTAGATGAAAATTTGGCATGACTCACACATCAAACAATAAAAGTTTCAAAAAGGAGACTAGGCATTTTTGTTTGACTCAAAATTTCAATAATTCAAAGGTAAACTAAAGACAAGGTGTTTAGGACCATATCAAATAGAGGAAGTCTTTAAAAATGGTTCTATCAAGTTGCTGCCCATTGATGATAGTAGAAGAACTCTTCTGGTCAATGGGCATAGACTGAAACTTTATCAGAAACCTCTCAGTAAAGATGAATTTGTATAGAAAATGAAAAGTGAAATAGATTTCTTGGAGGAATCAGTTTCTTCCAGGGAACTTATCTTTCAATGATTTCTCTCTATCCCACAAAAATAAATAAATAAATTTAATAGTGAAAATCCTTTTGGGGACACTATTGACAATGCATAGCTGGAAAACCAGCTTGTTGGCTAGTTATGCATTACTAAAAAGGGCCTTGACTAGAAAACTAATAATGGCTTGTCAAGGGGTAAAAACTTTTTAAAAAAAAATTGATCATGCAAATCATGATTGAACTCCACATGCAATAAATCTCTGAATTGATCCTTAAAATATGCTAACTAATTCATGTAAATTTTCTTATATAGGACAAATGATAAGACAGGCAAGATCTAAGGTATGACTAAGTGAGTTATAAGTTTTATTTATTCATGTTTTAGTGAACTAGAATTATTTTGATTTAAATAATAAAATCCTATAGAGATGAAAAACCATAATTAGATAATCATTTATTCCCTAAAGAGGAGTAATCATAGCACGCAGAGTGAGGAGTGAAGGTCTACCTGTCATAACTAATCAAACATAATCCCTTACATCATTATCATTATGATGAGGCTATGGTGTCATCGTATCAAAAACATTAAATAAAAATGGTTTGATCATTATAAGGTAGAATCTTACGATGATAAACATAATCATCATCCCCTCATGTGAGTAATTAAACCACCCCATGCCACACCATCATCTCAACAGTCATGTCATCAGCCAGGTCACAATAATAATCAGTAGTTCCACTATGTAGACATCAATTGCATGGTTAAATGCATGCGAATTCACGATTATATTATTCTTAGCCTATGTGATATTAACCCTACACACATAGCATGCCATAGAGGTAACTATAGAGTGCATTTGAAGTGTTCTCTATAGATTTCAAAAGGGGATAATCACTACAAAACTTTGCCTACATTTATCAAACATTTTCACAGTCAGAGAGAAATTTAGTTTCCATCTTCACAGCAAAAAAGCATGGGGCAAAAGATAAGTTTAGAACTAAAAAAGGCAACCAAATTCCTCAATGATAGGGATTTTATTGCAGTATTTGAGGTGAATGGCCGGTTACCATTCATCCAAAAGTTTCAAGGCTTCCATGAACCACTAGTAAGTGAATTCTTGAAGAACCTTACTCCTAATTTTTCTATTGTTTAAGGAATAGTTACTCTAGTATCTAGTTAGGTTGTTAGTGAAATCATTAAAATTATAGATGAAGGAATGAAAGTAGCAATAAGAGTTCCATTTAATTATCTAATTTCTCAATTTAATGGTAATGAATGGACTGGATTTGCATGTTTAATTAATTCAAAAGGAAAAGCTAAGGGAATCTATAGAGACTCACTTCTAGAGCCATGACAATCTGTGGCATTATGGGTAATCAAGTATATCACCTGTGAAGGTCAATTTAGTCTTTTGGAAGGAGAATCCATGAAAATCCTAATACATCTTAAACATGGAAGGCAAAACCCCCAGTGCAAAATTAACCTTCCATATTTCTTATATGGTCACCTCCAAGTGATGACCACAACCCTTAATGTTTCCCTCAGACATCATGGCCT
This sequence comes from Torreya grandis, assembly GCA_037957365.1. Taxonomy (NCBI): domain Eukaryota; kingdom Viridiplantae; phylum Streptophyta; class Pinopsida; order Cupressales; family Taxaceae; genus Torreya; species Torreya grandis. The sequence continues at coordinate 61,479 of JARHVA010000227.1, read as the reverse complement.
CATTAACCTAATTATTTAGCATCATTTCCTACAATAGGGGCAAGAAGTTTGGGAAGCCTTTGAAAATAGAGTCATTAGACAAATTTTAGTCCCACCTATACAAGAATAAACTAGAACATTAGGTTCAATCCAGTCATAAAGGCAATTTCTTACAGTTGTTACACCCATCAAATAAATGAGCTCAAGGAAAAAAGCAAAAATAGCCTACAGTTGTAAATTAAACTCCTCTCTCTTCAAGAAGTGTTAAAAGATCTCAAGCTACTCAAAGCCTCACTATTTCAAAGCCTCCACAAGAAGCTCAGGAACCTGTTGAGCAACTAGTCCTCTACTCTAGAAGAAGAAAATTAAAAAGACAAGTTACTACCTCAATAGGACCTAAAAAGGCTAAGGGTTTGACTACTACAATAGAAGAACAGTCAAGTTTAGCCTAGAGAAATAAGAAAAGGAGAAGGAAGTTGATTCTTTTAGATGAAGATGAATAAGAAGTAGTCAATACCTTGGATAGCCTTAAACATCTATCCCAACCTTCAGAATAGTAGAATAATAAATTAAAAAATCCTACATAAGTTCCTATAGAGGAACCTATAAATATCTCTACCATGAAACAATTAGAGGAATTAGAAAGCTCTCCAATAAGGGAAATAGAATCTGAACAAGGTAATTTAATACAAGAATAAACTGATCAAATTGAATTTTCATTAGACAAAGGTAAAGCTCTATATACATTTGAAGAAGGAGAACCATCTAGTCTCAAGGATCCTATCATGCAGCTGACCATGAAACTTTATAAAGCCCAAAAATTGATTTAACAACAAGCAATAGATATTTCAAATCTACTTAACCAACTACAAATTAAGGATTAGCTCAACTCTATGTTAGTACAAAAACTAGAAACATCTTTAAATTTTGCTTTGAAAGTTAATAAACTGGAAGAAACAATAGAACAAAAAGAGGAGGAAGAATTCAATTCATGGACATATATAAAGAGCCTTAAAAGATAAAATAGAAATTATTTAATTCTTCTCAGATATTTTTTGTTAAAGATAGTCAACCTACATCTTCTCTAAAAACATTTGCTGATAAAGGATGTTAGACTAGTTATCCATATATTCCTCCATGAGAAATGTTACATCAAAATCAAGAGGAATATCAATCAATAAAATAGAAGAATGAATTTTTATTCATTACCAATAAGAAATTGGAAAATGAAAAACAAATATTAGAAACTAAAACTTAGACTTTGGAGGAAGACTTATAGAATGCTTGCAAATTAAGAGAGATTATTTTGGCTTGTAGAAGTTCAACTCCTGCATATAGTCTGTTCCTATTTGAAAAAATTTATAGATGGAAAATTCTTATAATATCCTACCATATTCCTTATAACATTTTGGATCCATCTACATTTTTTGGAAATATTCTATAGTTTTGGGTATGATACTCAGGATCTCCTCTATAAATTTTATTTGCATGATTTGATAATAGGAGATCATGAACATAATAATTTTTTGATAAATTTACATGTAAAATAAGTTCAATTGAGAGCACTTCATTTCACTTTCAAGACTCAGTTGGCATGGAAAAATAGATTTAAAGAATATACAGATCATATTAAAACTTTAGGGTTATGCATTAAACTAGCCTTCTCCATTCTGAGATTGATTGACCATAATTTAAAGAGAGCTTATTTAAATATTGCCATCAAAAACCACTATTTGGAAGCTTTGTATAATTGTATTATTTCATTTGATCTATTTTTAAGACAAAGCTTTTATTTAATTTTTGTTGTTAGTATGAAAATATGGGACCAATTATCAGTATCTCTCAAAATATGAGAAGTTATGTCTCCTAACAATCTAAGGTAAGGAAAAAAAAGAGATGAAGCAATTCTTGAAGAAATTATAGAAGTAATAAACTCTGGAGGAGAGCAAACATGGATTGGAATGAGGTATATACCTCTATTTTTTATCATACCAATTCTTGGATGGTAGAATTGGGCACTACAATATGATGAAGAGTTTAACATATGGAAAAGAATGGTTCAAATGTATAAAGGATTTACAAGCAATATAGATCATCATATCAAAGATGAATTTGATGAATATGATCTTAGCAAGGGCATGGAAAATAGGCCAAGAACTAATGAAGCTAGCTGAATGTTTGTAATGGGACTTACAAAAGGTAAAGTCTGGGGGAGATGATGAGCTCAAAATATGGCTCATTAATGACATAGAATTTCCTTTATTTCATCTCTTTAAGGATATAATATTATGCAAATCATAGACCTTTAGCTAATTATTGCATGGAAAATAGCTACTTCATCTCATTTATGTCAAACCAAAGGTTGAGTTACCATTTTATCATTTATACCTAATAAGTAGCATGTTTTAGTGTTTTGGTTTTGAAGAATACATAGGAAGGATGGCAGAAATAGCATTTTGGAGAAGTTCTAATTTTGACCTCAATTTCTTAAAGCTACAGACTCACTCAACCAACAACTATGAACTTTGTATAACCACTTCTATGGAATCTATAAAACTACTTCTATGGACTCTACAGAACTACTTCTATGGACTTTGCAGAACTACTTCTATGGACATTGCAGATCTAAAATCTACTGACTCTATAGGTCTATTTCTACAAACCTTTTAGATTTGATATTTGGGAGATATGGGAGTTTTAGGAAAGAAGTATGGCTACAGATGAAATCACATCAATGAAATATTTGCCTCTTATTTTGAAGGATTCAATCTTGATATTTTATATATATTTGGACCTTAAAACTATTATAGGGATAGTATAACTATCTTATCAAGACAAATAGATTTTTAGGATCTTGATCAATCCAAATCTCCTATTTTGAGGATGAATGGATTGACTAAGAAGTCCTATTTTCCTGAATAATATTAAATCTTCTATCTAAAAAGGGAGAGGAATAACTATTACACTAAGACATTCGGATATACTATAAATGTTTTAGCTTTCTATTAATTAATATAATATCATTCCAGCTTTCAGTACTGATTAAACTACATTCTTGACTCTAAGAAGAGCAAGGGCCCACTCTCCTTGGAACCAAGAATTTTTGTACGGTATTTATATTTATGTTAAATTAATTATTCATTATGAGATAATCAAAGTATCTTCAATCATTGCATGTATTAGTCATTCATAAAATAGTAAATTTTGGGTTTACATTTCAAAAGTATTTCATTTTTCCAGCAAGTGTGAATGAAGAGTTAAATTTACATTTTTAAGCAAAGTGTGAAATAGATTTAGATTTACAATTTTAGCAAGTGTGAATTAGATTTAGATTTACAATTTCAGTAAGTGTGAGCAATTTTGAATTAGATTTAGATTTACAATTTCAGTAAGTGTGAATTAGATTTAGATTTATAGTTTCAGCAAGTTTGAATTAGATATATTTACATTTCTAAGCAAGTGTGAAGTAGATTAAGGATAATTTAATTTCAAGCAAAGGATTGAATTAGTTAGTGTAATGGTTAATCTCTTATTTCAACAAGTGTGTGAAGCAATTATCTTAAAATAATTCTTTCATTGGTAAAATTTATATTAGAATCATCAAAATCCCCCCAAGACTAACTTATAGATCTACCACCATAAACTTTACTACAAATCACTTTGGACATCAGCCTTGGTTTGATAGACATCAATCTGAAAGATTGATTAAATTAAGGGTTAAATGACACTCATTAGTAATATCATTAAAAGTCAAAACATTTGATTGTTATAGGACTTTGGCCTCTAATTCAATTAACACATGGGATGAATTGGGAGATAGGTTGAATAAGAGGTTTGAAGACAAGAGTGACCATTTATCACTAGCTAAGTAATTGACTACTATCAATATATCCCCAAAATAATGCATGCAAGACTTAAATTATAGGAGCCAAAATGCATGGGATAAGATCCTAATTCTTATTATACCCACTCCTAGTTATGCATTCCTCTACTACATCAAAGTATTAAATAGTGATATAGTTATTTTAATACAATCCATGGGAGGATAGACCTAACCAAAAGCCTGTGACCTTGAAATAAAAGCTTAAAATAATCTCATATAGGTTTGAAATATATCCTTAATGCCTCTCATGTCATTATTTCTTGATACACAACCTCTTACTCCCACTCTTTCTCCCGTTCTTACATTGACCAATGACAATTTGGTTGCTCCTAGTCAACCAAGCAAATCAAATGATGTAAAAAGATTGATTAAGACATATAGAAACAAGGTTATAATATTGTATCAAAGTCACAAAAACCTACCCTTTAATCTCCATACCAATCCAATCAGTCACATCAGCCCAATAGGTTACCTTTCCAAGGAAATTCTTAAGGGCAAGGGCAAATTACCAATGTGAGACCATATAGTAGTTACAATCCAAATGTTGCCTCTACTTATATATCCTTGGTACCTACTCAATATAACTTGGTTTAATATTACTATTATTATTCTTAATGGGATCAGCCCCCTAATCAGTCCTCTAGTCAAAGTGAAGTGTTTACTCAAGCTTGTATCACACAAAATGGAATTGTTCCATCTATGACACAAGCTGAAGTTTCAAATCAGATTATGAAAATTGGAGAAAAGGTGAAATATAATGATAAATTGGTTAATTTTCAAGATTGAGAGTGTTGTGTAATCAATAAATTGGGAGGTATAAGTAAATCTAGTGATACTCCTATTGTAGCCAATGCAAGGTCTAAAAGGAGGGAAATTGATGGTGCTTAAGTGATGGGTAAAAGTGCATCCACCATGCCTTATATGTCTCAGATAACAAGGGATTTCAATATAGCTAAAAAATATCAATAAACTCATATAAATCAAAATGTAAAGGGTACTTTCATTCCCCAAACTATGTAACCCCAAAATAGTAAGACAACTCCTAGAGAACAACCAAGAGTTAGCAACTTTTGCATCAATATTGTAGATCAAATGAATAAGGTGAATGTAAGAATTCCTATGTGTCATAAATTGGTTCTTCCTATCCAAATAGAGATGCTTTAAGAGGAATTATCAAATCTTATCCTTGCAAATACATTGGCTAGAAGAGAAGGTGCAGTTTTCACAAATAATCCTATACTTACTAGTGGACAGCTAAGCAAAGATGGTAAGCCACCTCATTTTTATGTTTCAGTGATCATTGGGGATTTATTATTACATAATTATATGATATATAGTTTATAAATTATCTTGGTGATGCCCAAACAAATAGCTAATAGGGTAGGCCTAAAGTATGAGCCTAATGTTAGAGGTGTATTGTAACTAGATGGTTCAACTACTAAGACTGTGAGTATAATCAAAGGCTTGAAATTTAATATTCATGCTTGTCCTAATTTATATATTTCTCAAGATGTGGTTGTAGTGTATTTTCCACCATATTTCACTCTTTTCTTGTCAATATATTTCACCACCAAGGTTGGAGGCTACTTATCATCTGATCAGTCATACATGGCTTTTAGGACTAGATATGGCACCAAAGTTTCCATCAGATCTAAGCCTATGTATAATTTTAATTTGTATCCATATAATCCTAACATTTATAATTTTAATTTCACCATCATTGATGAGGAGGATCATCCTAGTGATCAATAACCAATTGTTCCTCTTGAAGACATTTCATATCTCTTCCTTGATGAGTGGGTGGTAGAAAATCATGAGTATGATCCATAAAGAGGTGTTGAATAGGTTGGTCTTACTGTCTATTATTTTCATGAATAAGTTGAAACCATACCCTCTCTCTCTCTCTAATCTAAGTGATGATAGTGATGGCTTATGGATATTTCTTATTGATGGATCAAGAATCAAGAATGGAATAGGGGCAGATATTATGCTAGTTTCTCCATCAAATGAAATGTACTATTATGAAATTAGATTTTAGTTTAGTTGTACTTATAATTTAGATGAGTATGAGGCTATTATATATGGATTTCAATGGGGAAAAAATAAGTGAGTGAATCAAGTATGATATTTTGGAGATAGTGAACTAGTTGTCAACCAAATAAAAGTAAGAGTGATACCAAAAACACATTGTTTAAGTATTACAAGCATAGAGTATGGGACCTTATTGAATATTTTGAGGCATTAAACATCAAATAAATTCCAAGGGAATAAAATCAACATTCTGATAGGTTAGCTTTGGTTGGAGATCCATTTTACATCCCCAATGATGTTAAGAACTCAAAAACTCGACCACATGTCATATTGGTAGTAAGGCCATGAATATTGGATGATGATGTCAATTAGAAAGTATTTGAGTGTGAAAAATAAATAGCATATTTTATTCAACATGAAGCTGACTTTTATTGTAAAAACTAGGCCAAATTGTATCACCAATATGGAGACCAAATTGTACAATTGAGGTCTAATAAGCTTCCTAAAAGGTTGGTTACACTTGAGAGCATATTCAATGATAGTGATAAAATGAGAAGATATAAATAATCATGTATACCAAAGAGGAATATCATAAGGAGGTGGCCATCTAAGACAAGCTCCTTAATCTTGGAAAGGAACGTACTTAAGTTGAGAGAGTTGCATTTGTTGAGTTATGTAGAGAATTTTTTGATGTCTTTTCTCAGTAATATAGTGATCTTAAGTGTTTTGATCCCACATTAGCCCAAAATAATATAAAACTTGATCCAAATTTTAATCATGTAAGGAAAATACAAAGGCTTATTAATCCTAGAGTTGATATGCTAATGAGAAAATAGCTAACCAAGTTGATAGAATCAATAATCTTATTTCCTATCAAGCACTCTTCATGGGTTGCTAACCTAGTTCATGTGAGAAAATAGAGTGGAGAGATCAGATTATGTGTGGATTTTAGAGACTTGAATAGGGTTTCATTGAAGGATCATTATCCCTTACCTTATATGGAGCAAATCCTTCAAGTGGTTACAAGTTATCATTGCTTCTCTCTCTTGGATGGTTATTCAAGTTACAACCAATTCTTGGTGAAAGAAGAAGATCAATATAAGATAATGTTTACCACTAAATGGGGTAAATATGCCTACAATAAAATTCCATTTGAGCTATATAATGCATGGGATACTTTTAAAATACCCATGGATATGGATTTCCAAGGTTTGATCAATCAAATAGTGCTAATTTATCTAGATGATATAACAATTTTCTCTAAGAATGCTAGTGATCACCTAACTCATCTTAGATTGATTTTTGAAATGTGTAGGCAATATGTAATTTATATAAACCCAAATAAACATGTTTTTTCAGTTCATGAGGGTAAGTTATTAGGACATTTTATCTCCAAGGATGGGCTTGTTATAGATCTTGAAAGGGTGAGTGTCATATTGGCTTTGTCTTTGTCCAAACATAAGAAAGGTTTGCAAAGTTTTCTTAGGAAAATCAAATTTATGAGAAGGTTTATACATGTTTTTGATCACCTTTTAAATCCTATTACATCTATGTTGAATAATCATTAAGCCTTTGTTTAGACTAAAGAAGGGAAAAATAATTTTGAGGCCATCAAGCAAGCCATTGCATAAACACCAACATTGGCTAACCTTGATTTCTCTAAGGATTTATTCTTGTACACCTTTGATAACATTGACATAATTTCATATATTTTAATGCATCATAATAATAAAGGTCTTTAATAGCCCATTATCTTATTTATTCAAGGTCTAGAATAGTATGAATAAAGATACACCTTCATTGAGAAGCAAGTGGTGTCAATCATAAGGATCCTCAATAATTTTAAGCTTTTGCTATCTAATAACAATATTAATTTTATGGTGACCCACCCAATCATAAGAGACTTCCTTTTTAATAAGGATTTGAATGAAAAGAGGGTTGGATGGATAACTAAAGTCATGGAGTATGATGTAGAGATTAAGGCCACTAAATTGGTAAGAGGGAGAGGGCTATGTGAACACTTAGAAACAGACCTTCAAGAGGAAAAAAAAGTTTTTTTGGAACTATAATATGATCCTATTATATTTTTACATTCACTCTCTCTAATTTAGATACAAGACATGGTAAGATTCCTTCAAACAAGTGAGTGACCCATAGGTTTGGATAGAGCAAAGAGAAGATACTTTAGATTGTAATATATACCTTATGTTCTTGTGGATGGAGTTGTTTTTACGATATATATTAATGGTATGTTTCTAATATACATTGAAACTAATCATAATGATAAGCTATTATAAAATTTTCATGATGGACCAGTTGGAGGCCACTTTATGCCTAAGACAACAGCTATAAAAGCAATGAGGGCTAGGTATTATTTGCCTAGTTTGTTTAAGGACTGATATGCATGGGTTAGTAGGTGTCAAAAGCGTTCTTTCATATAGGTAAACAAAGGTTTGCATCCCTTCCTCTTAATATTATTCAATTATACCATCCATTCATGAAATGAGGTCTTGATTTTATTGGCATGATAAATCCACATTCAAGTGTTAGCCATAAATGGGTGTTTACAGCCACTGATTATTTCATAAGGTGGGTGGAATCCATATCTCTCAAAGAGGATAGTGAAAACTTGGTTATTGACTTATATAAATGCCTAATGACCATATTTGGAGTGAATTTAATGATAATTTCTTATAATGCTTTAGAATTTAGTGGTGTAAGAACAATTGAGTGGGATCTTATGCATGGTATTTATCTAAGTTCTTCTTCTAATTACTACCCTCAATGGAATGGGATAGTTGAGTCTACTAATAAGAAATTGATTATAATTATTAAGAGAATAATAGAGGACAATCAAAAAGCCTTGCACACCAAGTTGAGGATAGCTCTATGGGCTGATAACATCAGCCCCAAGAAGGCTATTGGAAACTCACCCTACATACTTATATATGGGAGAGAAGCCAAGATACCTATCTCTCTTTAACTACCAGACCTTGAACTATCTCATCAACTTGAGATGATGGAGAGTGATCCTATGGAGATAAGATTGACTGAATTGATGGACTTAGAGGAGTCAAGAAATCATGTTATGCACACCATGGAGTATCACCAAGCCCAAGTCAAGAAGACCTTTGATAAGAAGGTTGTTTCAAGAACATACCAAGTGGGAGATATTATGTTGAAATGGGATGAATATAGGGCCAAACCTGGTAATCATACCAAGTTTGACACATTTTAGAGTGGTCCCTATGTTGTCATTGGTTGCAAAGAACACAATATTTTTTAACTTGTAAGACTTGATGGAGAAAGGTTGAGGTAATGTCTTAGTCAATGGGATAAATTTTAATCCAAGTTATTGAGGTAAAATTTATTATTCTATACATATTATAGTAGTTATTTTCTTTCTCTAAGTGTTTAGTGCACATGTTGCATGATTTCTTTTGGTTGTTGTCCTTCCTCCAAGTGTCTGGTGACACATGTGTGTATGTAGTGTGTGTTTGAGTGAGTTCAGTTTCAATTTATTTCAAGGCTATTGTCAAGTATAATTTTCATTTTGCCTTTAGGTAAAGATGTATTCATGACCCCCATATCCCAATGGCTGGTCAAAGCCACTAGTGTATATGCATAGTAAGCATGCAATCTTAGAAGGTTACCAAAGATGTTAGCCAAAATTTGGCCATTATGAATGGGATTCATTCAAAACTTTGATGTATTTGACCTTAAATTTATTGATATCCATTATTAAGCTCTTTATTTGGTCATTAATGGTCTAGGATGCTAAGTAGGGTGTCTTCCTTGGTAGTTTACAAAGTCATTTAGGATGGTCTAGTGAGTAGTAGGTTCAAGTCACTTGGTCTTGTCATCAAAGAGTCATTCTTTGTAATCCTTCATCATGTGTTTAGCATTGTTTAAGGTAATTTTGACAAAGTTAAGGTTAAATGTAAATCAATTCCATGAAAAAGCTTACTCAAGGATACAAGTTGGTAAACCTTCAAGGAACAAAAATGGTCTAAAGCTGATCAAAGTGGTGAAAGAATCAAACCTAGTAAGTTGGTCACATTATTCAATCAATTTGGAGAGTTTAAGGTAATTTTGACAAGATTAAGCTATTTTATTTATTTATTCTTACTTGGCATTCCAATGTTGAGATGAAACTTACTAGGAAATAACAAATGTGAAGGTTTATTTCTTGGATAGAGGTATTTTTTAAGTCATCAAACATCAAATGATGAAATCATGCTTATATGTGTCCATACGCCTTCCCTAAGGTCTTATAAAACTAATGTCTAATGCTGGGAATCTTTTTGTAACTACTATTCATCATTTCTAATGGCCAAATGAATTTATTATAAGATTTAAAGGAAAAATGAGGTGGGAAACATTTTGACACATTCCTCCATATCCATACAAGTTAGGGGAAGTTGAAGAATCACTAAATTCATCATCACCAATAGCTCCAAGGAGTAGAACAGTCAAATTCTAGAAGAAATCAAGCTTTTGAAAGTCTTTTGCATGAGGTTTCTATTGAATAACAATATAAAAAATCTTATATAGGTCCATATAGTCTTCTCAGGTCCAAATTAGTACAAAAAGTGGAGTTACATAGCCAAAAATTACAAAAACCCACTCCTTTCCTTCATTGGGTTTCTTGGTAGCTCAAAATAGTCAATTAGTTTTCATTTGGAATTCTAAGGAGAGAGAAATTTGGGATATAATTTATTTTACATAGGAGGGGACCATAATTCCCTTCCACTTTGTGGCATTTTTTGGTTGGTTAAGCTCCTTAACTTTATGAACAATCGTTAATAAGTTAAGGAACATAAAAAAGACTCAAAACCCCACCTGGGTCAATTTTCATCAACTATAGAGTTTTGAAGTCAAATTAATGTATAAAAATTATTGGGTATGGTCTCTTGAGAACTAATTTATCCTAGTAATATCATGTTTCTTCATGATCAAGTTTGGTGTTTTATCAAACAGTCTGGTTTTGATAGTTAGCTCAAGACAGTCTGATTGTAGGAGATGTGAGTTATTTTGAATTCATTAAATAGATCAAATGTAATTTTAAATATTTTATAAAATACCCTAAATACATCTCAAACATATTAATACATCATTGATTCAATGATCTTCAAGAGAGATGGAGATTCTTGCATGCACATTTGGACTATGTGAGTTTGCAAACATGACTAAGAGAAATATGGTCTAGTAGAGTTTTTATTCTCATAATATAAAATAATTGAATGGATAAGGTCATATTTATAGATACTTTAATACCATTTTCATGGTGATCATCCTTGGATATCAATATTCAAGTGTTCTTCTTCTTCAGTCCTAATTCAATGGAAGTTTGTGAACCTACAGGTCTACAGACCTGTAGGTCACCTTTGGGGTCAAAAAACTTGTTTATGGAATGCATATGTTCCATGAAAAACATGAGTTTATTCCCATTACTTTAATTATTATCTTAAATCTTGATGATTCATCTCTTCAGGTCCATGATGAGTAGATGAGTCTCAAGATAATACCAAGTAATGCTATCACTTACAGTCATGTCTCTACAAGAAAGTGGCACTCATGACATATTTTTGGTATTAAAAATCACTTTATTAAGTTCTTATAAGGTGGTTAAAATACCCTGATTTGAATACTTAAACTTATTTCTCAATTTACATTGCATTCAAAGGTATTGTATAAATAAGGAGGATTGTATAACTCAAGGAGACTATGTAAGCTTCAAAGGGTTGACAGTGAGAATTTAAAATGTTTTTATATGTGATATAGACCTAATAAAATATAGATATGGTGTTAAAAATAATTCTCCATATCAAAAAAATTATCCATCCTCAGTTGGTTGAACCCAAAAGAGGACCAAACAAAGAAGAATCAAAGTTTTTCCTAATTATACACCTATATACCTCTAATAGGTAATGGGGTCAAAAAACCATGTTGGTTATAGGTGTTTAAAAGTTTTTTGGGATGAAATAATTTAATAATAAATTATATTTATATTTTTTATAATCCAAAATTCATCAAAATGGTTGATTTAATTTATGAGATTCAATTTTGGCATACTTGTGGTCAGTGAACCCTAATTAGCTTCTGTAGACCTCCCCATATGAAGATGTATTTTGTGAGTTAGATGAAGACTTAGAGGTCAGTTGAGTTGTGAAATCTTCCAAGTTTGGATATTTCAATATTTTCATAGGTTAAAATGAGGTGAAAACCTTTAAAAAGGGACAACATTCACACTATAACCAAGGCATACCTAAAATAAGCACCTACAAGCCTGTCATAAGAGAATGGAAGAAAAAGAGGTGTATATGATGAAAAAAAAGTTTAAAATGTATGAATATGTTAAATATTATAATTATTATCATGTTAACACCATTTTATAACATCAAAGTTCCAATGAAAAGGATGATACTCATACTACATTCAAGCAGACTTGATTAGCACCTACAAGCAGGTTTTCAGTGAGTTGGAGAAAATGTGTTAACCATTACTTGAAACCATAAATATTGATATTGAAATATATGTTTCCATTTTAATAATAAATTCTAACAAGTTTCCATTTCATTTCAAAATTATTGAGAGTAGTGAAAGGCTCAAGAAGGGGTAATTAGGCCTAAATGAGCATACACATACCTATGAGTGTGAAGCATGAGGAAACTTGAATATTTTGAGTGTTTAGTAAATTTAGGAGTAAAATTGGATGATTTATAAGCTTTTTAACCACTCTATTAAGTTTTAAAAACTAGGAAATAAATAAAGTGTGATAAAAGCCCTGTTAGGGTCATTTGAATATGACTGTGTATAAACCCTTACATAGGGCTAAAGACTGATTCAAGTGGTTTAAAGGTCAATACATTGAGATAACCATGGGTTAATCTCATTAAATTTTTCACATACCCTATAATTTATTTTCTAATCTAAACCAAATTTTTTGAATAATTTATTGCCAAACAACCTTCTTCGACTACACAGTCATGTTGGTATAGCTAAGAAAGTCAAATTTTAGTACGTGTGAACTCAAACAAAGAGATGCAAGGGATACTGAGCCTATCATGGAAGAATTATGGGGTTATATACTAAATATTCTTTTAATTATTTTTGGTTTATGTCCCTTGACTCTATGATTCATCCTTAAGACTCCAAGTACTCTCAAACCCTCCTTAAACCTTGAATGTGACTTGATGGAAGAAACAAGACTTTTAGGCACTCAAGATGGATTAGAGAGACCTATAAATCACTTGGATTAACTTTATACCTCTCTAATTCATATTAAGGAGTAAATTTTGGCTTTTTTTTACTATTATTGTACATAAAAGGGCCTAAAAAGCTTCATTTTATACTTATATACATGGTTTTGAACTAGAGAAGCAGCTTCCTAATCAATTGACGAAGGTCTTTTAGGTAGTATATAAGTGTTATCATCATTATTATATCATTTAATAATATTTTAGATTAATAATTAATGTTTAAATTTTATAACTAAACTTCAAATGAAGATACATGACTCATATTTCATCAAGAGAATAAGATGCAAACATGTTACAAGGACTTGAGACTCAAAAAACTTTAAAAACATATTATTGAGCATGTAGTGATACTTATTTAAGGTCTTTGGAGTCATTAAATATGGATAAAAACCATTCTCAACCCTCAAAGTCATTTGAAGCTTTAAGACATGAATGTCTCTTACTATCCCTTTCCAAACAAGTATGAGTATTATAGCTGCAAGGTGATTTCTAGTGTTTGAATAGAGGTTTTATGACCAGATACAGGACCTATAAGAAACAACACATTGTTATGGAGGTATCTAAAACACAAAATCAAAGCCTACATGAAAAATTAAGCCTTGATAGCAAGAGATATTCCTAATATGAGTCATGGAGTTCAAATGCAAGTTTCATGTGATGAATAAGCATTGCAAAGAGAGAGTGGGCATAGAAGTTTCCTAACCATGCCAAATGTCAATAAGGTGACTTGTAACTAACCTTAAAATTTATATTTGTAACTCTTTGAGAAGTATTCATGATCAAAAAAGCATCTAAACTACCAAGAAGACTTCTTACGCCACCCTTGTGAAGAGTTACTCTAACACATGTCCTAGAAGGCTAAGAAGGAAGATGACAACACATTATTTATAAGCTTGGTATCATTACTTCTTTTTTTTTAAACTGATTTGATCAGGATGGGAATCTCATGAGTTTCTCTTCTTGTCATATTCTTCTATCTTCTTCCAATTCATCTATAAATGAATCCTTGAGAGGCATTGAAGGTATCCTCAAATGGGTTATGGTGAAGCCCTGCCAATCTAAGACTTTTACTTGCCTTTGAAAGTAATTCAAGTTGAGTTATATCATTTCATCTTGCATACAGTGATGTCGAGTGAGTTTTTTTATGAATGTTTTATGATAGTGAGTTTACTTCCATGCATTTATTCTTCTTTTTCATGCCTCTATGTAGGTTAGTTTCTTTTCCACAGGTCATATGATGTGTAACACATGGTTTGATGAGTGTAAGTATTGAAACATTAGTAGCGTCTACTCTTAGGCCTTTTTATCGATCATCTTAGCTATTTCAATAGACATATCCTTCATATATAAATAATAGTGTGATAAGAGTTGCCTTGAAATTATGAAAATCATATTCTAATTTATCTCTTCATAATGTAAACAATAGCAATTTGAGGACTCTATATTTGGTGCATCACCTCCATGTTTTCTTACTAGTTTTTAGTTCATTTATCCCCCTTTCCTTTGTAATTGAAATAGGTTTTTTAGAATTTTTATGTGAATAATCAAGGGAGATATCCCAAACTAGAGGTTCAATCCACTTAGTAGGTCACCCACAACCTAGGATTGTTCCCATGCTATCATATAGTTAGGATGGATTAAACAACCTTTCTAGGGGTGCAAATTAGATAGATAAAAACCTTATAGTCACCTTCTTATATTTTTAAATTTTATAACATTTCATTATAGATCTTACATTATTTACCTTATAAGGTTTATATTTTATGCCATCTAAAGGGATTATATATTAAACCATATAAGAGACTATTAAATTATGCCAATCATCCTTCCATCCTCTTCTTAACACAAAAAATTATCACTGAACTATCTTGTTTAATGGAGCCAATTAGGGCTTTTATATAAACCTCATAGTCAAACAATAACCTTGTCATTCATGACTTAATTTTTTTTACCTTATAATACTTATAACCTTTGTCATATAAGATTTATTTTCAATTTCATCCAATGACTTTTAACTTGTGTCATTTAAGAGCTAACAACTTGTAGACTATATAATGAAAGGTTAACCATTACTTAATTATAACTAGGTACACCTAGGTATAATTAGGTATACCTATAGGTGATTTTTCCAAAATATCAATGGAAATAGCCTACATTTTTATGAAATGAATAACTTTGTATTTGTTTACAAAATACCTTATAGATATGTTATACATTCTTACTTAATATCCATATAGAGGTAGGATAGTTATTTTTATGCCAACATTATTTGTGTCTACATAAAATTTAAGAGTTAATAATAACCCTAATGAAATATTTTTATATTACATTAATTAATTTTACCAAAACAATATTCCTTTTATAAAGGTAAATATTTTTACTTATTAATTTACTAATGTTAAACCAAATGCTTCCCAGTTCAGATCTCTAATCTCACCTCAGGCCTCCAAAAATTCCTCTTTTCTCCTTTATTCCATGCAAAATCTATTCATCTTTATATAGGAAACCCTCATGGATATATAATTGTTTTCCAAGGATCTATAGTTTCGAATAGTCAAGTCTCTAAGACCAAAATAATATGTCTTCCATGTTTATAGCTGAAAGAAACACATCCCCATGCATCTCTGCATGAATAATTCTCATAGTTCCCACATCCAACTATAATTTATCATTGCCCTTTAAATATTCCTAACATTTTGGATTTACTCCAACATAATTACATTTATTCTCACCTGGTTGTAAACCATATACCATCATTTCTTGGTTGAGTTAAAACCCTAGCTTGTACTTATAGTTGAACTTACTTTGTTACATGCTTTGTTGCCAACTTGAGTTGTATATGGGTTGGTTTCATATTATGTTTTATGTATATGATTTTAATAAATTTTAATAATTTTTTCACCAAACCCATTTTAAATCTTAGGTCCTTAATGTTATTACATATGTTGTGAACTACAACCATAGTCCATTGATGCAGGAGCATTAAAGCAAGAAGACATCATTTTTGAGTAGAGGTCAAAGTTGGTCAACCTTAGAATTAAAATGTACGTGAAGAGACCTTTTAAGGCCCATTTATGTCTTTGAGTTAATTTTGAGTCACAAAGAGTCCTAGGAGTAATTTTTTTGAGTGTTTGGAGTTTTCCCTCTAAAACTAGGAATTTTAAATTTTAAATATTGTAACTAAGGCTGGGAGGATCATATGCATGTTTTGAAGTGGTTAGGTCAGTGAAGTTGGTCCAAGGATTCATATTGATAAAATTTTTAAGTCATAAAAGTCTTAAGTCATTAAGATCATAATCATCAAGAGTCAAACAAAGGAAAGTAACTCTCACCCTCACATTGAAGTTGTAATGTAGGAGCCTTTTGGTCTTATAACTACCATAACCAACATTGGATTTGGTTGAATTAAAAGTTTGTACATAATTTTTGTGTATAATATAATGTGAGATAGGTTAGATCTCCAATAAGGATAAACAGGGAGCCATGAGAAGAAGATGATACACCTCTCAAAAGAAGATGGCCAAGTCATTTTATGGACTATATTTTGTAATCAAGAATGACAAAAATGAATGAAGAAAGGAATGATTACATGTGTGTATGTACTTGAATAGTATTTGGTATATTATTAATAACTAAATTTATATAAAATTCCCTTGATTTCCATAACCCTGTTGATACTTGTGTTAAGTTGCAAGTTTGGACAAGAACTATAGCTTACAGTTTGGTAAAAGAATATTAGGGTGTTTCTCCAATATTAGTGAGACAAGATTGTCTTAGCCTGGGTTATGCAATATATTTAGGTCATAAATACCTTTAAAATATTTATTAAACCAATTAAAAGTGAATAAACTTAGTGTAAAAAGGTAACTCTATCCATGAAACCCTACAGACTCATATGATAGTCAAATTTGAAGGTGAATGCATGTTTCTTGAAGCATAATTGGAGATAGTGGTTTGACATCATGATCCCTAGGTAAAATATATTGTAAGGATTAATAAATTACATGGTTTTTTAATGTATTATAATGCTAAAACCTTGGTTATACATTCATCATTATTTTTGGCACAGGCAGAAACCCTTGTTTGACAGTCTAATGCCAAGTAATGAGTATGTGTAATTGGAGGAAGGGTTAGTTCATTGATTTGATATAAAGTGTAATGATAATGTGATTAGGTATGATTATTTTTGGGGTAAAATAATATTGATTTTCATTCATCAAACAAATCTTGAAGAACCCTGTTATGCCCTATCTTGACATAGGTAGTCATTGAGAAAGAAGTGTGTGAACTTGAGGAAGAATATTTAATAAGTTGAATGGAGGGTCTTTGTGAATTTTTAAAGTTATATGGTAATATTTAAGACTTATTTAAGGTCTTAAACCCTTTTTAACTTCCCTATAACTAAGCACATTGGAATTTGGAACCTCCTTTGCCCTGCACAATCAGTTATGGTGCATAGAACTCTGTGATTAGGGTCATTTTAAGCAAATGAAGGTTGGTCAAAGGTTATAACCTATTATAGGAGTGGATTAAAGTTGAGATAGACCTATACATATTTTTTTTGTCCTTTTAAACGTTTCAAATCTCAAGGAAATGAATTATTTAGCCTCTCAACCTGTGTAGTCATCCACCTAGGGTTTCAAACAAGAAAACCCCATAATTTTTTATTTAACCATCTAAAAGAAGTGAAACTTCATAATATGAAATTTTTTGATATGAGGAAATTGAATCAAGAGGTTTTGGACTAAAATAGTAATGCACAGTATAGATTCTATGTTTGTGGGTATGAAATAGGGCTAATAAGCCTAATTGGATAGTCACTTATGAAGGAAAGAATATCTACAAGGAGAGTTGATTGATTAAAATTTAATTAGGAATATAAGGTAATAGAGGGTTATATAAAATGGTTTCAGATATTTATCAAAGTTTATAGATGCTCAAACAAGGAATAAAAGTCAAAAAAAAGGCTACAAGCCTAGAGAGGTCATGGTGAGCTTTATATGTGGAAGTGAGAGTTAAAGGGTATTTGAGAACTTGAAGGAGATAAAACCTATTTTTATTTGATCATATAATACCATATATGTTATAATATTGAGTCTTTTATACCTATATCAAGATTTCGTACTTGAGACCTAAAAAATATTGCCTAACAAGGAACTAGTGAGTGAGGGATTGTCAAAAAGGTGAATGAGTGAATAAAGAAAAATAGAGGAAGTTCATAGAAACACTAAAAAGGTTATATTGATAGTAATAATTTATTAAATTTTTTTGGACAAACCAACAACAAAATAAGACTATATAGCCTAGTGCCACGATGAGAGAGATCAATGGAGATGGAACCTTGTAAACAAAGTGAAGCATTGAATAAGATATTTTCGAAGACCAAAACTAGGAGTGAATGTTTTGGAGACTTATTCCACATACCTCTACATAATTTTGGTATCAAAGTAAGATAATCTTGGTTTGAGTTTTTTTTTTAGTTCTTTAAAACTTGTCTATTTGAGATTGACAAAGCATGCTATGAGGTATGCATGAGATAACCTTGCAAGGTATTATGGGAGAAGAAGTATGGTATAGGTCTAATATATTAAATTTAGAATAGAGGAATACAATATTGAAAATATAGAGGAATCAAATCCCCAAAGTCTAATGAAGAGGATATGAAGTTAATCAAGAAAGGACTAGAGAAGGTACTGTGAAGGAAGAGCATTAGAGCTCAAGTGATATTAAGAAGAGTAAAGACTCCAAGAGAGAGTAAAGAAGGATAAGTAGAGGTCCTAAATATATTAATAAAGGAAGATATATAAAAAAATATCCAAGAGTGCTCTAAGAGGCAAGTAGGCAGCTTGCTAGTGATTGGTTTAGATAGGCCTAAAAAGCTAAGAAGTGAGAAGATGGATGTAGAGAGAGAATTGGAAGATATGAGAAAAGTGTTGGGGTAGTGTATTGAGAAGGTAGATATCATGGTGAAGCTCTTAAAAGGACAAGGAATCCAATGGATTGGATTTAATTTGAGAAGAATGGTGAAGTGGCCACTAGAACCACTTGTGAAAGAGAGAAGGCACAAGATGAGTGTCTTGAAATGAGAGAAGAAAAAAAAGAGTGCATCTCAAAGAAGCATGAGAAATGAGATGTTTTCAAGTGATCAATAAGATAAAGAGATTGAGAAGAGGGTTTTCATTGAGGAGAACATGAAGAAGATATAAGTGCCAAAAGGAGCACTTGAGAATGAAGACAAGAATAAGAGTTGGAGAGTTTCTATGCAAGAGATATTCAAGAAGACTATATGGTCTATTGTTTTATATACTAACATTTATTTTAAGATTTTGTGTATAGGTATGAAGACAAGTTTGGTGAAGGCCAAGCATAAGACCTTAAATCTAGTGAAGGATGGGCCAAGAACTTCACCCATCAAGTGGAAAGAGGATGACAAAGAAAGAGAAACTCTTATAAAAGACACAAGGATGAATATTAAAGACATTAAACATGTTGAAGATGAAGTAGAAGAGGAATACTATGATGCCTTGCCAAGTATAGCAACTGAAACAAAAGAGATAGTTAAACAAGAAGACATGAAGATGACCTATGAATATATGAATGAATAAATAAGCTTTCAGTAGTCATCTTTGGAGTTAAATGAGTGTTTGAGTATTGAATATGATTGTATATATGAAGAATAAAAGGCTAATATGTAGATTGGGAGAAATAAGGACAAGGTATAACCCTCAAGGAGAGAACAAGGGCATGGATATGTTTGGCCTAAATGGATCAAGCAAACAGATGGTGAGAAGGAAGAGGTGAACCTCAATCAAGAGTTTAATCCAAGAAAGAGAATAGATAGAAAACAATAACAAGTGTGGAAACAAAGAACAAAGGGAAAATAACACCAAGTTGGCATGGTAGATAACCAAGGCCAGAAACATGAAGGAGATGCAAAGAGAAGCAAATGGAAATCTAATAAGGTACAAGGTAATAAGTGGGTTGAAAATAGCATGAAAAGAGCACAAGAGGATCATATTGTAGGTGTATCCCAAGAAAGCATGAAGATTGAGGAAGAGTACAAGCCTACACAGTAAACAAGAGAGATGGTGCAAATAAACCAAGCCAAAGAGATGAAGGTGCAGAAAGAAGATGAATGTAAAGAAGATAAGTGTTCTCAAGATTTGCTTTCCAATGATATTTATGATGGTTCATTTGAATTTAATTCAAATAATGAAGCCATTTTGTATATGGAAATAATTGCATTGATGAGTGAGTTGATGGAAAGACAAGGTGAGGATGAAGCACCTCAAAGAGTGGTTGGGAATCATGGTGTGTAGTAGAATGGGAATGATTTGACTCTCATCAATGAGGGAATCTAAGGATAAGTGGTAAAAAAAGGTTCCCAAGAAAATGAAGGACAAAATGGACCAAGGTTTGATGAAGATTGTGTTGGCAATTTTGTCATTGATGTTAAAGGTCTAGCATTATTGGTGATAAAGGCCCCATAGCATTTAATGGTGTTTTTAATGTTCATATATTGGCTAATGTGTGTTGATATTTATTTAATATTAATGAATATATTTTTGGTTGCATAAAAGTAAAAAGAGGGCCCATGGAGAAGTCAAAGAGTCATGGGGTAAAGACAAAAGAGGAATGGGACGTATTTTCCCATGAAGAGTCATCTTGAGGAATTCCAAGAGTCACCAAGTGAAGACAAAAGAGGGTATGGCACATTTTTCCATGAAGATTCATCTTAAGGAATTTGAAAGGTCACAAAGACAAGGACAAAAAGGGAAAAGATGAATTTGCTCATGAAGGGTCACCATGTGACTTTTCAAATGAAAGGATATGAAGGGTCATGCAAGTTTGGCACCATTTTCCATGAGGATTGAAGGGACACAAAGGGTGAATGCCAAAGGTCATTTGGAAAGATATAAATAAAGGCTTGAGAAGCCATTTGTAGTATGCAAGAGAATGCATGGTTTGTAATTTTTTTATATAAGAAAAAAGTAGAGAAAAGCAAGAGATATTGTAGAGTTCTATCATTTATTGAGTACGCAACATTGAGAGATAGTTGTGTTTTATACACAAGAGGGGTTGGTGCTCACAAATAGTTATTATGTTGGTGCTTGGAAAAGGGGTTGGTTCTCCTACAAGTTGGTGCTTGAAAACTTTGTAATTTGAGTTGGTGCTCATTCATATACTTGAGATTGTTCTCTGTGGTTTTTCCCACTTTGGGTTTTCACGTAAAAATATGGTCTCTCTCTCTTGTGTGGTGCATGTTATTGTTTTAGTTTTATTGTATATCTTGAATGTGTGATTAAGTGGTTAAATAAAAGAAATCAGATTAAGTAAAAGATATATAATATACTGATTCACCCCCCCCTCTAAGTGTATTTCATGCTTAACAGATTGTGAGGAGGTGGATGCTTCCATGTTGCAAGAAGAAATAGAGATGTTAGAAGAGATATTCAGTCCATCCAAGGGGATAAAATAAGGTGAGGTACAGTAAGAAAATCTCATGGATGAGCTCAAAGAAGGATCAAGAGTGAGGCAGCATAGGAAAACACATGGAGTTGCACAATCAAGCAAACAATGGGAGTATAATCAAGTTGATAAGCTAATATATTCCATGGGTGAATTTACATTAGAGTTAGGAGTTGAATCTCATGACGATTTTAAGAGTATAAGGTACCAAATAATCTTGCACTATGTTGAAGATAACCTAAATGAGATAAATTTCTTGCAAGATAAGTAAGATCATAGGAAGCAACAAAATGTGAAAAAGTATGAAGAAGAGGTAGCAAAAGAGAGTATAGTTGAGAAAATGATAGATATTGACATGCATGTGAAGCCATTAGAGCATAAGGAAGAAGATGCTAGCATGGTCAAGGATCAAACGTCACTAAACAAATAAACATCAAGTGAAAACAATGAAGGAGAAGGCCATGAAACAAGCATAAGCAAGAAGAGTAAGAACTATTTGGTTGTAGATAAGGATGATGAAGGACAAATTCACTTATAAAATATGGAATATGCATCAAACGAGGAGGTACAATAGTTGAAACACCTCATAGAGGTAGAAGATGCAATGACAAGGAAATTAGACAAAGCCAAAAAGAAGAAATGCAAGACTTTCGCAAAAATAAAGGAGAAAGAAAAGAAAAATAGCAGTCAAGGGAACATGGAAAATCCATAAATTCTGAATTGGAAGGCAAGAAATAAAGTTGGTGGCACAAATTTTCTCCCTCCTGGGAAGTATGATGTAAGAGCATCAAAGCAAGAAGGCACCATTTTTGAGTAGAGATCAAATTTGGTCAACCTTAGAATGAAAATGTTTGTGAAGAGACATTTGAAGGTCCATTTATGTCTTTGAGGTCATTTGGAGTCACCAAGAGTCCTATGAGTAAGTTTTGTGAGTGTTTGGAGTTTTACCTCCAAAACTGGGAATTTGAAAATCAAATATTGTAACTAAGGCTAAGAGGGTCATATGCATGGTTTGAAGTGGTTAGGTGAGTGAATTTGGTCCAAGGAGTCATATTTATCATGTTTTGAAGTCATCAAAGGCTTAAATTTATTAGGTTGATAATCATCAAGTGTCAAATAGAAGAATGTAACTCTCACCCTCAAGTTGAAGTTGTAATGTAAGAGCCTTTTGGTCTTATAACTACCATAACCAACATTGGAGTTGGTTGAATTAAAAGGTTGTATTTTAGTTTTGTGTAGAAGAGAATGTGAGATAGTTTGAAGAGAGTTCCAATAAGGAGAAATAGGGAGCCATGAGGAGAAGATGATACACCTCTCAAAAGAAGATGGCCAAGTCCTTTCATGGATTATATTTTGTAATCAAGAATGACAAAAATGAATGAAGAAAGGAATTATTTTGTGTGTGTATGTACTTGAATATTATTTGGTATCTTATGAATAAATAAATGTCTCTAAAATTCCCTTGAGGCCATAACCCTGTTGATACTTGTGTTAAGTTGTAGGTTTGGACAAGAATTGTAGGTTGCAGTTTGGTAAAAGAATATTGGGGTGTTTCTCCAATATTAGTGAGACAAGATTGTCTTAGCCTAGGTTATGCAATGTATTTGGTCATAAAAACCTTAAAAATATTTAGGAAACCAATTCAAACTGAATAAACTTAGTGGAAAAAGGTAACTTTATCTGTGAAACCCTACAGACTCATATGATAGTCAAACTTGAAGGTGAATGCATGTTTATTGAAGCATAGTTGGAGATAGTGATTTGAAATCATGATCCTTAGGTAAAATACATTGGAAGGATTCATAAATTACATGGTTTTTTAATGTATGATAATTTCAAAACCTTGGTTACATATTCATCCTTAAAGTACCCTATTGGCACAAGCATAAACCCTTGTTTGACAGTCTAATGCCAAGTAATGAGTATGTGTTGTTGAAAGAAGGGTTAGTTCATTGAGTTGATATAAAGTGGAAAGAGAATGTGATCAGGTATGAATATTGATTGGGGAAACTACTATTTATTTGGATTCGTCAAACAAATCTTAAAGAACCTTGTTATGCCCTGTCTTGACATAGGCAGTCATTAAGAAAGAAGTGTGTGAACTTGAAGAAGAAGCTTTAATAGGTTGAATGGAGGATCTTTGTGCATTTGAAAATTGAGGTAGTAATATTTCAGACCTATTTAAGGTCTTAAACCCTTGGTAACTTCCCTAGAACTAAGCACATTGAAATTTGGAACCTCCTCTGCCTACACAGTCAGCTATGGTGCACAGAACTCTGTGATTGGGGTCATTTTAAGTAAATGAAGGTTGGTCAAAGGTTATAACCTATTGGAGGAGTGGCATAAAGTTTATATAGACCTATACATGGTTTTGGTGTCCTTTGAAACGTTTCAAAACTCAAGGAAATGAATTATTTAGCTTATTGGCCTGTGCAGTCACCCACTAGGGTTTTAAACAAGAAAACCCCATAAATTTTGATTTAACCATCTGAAAGAAGTGAAATTCATAATCTGACATTTTTTGATATGAGGAAAGTGAATCAAGAGGTTTTGGCCTGAAATATTACTGTACAATATAGATTCTAGGTTTGTGGGTATGAAATAGGGCTAATAGGCCTAATTAGACAGTCACTTGTGAAGGAAAGAATATCTACAAGGAGAGTTGATTGGTGAAATTGAAGGAGGATTTAAAGGGAATAGAGGGTGCTCTAAAATGGTTTTATATATTCAACAAATTTTATATATTTCTCAAACAAGGAGGAAATGTAAAAAAAAGGCTATAAGCCTAGAGAGGTCATGGTGAGCTTTGTATGTGGAAGTGAGAGTTGAAGGGTATTTGAGCACTTGAAGGAGATCAAACATATTGTGATTTGATCATATAAGACCATCTATGTCAAAATATTGAGTCTTTGATACCTATATCAAGATTTGGTACTTGAGATGTAAATAGGATTGCCTAACAAGGAGCTAGTGAGTGAGGGGTTGTTAAAAAGGTAAATGAGTGAATAGAGATTAACAGAGGAAGTTCATGGAAACACTACAAAGGGTCTATTGATAGTAATAAGTGATTCCAAAGTGTTGGACAAACCAACAACAAAAGAAGACTATATAGCCTAGTACCAAGATGAGAGAGATCAATGGAGACGGAACCTTGTAGACAAAGTGAAGCATTGAATGAGATCTTTTCCAAGACCAAAACCAGGAGTGAATGTTTTGGAGACTTCTTCCATATACCTCTGCATCATCCATCCTCTTACAATGCTCTATTTTGTACTTTAGGTCTCTAGGAATTTCTTCATGTAAGGTGGAACATAATAATGAGCATTAAGTTTACCTTAACCATTCATAGATTCTACCACCAAATTGGTATTCAAGACTCTTTAGAACATAAAGCCATTGCCCAAAATCTAAAACATTCATTTGATGACTATTTTATCAATATAGCTTGTGATACGTGATAACTAGAGGTTATCATTTTGTAATATGTCAATAAAGTGATTAGCTCATTTGTTGCAATATGGAAAGTATCACACATGGAATGTAAAAGAAACAAAGGCAAGCATGCATACACACACAAGTAGTTGCATCTACTAAGGATCTATACAAATAATCTCTCTTTTTTGGGTTACTTTATGCTTTACGAGGTAACCTTCCACAGCCAAGCTTAGCCTTGTAATGATCAATCCACTTACCTGAAATGAACACACAAGAACATCAACAACACCTGTATTATAAGTCGATAGGAATGATATTAATTGATAAAGAAATGTTGTTGAAAAATAAACTAATCTTAAAGTAAGGTTACTCATAAACCATAATCAAATATGCATGTAAACCTGAAATGACACCATAGCATAGATTATAAAATTGAATGTTCACCAATAACACATCACGAAGTCAAAATCTCAAAATCTTGTCTAATTATTACATCATTATGCCTCGACACTTTTTCAATTAATAGAATCATCAGGTCCAAAATTAGGGATGTTACAAGAAACATGTTGAGAAGGAATCATAGAAGCAATTTGAGAAGCATGTTGAGAAGGAATCATAGAGGCATGTTTGGGAGTAGAATGGACTTTTAAAATATAAGCTTGAACATCAACGAGAGTAGAATGAATTTAGGAAATGATTAGATTAGAAGGTTTAGTTTGAAATTCTTGTATGACATTTTTATCAATCTAAGAAGTTAAACATGTGTCTTTAATAGGGATTTTCTAAATTGAGTAGCATGATAGTCATTGGGATCAACATTATTAAGGTTTCTAGCACTCATATTTCTATTTTCTAACTCATAAGCTACATCTTGAACTCTAGCCCTATCTTGACCATCGAAAAATATTTAGTGTTAAATAAACTATAATGCTTGTGTATTTATAGACAATTGAATTCAAATTATGACCCCATTGGTGTATGAATCAACATCAAATGATTAGAAGCAAAAAAAGATGAGATGGGTGTAACCTAGATGAGATGGGTGTACCCTGACTTTAAAAAGACCAAAAAGAACAAGACCAAGAGCGCCAATGCTTTTGGGCAAGTATTAAGAGTGTCGGCACTTTTCACAGAGAAACTAGAAAGCACAAGATAGGAGAGAAAAAAGTTTGAGTAATCAATTGAAAATGTGGGAAGACCATCGAACATACACATACATATCAATAAAGTGTATTTAGACTAATAATCAACAATAAACAAACATACTAAAAATGTACGAATTAATACTTAATAAATATTTAGAGACAAATTATTTAGTATTTACACTAATCTCTTTTACAATTTAAAAATATTTTTTTAAGCATATCTTTTTTAACTTCCCTTATCTCACAATTATTATCAATATAAAATTATGAGAAACAATAATTTATTAAGTGAGACTATCTCAAAATTATTATCAATATAGAACTATTATAACCCACAAATTATTAATTGAATTTTTAATAATATAATATTATTATTATTTTTGAGATTTTTTTTAAAAAAAATAATCCGTAGTGCGTTGGTGAGAGTATGAATTGTCAATGCCATATTGGAGCCATAAAGCCATCGTAATAGATTTAAAATATTTTAATCAATTAAATATATTCAATTTGTTTGTTATATATGAAAAAGGTAATAAACTCCTCTTTCACGAGT
Source organism: Torreya grandis (assembly GCA_037957365.1). Classification (NCBI taxonomy): domain Eukaryota; kingdom Viridiplantae; phylum Streptophyta; class Pinopsida; order Cupressales; family Taxaceae; genus Torreya; species Torreya grandis. The sequence continues at coordinate 34,722 of JARHVA010000227.1, read as the reverse complement.
GACGGAGCAGGACACAAACATGCGCACGTTTCCGATTTGCTCTATTCTACAATGCCATTGGTTGGGCGTGGGCACCGCTAGACGATCTTGTTTACCCGCCGTCAAACGTCAGGGCGGTCACGATGACAGTGACGGCAACGGTGGAGTGGACGACGGGCTACGCCGACCACGGTATTTTAAATGCATGGTCGGCGCCGCGTGGACGGGTCAGTAGAACAACGGACGGTGACCTTCTCGTCAACCCCTGACGGCGTTAACGTGAAGAAGGCGTCGAACGTAACAGTCGGGTCACGCCTCGTCGTTTGTTGGACGGCAAGATGAAAAGGCTTGACGGGATTGGGTCGTTATAAATTTGTCGTTATCAGGGTTGGCCACCACTTACGATCCACGTGTCGTTCTCTGTGAGGCTTGTTTATCTTGGACGGCGTCAGCAAGTGTCGGCTTTTTAAGGCTGCCCGTTATCCGTCTTTTCTTCTCCAGCGCTCATCGACCATCGACTGGAACACCCTGGAAGGAAGAAAATTTGTTCCCAGGGTTTACTAGCGTGTATGTTTTTTAATGGCGATAAAATAGGAAAAATAATAACCACGTGTTTGTTGACCATTTGATTACGTTCATAATCCCCCACATATTTATTATAAAAATAAGATAGAAAACATATTTTTAACATATTTATCAGGGGGGTTTATTCAAGCTGGTAAGGTGGCAAACGGTAAGGCTCTGGAGAGATGGATTGTATGCATAATACCTAAAACAATAGGTAGAACTCAGCGTGGAATATTTGGCAAAGTCTTTTAAGAAGTTTTCTAATACAATGGGTAATTAGTCTAACTATATCATTGTTCTAGGACAAATGTCGACAACAATTCAAAAAAAACAATAGGTAGAACTCAGCGTAGAATATTTGGCAAAGTCCTTTAAGAGGTTTTCTAATACAGTGGGTAATTAGTCTAACCATATCATTGTTCTAGGACAAATGTCGACAACAATTCAAAAAAAACAATAGGTAGAACTCAACGTGGAATATTTGTCAAAGTCCTTTAAGAGGTTTTCTAATACAGTGGGTAATTAGTCTAACCATATCATTGTTCTAGGACAAATGTCGACAACAATTCAAAAAATATCGATCATTATAATTAATCATCTTATTGTAAAATTATTTAAAATTGTTGTAGAAGAATCAATAATTGAGTCGAAGAACAAGGAACAAGGGTAAAAGGATAAGTTGATTTCAAACCAAAACGTATAATAATATATCATTGTTTCACTCTTCACTTGATTGAAAAGGTACATGATTAAAAATGTGGAGAATTCTATTGTTGTTTTGTTTAAATCCTTTGACAAAGTTCTCAAGGATAAATAATGGTGCATAATAGAGGAACTTAGTAGATGACACAAGTATTGAGCAGGGCTAGTCAAAAATCAAAACGTAAACAAGCTCAATATATTGTCTTGGAAGTGATATGGGAGCTAAACAAGAATGCCCACTATCTCTCACATTGTTTGGCTTCTACCTCAATAAATTAGAGGGATGGAATATATATACATATTAAAGGTGGTGGAGAAATACAAATAACTCTAACTATGCTATAGAAGTTCTATATGCCAACAACCTTATCCCAATTGCAAGGACAACCTAAAGTTTAAAAGAGAAGCTAAAGGGGGAAAAAACCAAAGCGGTGGATTATATTCATCATTCATGTCTTTTATTAACAAATACTTGGAAAAACTTGCGTGTTATGTGGGTCTTCTGATTATTACCAACATGCATGATATATAATGTCATTAGGGTAATGACTATTCATATATGTTATTTTGAGATGACTTAAAATACACACATATCAAACCCCCTCTCCCCCCCAAAAAAAAAATGAAAAATATAACTACAAATACATATGGAAACCTTTGATTACTTAGCTTCAGAGCTATTTTTTAAAGAAGTAGGGATAAAGACAAACTTCAATATGATAAAGATCTCGGTATTCTCTCTTTAGGAAAACAAAAAAAAAAGATCACATTTAAGGAGAAACATCTAGAAGTGGTAGTGGAATACAAGTATATATAATTAAATTTTCATAAGAAAACATGCAGGTTAAATATAATCCAAGGAGGTTGGAGAGTCTTATACCTTCTGCATAACATATGTAGATAAAGGAAAAACATAAATGTTGAAAAACTTAGTAGGAACTATCTAGATTACTAGTCATACATATATGAGATATGTGTGCATGAAATATGAGGCAACAATATGTCACACCTAAAATGGAAATTAATAAATAGAATTTAAAAATATTTAATCATAAGTAATTTTAATATCAAAGCTTCAATTGAACTTTACTAGACTATTAGGGGAAAAAATAGCATATGAGAAAAGTAATGGGTATAATATGTTTACTAAGTTATTTAAATAAATTAAAAGGGACATAAACATATAAATGTTTTATACAAGAGAAGAAAAGTCAAATAGAAGAATGGAGATATTAACGAAACAAACAAATATGTGGATAAATATATGGAAAATAAACTTTCAAGAAAGCATGAATTGTAAGCAAGAAAAAAAAAATGTCAGGTAAAAATCTAGCTTAAACATGTGGAAAATAAACTTTCAAGAAAGCACAAATTGTAAGTAAGAAAAAAAATGTTAGGTAAAAATCTAGCTTAAACATGTGAACAAAGTAGCTTGAGAGGAATAGGCAATATTAACTTACAAAATTCAACCTTGCATACATGCATGACCAAAAAATTACACGAGCACAAGAATCAAATGGAGAATGGATATAATTGTAACCCAACTAAGGTCACCTTAGATACGAGACTCGCAAATGGATGCCCCCAAAGAAGAATGGGAGGACAACATATATTTATTCATAGATTATGGGTAGTGGATGGAATGCACAACTTACAATGACATGCAGGGTACTTATAGAGACTCTTTGGAGGTTGGCTATATGTCTACCCTCTTTGAAACAACAAGATCACGGGGGAAAAAATGAACTTAAGGATAAAAAGAATTAAGAAACAACACACCCTATAAAAGAGTCAATAACAATTATCAAATCAAAACTCATATATATCTATAAGAAATTACTCATTTGTGTTATACCTATGATTTATAAGGTTATATATATTGCTTATTATATAGAACATTTTGGGGTTCTAAATATTAATAAATTCAATAAATTTATCAATCTTTTTTACATTTATTTTAAGTTTACAATTACATAAATTTCGGTGTCTTTATTTATGTTTGTTTTTAATAATATATAGATGATTATAATTGACAAGTAAATGTATATGTAATGATAGAATTCCTTCACCTAAATAACAATACTTAGGGGTATCCAATCCGTTAAAAACACCTTAAAAATTATTTATTTGATTCTTCATATTAAATATCCAAAAAAATTTATACCTCGATAAATAATATTACAAACCATCATCCTACCTACCGTATTATTTACCATATACTAGAACGAATTATAACATCTAACCTACATGCCAACCCACTTCATCCCAACATAATTTCAATTAAGTCCTCCTTTTAGGTCTTGCATTGTATTATTATTGTGTGAATAAAAAGAGGGGAGCATGGTGCCCATATCCAATAATCCCCATCAAAAAGATTGGAAGGGGAGACATCCGTGATACCTCCGTGCTTGCTGCCAACCCAATATAGCCTAAACTTTCTCACCTAATACGTAACTCTTTCGTGTAGGGCATGTGCATCTCATTTGTTGGATATACAAACCTTTTAATAGAGACCACAATCTCCCGACTTTTTAACTTACTTTTCACCAAAAAGTTAATGTGATCTTTTTGGGGATTTTTTCAAATAATATATATAAATTTTCAAATAATTAAACAAGATTTACCAACTTAGATTCATATTTAATGAAGGAAATATTTTGTGTTGCATTATTTAAGTAGGTCAGGTAAACTCTCGAAATGGGTAATCTTTTCGACAATGGATTACAAATATGATTGTCAATATAATTATTTTTTATTTTTAATGATATAAAGTTTGAAACCTTTAAATTTTTATTAGTAGTTATTTTTGAAGTAGATTTTCTTATGATTTTGGGATGTCACAGTGATGTTTATATTTATTAAATATTGTGGAAGAAAATAGGAAATTAATTTATATATTTAAAAATTTTATTAAGATTTTTGAAATTGTTAGAAATCAAGGAATATTCTTATAATATATTTGAATTGAATTTAATAAATTAAGATATGATATATATTTTGAGTAAGTGTATTATGACGATTATTCTATTTTGAGTAACTTTATTATGAAGATTATTCTTTTAGATTTAAATTTAAAAATGTATTGTATGTTTTGTTAAAAGTCTAATGTCGAAAAATTGAAAATCAGAATTTTAACTTTTGTATCTCTAGTCTTTCTTTTTATTTTTCTTCCTTCAAATCTCATATTGTACCTTCAAAAAAACTTTAATCCTTATCTTAGAATAGTTCCAATGCACTTGTAATAAGTGAAGATTTTAAGGAAAACAAAATGGCATTAAGGGGTTATGTTAGCGCTAACAAATAGTATAACTATTTTGCTAGTTGTTAGGGTTCTAAAGAATAAGAAAAACAATATAAAAAATATGAATTTTAATAACATAAATAATTTAAAGACAGTAAGAACTTTAGGTTGTGCATCAAAAATATCTTTAAAAAAATGTTAATTTTAGATAATAATAATAAATGTTCTAATGATTGCTAATTTCATATCAAATAATTTAAAGTGAAAAATATGAGATAAAAAAAATATGTATCTATTAATTTAGAAGAAACCAAAAAAACTGGATTAAGAAGATTAACAACTTCTAATGTAATGCTTGGAGGATAAGGCTTCCAACACAAACTCCATAACATAAATATAAAGAGAAAAAGAATTTTATACTTAATCGGTTAATATGCGTATAATATGTGAAACTAAGTCCAAAGTAAAAAAAAATTCAAATAATTTATTTATTGTAGAAAGATTAATGAGCCATTATATATTGTAGAAAGCTTAGAAAGTCATTATTGCAGGAAGATGGTGGGCCATTGCTGATATGTATAAACTTGAGCTGGGTCCAATTCAACTTCACCCCAAGGCCATAAATTGTAGCCATTGTTCTCTCTAACACACAAAGCAGCATTACACTGAATCCTTGTGCAAGTGTAAGGAGGGAAAAAAAAACAAGAGATGGCAAAAGGAGGTGGTGGTGAGATGGAGCAGCAGCAGCATCATGTTAAGGATTACGTAGAACCTCCACCTGCTCCATTTCTAAATATGAAGGAATTTGGCCTGTGGTCTTTTTACAGAGCATTGATAGCAGAATTCATTGCTACACTGCTGTTTCTTTACATCACCATTGCTACTGTTATTGGACATTCAAGGAACAAGGCTGACTGTGGGAGTGTGGGTATTCTGGGTATTGCCTGGGCCTTTGGAGGAATGATTTTTGTTCTGGTTTACTGCACTGCTGGTATATCAGGTCAGTATAATTGTGGAGTCCCACCATTAGATTTTGTGGGATGCTCTTGATTTTTATGGAGCCCTTTGCTTCAAATTACACAAGTGGTGCTTTTTGACATCTTTTGCTTGCACAATATTATGACTAAAACAGTTAGTTTCATAGCTCAATACCATACTGATTACAGTATGTACTTATAGGTTTACTGTAGACTCTGTCTTGTCTGAATGGGCATGCTTGCATATGGCATTTATCTTTTTTAAAACATTATGTTTTTCTATACTGACATCAGAAAAGTTTAGTTTTGTTTCAGTATATATGATGGATGGTAGATTGCCAAATCCAGCCATGGCAAGTATCCTACAGAATTCAGATAATAATAATGGTCTGATAATTACCGTGTCTTTAAGCAGTTATCAGAAACATCCGTAGTGACGGAATTGAAAGCATTTTTCAATCAATGTATAAACTAGTGACAGAATTGGAAGTTTTTTTCAATAAATGTATAGAACGTCAAATATGTATGCTATATATTCTTGTTAAGTGGTTGTTGGTTTAAATTACCTGTTAACGTTTTCTGCTCTGCATATCCTACAGAGTACAGACCCATATGGGCTGGGGGCTGAATTTCTCTGTGGCTAGGTGAAATTCATGTGCTGCCATAATCCCAGGTTTTAGTCTCGGGAAAATTTGGTGGAATAGATACTCTTTAATCTTTGACACTAAGTTTTAAAAGGTCTATTATTCTTACCCCTGATGCCAATGAATGCTAAAAATTTCATAAGGATGGATGCTTATCCTTCAACCCCCTCCCCACTTCCAAAAAAAAAAAAAAAAAAGAGGGGTTATCATAATTGAATTTGCCTGTCCTTCAGTGATTGGTGGTCACTCCCAGAAAAATATGTCTATGTAGGTGCGTTCGGCATCCTACCAGGCATGTGTAACATTGGAGCCCTTATCCTCGCTAGCTCAAAATTTTGCCCAATATTGTTAAGGTTTTATAAATGAGATAGGAAGCTAAGTAGTTTGATTATGAGAAAACTCCATAGTCAAGTGTACTTGGGGACGAGTTGTCTTGGCCCTATTGGGATGGGTGAACTGGAAGGATGTTTCATTTCATTAGTTTTGATGCCACCTCTTCGCCCCTTAATAAAAATACCAAGTGGGTAGATGATATTAAATTGGAAAGTATAGGGCCACTTCTCATCTGATTTCTTTGGTGTGCCTTAGTGGATTCTCTAGAGCAGTAGTTGTTAAACCTGCTTCTCAGAGGGTGAAATTTCAGATTGAACTAAGTACAAGTTTATGCACGTTACCTTAAAGTTACATATCTGTTTGATGGTCCGCAATCTCATCAATCCATCTGAAATAGTTAGGCAATTCACTTGGAAAATATATGGACCTGGCCCTCACTTGAGATTCTAATCAAGATAATCCTTAAATTCAACTGATTAAGGGAATTTGTGTGAATCAAGATAATCTTTAAATGGGAAATGATTAATGGAATTTTGAGAGAAATTGTGTAGATTTTAAGTTCTCTCTTTTCAATTTATCTACTATTCTCCTCAATCTAGATATGAACTTGTTTCTAAACGACAAAATCAGAGGGAGAAACATACGTTTGCTTAGCTGTTTGTGCATACATTCCTTATTGGTGTTTCATTTTGACTTTGATGACTTATGTGTACAGGTGGTCACATAAACCCTGCTGTAACTTTTGGGCTCTTCTTAGCTAGGAAGGTGTCCTTGCCAAGGGCTGTTATGTATATGATTGCTCAGTGTTTGGGGGCCATTTGTGGAGCTGGACTGGTGAAGGCATTCCAAAAATCTTACTATGATAGGTATGGAGGCGGAGCTAATTTCGTGGCTCCTGGTTATACCAAAGGAGTGGGATTGGCAGCAGAAATCATTGGAACCTTTGTGCTTGTCTACACTGTTTTCTCAGCTACAGATCCAAAGCGAAATGCTCGTGATTCTCATGTTCCTGTAAGTGGAAGACCTTTCTGTTACCTTTAGTGATTTATCACTGAGGGAAAAAATAATATCCTTATCTTTTAAACCAGGCATAATGGGACATTCCCTTATAATTTTTCAAATGCATTTGATTTTATTTTTTAACATTCTCAAGGGGATGGAACCATTTGAATTTCAGAAAATTTATTTTCAAGTTTGATTTGATTCTGTAACCAATTATAGCCCATTGCCTGAAAGAAAATATTGGCTTTTTGGTGGCCAATATCAAGCAGGGAAACAATACATCTATGTGAAGGTTGTTTCATTGTTCTCTCTAAAATCCAAGACGAATAGATGGAATCCCAAGACCATGTCCTTTGTAGCCAATCTTCTGTAACATTTTTATTCTAGTACTATTGAACTTCTCATCATCTTTTTTATGGCTCTCACCTTGGCTTGTACATGTAGGATCCTCACGATGTATCTTTTCCTGTCGTCAGCTTTTGACTTCATCAAGCAATGTTTCCCTAATCAATTCCTTAGCCTTGTAACCTTATCATGTTTTTATGCAAAAATTTCAGCAACATTTTCTGTCACAATTTGCAATGATAACCACTCCCCTTCTATCTCTATGCTAAAATCAGTTAGCCGAAAGAGTAGTATCATTTAACAGTTGTCTTGAACCATTTCTATCTACAGGTCTTGGCTCCATTGCCAATTGGGTTTGCTGTGTTCATGGTGCACTTGGCTACAATTCCCATCACAGGAACAGGCATCAATCCTGCAAGGAGTTTTGGAGCAGCTGTTATCTATGGTCACCAGCACCCATGGGATGATCAAGTATGTATCTCATTCTCCTCTTGACTCTACCCTCACAAGACCCACAAACTGTTTTCTATTCAGTATCTCCTTTTTTACTTTGTCCAAATTATTACCGTGTTTGCAATTGCAGTGGATCTTTTGGGTAGGGCCATTTGTTGGAGCTTTTGGTGCAGCAGCCTTCCACCAGTATATTTTGAGAGCAGGAGCCGTTAAGGCCTGGGGATCATACCGCAACAGCAATCCAAATGTCTAATGGAAATGCAACATGTTTTTACAATGAATCATCCATTAGCAGAGAAGGTCGATCATGCTTGCAGTAACAGCATTTGTGTCCATAAACTGTATAGCATCAAAATGTGCGGCTCTGATAATGAAGTGATAGCTAAATCCTCATGGTGAACGTGCTTCTGCTTCTAACTCTTGAAATCCACATCATATGAAATGGGTATGAGATGGAAATAGATTGTGAAGGGGTTTTAAAGTCTGCAATTGTTGTTCCTCTGCATAAAATGGATACATGATGTGTAAATGTGTATTAGGTATGTGAAAATGAGATGTTAAATCGTTTTTCTCGTTTAATAAAATAGATGGAGATTTAGTTTTTCCCACAGTTTAAATCATTTACGTTTTGGGTCTGCTGTTGTTTTGAGGCTCATCTCCATAGAGGAGGAAGAACATTGAAGCAGAAGATGGAATAAAATAGGATATTCAAAACTATGATATTCTCTGTTCTTCTTGAAATGTTCCTTCGTATTCAGATTATTGGGATGCTCCAAACTCCATCATATGCTCAGAAAAAACTTCAATATGATGGTTAAATGAATTTAAAAATTATTTTGTGGTGGTCAAATGGATGTCAAATTTACAATCTACGGATATTACAACCCACCATCACCCCTGCTGCCATAGCATAACACCTATCTAAACTTGAAGTGGCGGGTTACACTTACCATGACAGTCTTGTCTTTTGGTAATTACAGCAAGAGCTATGTTTTGTAGTAATAACATAACAATTATGTCTTATGCTACTTACTATTATGGTCATGTATTGTATCATGTCTAGTGGTACGTACTAGCAGTTTTCCTAATGGTGCAAGGAATGCCGAAAGAGATGTAATTTTTTGTTTTCAGATGGTCATTTATTGGTAACATGGACGAATGGAAGCAACAAAATAAATTTTGGGATTTCAATGTCTTGTCCCCACATTAAGAACATTGTATCGTTGATTTGAACCGCACATCAGACATGGAGTCATGTTTCAATCAAAACAATGCTCATGACATTCATGTTCACCCTCAACAATAAAAAAGACAAATCAAAGATGTTACCATCCTCCAAACTACAAACTCTTTTCTTCCAGGTGTATGAGTTTGATGTTTCCGTATGTTGTTAGCCATGATTTAATTGCTCCAAATGTTAATAACATGAAGTGGTGAAAGATTTTAAGGTGAGTTGAGTGGTGATGGTGACGGCCAATGATAGGGCATTTCAGGGAATATCATACACCAAATTTGGATTCAAGGTAGTCAATAGATTTACATGGTATGCACCCATTACAGAAGGGTCTGTAACATACAAGGTATCAACCTATTTGATTGCTTGTTTTCTATTGTCAAGGGTGGATGAGGATGTCATGAGTACTTATTTAACTGCAGTAAGCTCCACATATGATGTGTTGATCGAAACATCATTATTTAAAATATTATATTTTGTATATGTTGATATTTTTTAAATATGATATAATATAATTTATTTGTAATTAGTAGTAATATAATATATTATTAAATATATTTAATATATTAATTATTATTATAATATAAGATAATAATATATCATACAATGAATATAGTTTATGTGTGTGTGAATTGCTAGTATTAAAATATATATTATAATAATATAATACATTATAATATTAAAATATTTATAATAGTATATATAACTCTAAAATATATATAATGATTTTATAATATAATTCTATTTATATGACCCAGGGATGTAATTTTTTGTTTTCATAAATCAAAGTTTTGTAAAGTGAAGATATACAATAAATTATTTTTATTGTATACTTTCATTTTATACAATGTTAAAGTTCATAAGTGAGACATAATATTTTAAAGTTACGTATGTAACAAACAATTTCATATTTAGACAAGCTGAATTTTATGTTTTCCAGTGTGAGACCATATTTCGCTCAAACCCTGAAAGGTTTGACAAATATGTACTACTTTGTTGGGTGGTGTGTTGGCTCATTCATATGGTGAACAATTTTAATCTTCCCCCTGTTTATGGTTCACTTCCCCTATCAATAATCATACATCTATTCTCTATAGCAATACAAATGCATTATTACGATTAAGTGGGAAATTATGATGTCAATCAAAATAAATTATAGATGCATCTTCATCAAGACTCCCATAGCAAAGACCATCATCACGTCATTAACCCTCTGGATTTTGGGGACATCATCTTCATGTAATAAAGTTTGCAAGTTTCTCCACATCAAAAACTCATGAGTGAGACGTATTGTTTTAAAGCTATGTAAGTGGCAAACAATATTGCATCTTGACATGTTGAATTTAATGTCTTCCATTGTGAGGGCCTTATTGTATCTGAAGCCCAAAACATCGGACCTTAAATCACCTACACAGTATGATCTAGATGACTTACAACATGATTCACTACCAACAAGCTACTCTCAAATCACATATAAATCATTCCATATGTCTTCCATAAGACTAATGAATGACATATTGGTAGACCTAGGACCTAGAAACCCTTTTGTAATCTTCCATGTTCTTAGGCACAATTTGTCTATCATTATCATGTACATCTTAGATTCATTCATGTGAATTAATATTTGACTTTTCCTATAATTGATTAAAAAAAAATCATAAAATAGAACCTTTTGTAGTGCATGAATTTTAGTCGTAATAAACAAATTCTAGACTTTACATGCCCTTCACTCATTATAGAGGGCTCTATAGTTTGCATGGAGTCAACATCTTTGATTGGTCATTTTCTATTGTCAATGGTGGACAAAGCCATCATGAACACTAATTACTGTCGTTTGTTACATCAACAATAATTACACCTCCAAAGATGATTTTATGCCTCTACTTTGTATCTTTCATTGTAAATTTTCATGTTCATACTCATGTGAAACAAAAGTCTCTTTGAACATATTGTTCTTTGTTCATCTTCCTATTGTCTCCTCTGCATAGACTATTATGTTGTCCATTTAAATTGCCTCATCTAATATGATTGTTATTGAAGCCACCTTCTCCTCCAGACTAGTCATTGTGAACTCATAACTCAAGTGAATGCTTAAGAACTTCATTCTTATGGGTTGCAAGAAATGAATCAATATTCTCATTAGACACAATCAATATCAGACCTAGGATGTTTGTAAAAAATTCTTTGAGGATTACACAAAAGAGTGTAAACTGATAGTTATGTCTCATACGAAACCCATAACTGTTGACCCCATTTGAGGGGGAAGGGCAAAGCCATACAGAACATGAAAGTGGTGAAACATGTCAAGGTGAAGTGGGTGGTGATGAACCTTATGGGCAATGATAGGGTATTTCAAGTGATGGACTTGAAGAAGCCTAACCAAACATACATGCAAAGTTTTGTGATATGTCACATATGTGAATGCAATATGTAACTTCCATCACACTATTTAAGTTACTCAATATATAATTGAAACAAGCATCATCTTAATGGACATATGTCTCTTTGAGGGTTTTTTTCAGCCATATGTTGCCATGATGACCATATGTTTGAGAGTATTTTCTTGGGTCAAAGAGTTTGAAAAAGTCCTTTAAAATTCCTTTTTGTTCTGATTGTGTGTGATTGTGTTGCAAGGGATCAAATTGCCATAGTTCTTGGAGAGAACATGTAGAAATTAGTGGGAATTTAAACCCTCGTCTAACAAATTATCCAAAATTCACTGTGCTTGTGGTCTTCATAGAAATTATACCTTTCTTCCATTCACCAAATAAAGAGAAATAAGTATTGTTGTTACAAATACAATAGTTGTTATTAGTGTTATTGAGAATGAGGATAAAAAAGCCTATAAATATCTATATCCATATCTATTTACATATGGCATCATGCATTATTTAATTAGATTATATAAGAGGCGTCTTTCATTGAAGAAGCCTTTTCCATTTTTTGTCTAATTGGTTTTAGAGTTGTCTAATTAGGTTTTTTATAGTTAACACAAAAAAATTGTTAATTTAATTTTAGATTTGTCTTAATTGACACATGGTGCATTCTCTAGTGTTTGTAAAAGAGTCGTTGAATATTTGACACCTATTCAATCATGTATTGGATAATTCAAACAATTTGGTGGAAGCTATAGATTACATTGTCAGATGTGACCTATCATTGAACTTTGTACGTGTATTTTTTTGGGGTAATTTGAGTCTCTCATTGAAATACCCTGTCATTGCCCCTCACCATCACAACCCAACTCACCTTGATATCTTTCACCACTTGCATTTTTTGTATGGGCTTGCCATTCCCTATGAATTCACTATTGCTCAAGTTCATCATAACAAAAAATGTCTCCTCCTTGCATAACACATTGCCACACCATATGAAGAAACACACAACCTCATTTAAAATTATCATCTTTACAAAAATATCATTTTTTTGTTTCTTAATGCTTTGTGATCAACAATCATAAGTTTCAAGTGTGATAAGATTGCGATTTACACTCTTTCACTTTACAAATACCCACTTTACTATTATATTATTATTATATGTATAATATATTGTTAATTATATATAATATTAAATAATATTATTTACTTATATATGTGTGTGTGTGTGTGTGTGTGTGTGTGTGTGTGTGTATAATATTTAAATAATTTATATTTGTATATTATTATTTATATTATACTTAATAGTAATGATGTATTATTATAATAAACTATATTATATTATTAAACAATATATTATTATTTTTATTATATAATATTAATATATGTACATTTATTTATGTTAATGGGTTAGTTGTGTTTTTGAAGGTCTCGAGACGTGAGAACAGAACGGAGTGGGTTCCTCCCCCTCCAGGACTATTCAAATTGAACTTTGATGGAGCTGTTAGGGGGGACCCAGGGGCCTCTAGAGTAGGATGTGTTATATGGGATTGTGTTGGTTCCCTAATTCGAGTTGCATCAAAGAAGTTTGTAGATGATATCGATAACGAGGCTGAGGCTTAGACACTTGTCTTGGGTTTGGATCTTATGGTGCAATGCAAGTTTGATTGGGTCCTTATAGAAGGTGATTCAATGGTTATCATCCAAGCTTTACATAACATGAAGACTGGATCTTAGAATATTGATAACATTCTAAATTACGCGTGGGGAGTATTAGATAATATTAGCTTCTCGGAGGCCTTTCACTGCTTCTGGGAAGCGAATTCCACGATAGATAGTCTAGCAAACCAAAGAATATCACACATTGAAGAAATCATTGTGGACATTGATTGGAATAGCTGGAATTTTTAGGGGTCACTTTTATGATTAGGTGAATTGGGGTGGTGAAGCTTCAATGTCGAGCATGTCATATTTGATTGGCACTCATTTCAATGTTGGGGGTATCAATTCCCATGCATGACATACCCCTCACTACTATAAATATTGAAGGGTGAGTGGATGGCAATGGCCTCATTACTATTCATCTCGACTCTCTTGTTACTCTCTTGGGTGTTCTGGTAGGTCTTTGCAAAAATTCGAGAGAGTGGACAAAATGCTACAGGGGGCATTGAGTGAGCCCTTGTTACAGGTCAAAGCAACCACGAGGGAGAAGGTCCTTGATGGATGGGTGTTTGACTCTTGATTGATGCGGATTTTCATTATTCAATTTAGAAGTGTATTGCAGGCAGTGAAGGAAGTAATAGGTTAGGGCTTTATGGAGACAAACTGCCATGTGAAAGTTAATTCTTTGGTCACTTTGGCTATTATTGGGAATTTGCTCTTTGTTTCAAAGGATAAATAGATGACTTTGGTGATGACATGTAGGATTATCTGTGCAGGGTTTCAAGTGGGTTTGGAAAATTTGTGGAGGGGTTTGCTTGGGAAGGTTTGCATTCACTTCCCTTTTCTGATCAGGATGACCTGGGCCTATCCCTTTATGAGTTTTTTGGGATTTCGAGGAGCATTTTAGTGTGTTGGTGGAGCATATAGAGTTTCTACAGTGCTGCGTGAAAAACCCTAGCCTTGAGGGAAGATTTCTACCAAAACAAGACCACGAGGGAGAAGGTCCTTGATGGATGGGTGTTTGACTCTTGATTGATGCGGATTTTCATTATTCAATTTAGAAGTGTATTGCAGGCAGTGAAGGAAGTAATAGGTTAGGGCTTTATGGAGACAAACTGCCATGTGAAAGTTAATTCTTGGTCACTTTGGCTATTATTGGGAATTTGCTCTTTGTTTCAAAGGATAAATAGATGACTTTGGTGATGGCATGTAGGATTATCTGTGCAGGGTTTCAAGTGGGTTTGGAAAATTTGTGGAGGGGTTTGCTTGGGAAGGTTTGCATTCACTTCCCTTTTCTGATCAGGATGACCTGGGCCTATCCCTTTATGAGTTTTTTGGGATTTTGAGGAGCATTTTAGTGTGTTGGTGGAGCATATAGAGTTTCTACAGTGCTGCGTGAAAAACCCTAGCCTTGAGGGAAGATTTCTACCAGAACAAGACCACGAGGGAGAAGGTCCTTGATGGATGGGTGTTTGACTCTTGATTGATGCGGATTTTCATTATTCAATTTAGAAGTGTATTGCAGGCAGTGAAGGAAGTAATAGGTTAGGGCTTTATGGAGACAAACTGCCATGTGAAAGTTAATTCTTGGTCACTTTGGCTTTCATTGGGAATTTGCTCTTTGTTTCAAAGGATAAATAGATGACTTTGGTGATGGCATGTAGGATTATCTGTGCAGGGTTTCAAGTGGGTTTGGAAAAGTTGTGGAGGGGTTTGCTTGGGAAGGTTTGCATTCACTTCCCTTTTCTGATCAAGATGACCTGGGGCTATCCCTTTATGAGTTTTTTGGGATTTCGAGGAGCATTTTAGTGTGTTGGTGGAGCATATAGAGTTTCTACAGTGCTGCGTGAAAAACCCTAGCCCTGAGGGAAGATTTCTACCAGAACAAGACCTGAATGTGATGTAGGTTCCAATAACATCAATTGTAGCAGCTCTAAGCACAATAAAATCCTTTAGGATGTTGTCTGCAGTGAAATCCCTGATCAAGGTTTTTGGAGCTCCTTCCCAACAGTCTTAGAATCCTTTATCGAGTTTGTTTGTGGGGCCCTCGAATCAGAGAAGGGTAGTCTTTTCCCACATGTAGGCTCCTTTGGCCTCCATGAAAGTGGCACCGAATGTGGGTGGCAAGATGCTAATGAAACATGTGGGTAGGGTAAGACTTTGGAGCTGGAAAGTAACTACGAAGTGTGCATATGGGTCCTTGGATTTTGTGATAGATGGCGGAATTGACACATGAAAATACCATGGAGAGTGGAGTGGAGTGCTAGATGATGAACAATTGGTGCAGGGGGCTAGTGGGGGGGGGACCCTGGAGGCGATTCCTCATTGGCGGTTGGTTCAGGGGGCTCATAGGTGGGCAATAACTTAATGGTGGTTGGTTCACTATTTTTTGTTTGTTGTTTTGTTGTCTCCCTTCAAGATAGTGGTTTTTGGTTCATCTTGTGCCTTTATGAGGCCAATGTTTTGTAACCCTTTTGGCGCTTTTTTGTTATTGTCACTGTCTCAAGGGAATCCCATCTTTTATAATCTTCATTTCTCATTTAATATAATGGGTGAAGGACCCCCCAACCCTCAATCACCTATCAAATATATATATATTGAAGAAGTAAGAACATCACTAAATTTTTTGGCTCGGGGTTTAACAACATTGATATATAGAAATTATTTTTTCAATCTACACAAGTCGAATATAAATAATCACATCGATATTCCTTCCCTCGCAAATCGAAAAATTCCATGTTTTGATTAGACATTAAGATCCTATTTACCAATATTTTTTTCTCTGTTCAACATAAAGTTTTTATGTAAAAAAGCCATAAGCTTATCACATTCCCATGAGTGAAAAATCATAAAAAGTTACACCAATAAAATGATCGAAAGAATGAAAGCAAACCCGAATCACTAGATTATTACGAATTACCTTTTGTGTACTCAACCTTTAACAACTATATGCATTAATGTCTTATAATATTTTTAAGCCCCATAGAGAGAGGGATCGATTGGTCTTTGGGCCTCTCAGAATTAATTGACCCGGATTTTATATCCACAACACAGTCATGTCATAATATCTTGTGGTACTTATCTTGTGTGACAATTAGATATCTTGGGATACTTATCGTGAAGTCATGGCTTGGTAGTTATTATTATGATGGCCATACTTTCTGATCTTTACCATCGCAATCATGTCTCGTAAATTTTAACACACTTTTTTACTCCTATATTCAAAGTAAACTTTCCTACGTTTGACCCCGAAAAAAAAAATGGTTTACAAAGAAAAAAAGAAAAGGTAATTAATTTTGGCGATTTTTTAAATATCCAACTCTACCTTTGTGGATTCAAACATGTGTTTCCATTAGGAGTGTACACGTCTTCATTAAAAAAAATGACGAGCTTTTTAATAATGTGTTTTTATTCGAAATTACAAAAAGATGACCATGATGATAACTTTTTAATAAATCAAAGTGCATCATTTGAATATAAATATAAATATACATTATAATTTATCTTTGACATTATTGCCTAATATGTCATTGAAGTTGATTGAATTTTTTAAAAGTTTTTATATTGTGTAAATTTTATCTTTTGGAATTTTTATTAATATTGCATTTAAAATAAAAAATAAATAAATTAGTTATAATTAATAATGGTTTTTCTGAGTTTTATGGGTATGTTAATAATTTTAAGAGTGTGATTTCATGTTTTATATTTGCTATTTTTTATTGAATTTTTGATTAATATGAGTTAGAAGTAAATAAAAAAATTTAAAAATAATTTTGGATGAATTTGATGGTATAAAAAGTCTTTAATATTTAATGTTAAGTTGAAGATTTAATTTTAAAAATATCAAATATATACAAAAAGCTCAATTAATTATTTAATAATATAAATGAAATATAAATATCATATTTATTTTTTATAATAAAAAAACTTAAAATAATTTGAAATGTTAAATTTACATACATTATAAACCCATGGTTTAACAAAATCTCACTCACATACTTGTCTAGTTAATTTCTTTTCATTTTATAAAGAGAACAAAAAATTTATCATCAAAATTTTATTTAAATAAACATAATTGAAAATGAGCTTCACCTAACTTGAAATAAAATAAAATTCTACATTCATTTAAACACCACACAAAACTACAATCAATCCAAGCTCTATTTCTTATATTCAACTCAGTGATATATGCACCATATAAAATAAACTTTATGTTAATCATTCATACTATACAATTATCAATGCAATCAATGTAATGAACTATAAAAAGACCCCACACCCTCCAAAGACCAAATCCTATTTCAAAATTGATTCCTTTGAAATGATAAAAAAAAAACGCTGTGGGCCAAATTCAAATTTGATCATTGTAATAAGAAATCCCATAATCTCTGTAGACCCACCCCACCACAACATATAAAGACATAGGGTACATTCCATGATAGGAAAAAACCTCTGAACCAAAAAAAGAAGGCTTTCCCTACAAGCTATTAAAAGCTTTCCATAACATAACATAAGATGTATCAAGTAAAAAAGGAACATAAAATCCCATATATATTTAGAAAAAAAACAAATAAAAATGATTCACAACAACAAAAACAACAACAACAACAACAACAACAACAACAACAACAATAATAATAATAATAATAATAATAATAACAACTACTACTTCATATCTACTAAATAAAAAATAGTGAGTAGTCCCACAATCAAATTTTAAGGTAGAGTTTCAATTGTGATGAGCTCAAGTGGTAATAGTGAATGGACTATCCTAGGTTGCAATGGACACATTGATAGCAATAGTTAGGAAATGAACGACAAAGTTATGTAAAGTGAAGTGTAATGAAGTGGAAAATATGTGTTATTTTGGAAAATAATTAATGTGCCTTTTATATGCTTTCACATCTATCATATATGTTTATTAGGGCATTTGCAAGTTAAACATTTTATAACAATCTCCTCTTCTATATGATTAACACTTATGACATATGATTCAACTAGAATATTGAAGGTTTGCATGTCCAGGTTACTTCCTACTACTACTTTAAAGATCAAAATGTAACAAAAGAGGGGAGGGGAAGGGAAGCCACACCCTTTTTATAACAACCTACAACAATTGAAACTCATCAAGATGTTGTGTTACACACAAAGAGAGGGGGTTGAGATAAATTTGCTTGGATTTTGAGTCGAGGATATCCATTAAAATATTATCAACATTGGGATTGAAACACCAAATCTAATGGAAACTATTCTTTTGTCAATTGCCACAATACAATGTCATGTTTTTTATTTTTATTTTCTTTTTTAATCTCTAGTTGGTGAGGCCTAGGGCAAATGGTACAATCTAGCCCATCATCCCCAATAAATAATTCCACACACCCAACCAAAAAACATCAAATTCCACATCATCTGAGCATCATTATATTACTAAAAGCATTAGAAAAAGAACAATTAAGTGTTAATTCCCACAATTAATTTCAAGCAATGGATAGTCAAGGCAATATTAATCAAGTAAATTTCCAACAAAACTAGTGGAAACTCAGTCTAAATATTTAACTAACCATAATCCAAAAAAAACCCTTGAAATAGTAAACCACAAATGAGCATCTAGTAACACTGAGGAAAACAACATAGTGCATCTAAATACATAACAATTAAATTTTAATTTTAATAATTGAAATTGATTTAGAGATATTTCTACATATAACTTCAAAAAATGATGCAGGGACTTCCAAAGTATATAGGCAATCTTGCATCAATGAAAAATAATAGTCGTGTTAGGATTGTGGAGCTAAAAGCTTCACTGATGCAAACAGGAGAGGAGGTTGCTGAAGGTTGCTGAGTTGCAGAGAAGTTGGGGTCGGTCTGATCAGCCGACGTCGGCGGGAGAGCATAGAGAAGCAACCGACGTCGGTCATATATCGGCCGACGTCGGTCACCTCCAGGCAGACAGGGACTGACGTCGGTCGCCTGTGTGGTTCGACTGCGAGCTAATTACGGGCAGTTAGCTAACGAACCAAGTGTTTGCATGATGAGTGCTAATTTTAGACTCATAGCTACGGATCTAATTATTGTAATTAGATGTCTAATTATTGTTTGGATGAGATCTATATAACAGACTCATGGTTGTATTGGAAAAGTGTGCTAGGGAGTAAGAGAGCATAATTATAAGCTCCTTCTGTGTGTGAGGTAGAGCAATGGTGCGTTCCTCCTAGTGCCTCAGTACCAGGTGTGTTGGTGCTGGATTGGAGAGCCAGCTGGGTTCTTCAAGAGTGTAGGATCTTGGTCACAGTTGCATGGCCTATATAGGAGATCTACATGGTAAGTAAGATCGTTGATCTGCAGGTGTATGTGTGTGCAAGGTCGAGGTTCACAGGTGAGCAGAACCGTTGTTTGATTTGCAGGTGTGCAAGGTCATATAGACAGCAACACAACAGGGAGCAGTATCAGGCAGGATCTACTTGGAGTATAGGTGTGTACTCGGATAGAGCAAGAGGAAGGCAAGGGAGTTCCTTCCATAAGTATGGTCTGTTGAATTGCAGGTTGTTGCAGATTCATGGGAGATCTACTTCAAGTACCTTGAGTACTTGTGGAGCACGTGGAGTGCTTGTGGAGTGCGTGGAGCACTTGTGTTGTGCGTGGAGCACGGGAGGTGAACACCAACTCTGTATTTTGAGTTGGGTGTTGGGCCCTGAGAGGGAGAGCTTTGGGGAGGAGAATTACTGTTCACTTGAGGTGTGGGAAACCTCTGTAAGGTGGTGGAGAAGAAGTGGCATCTTCTTTATTGTATTCTTTTCTGTATAAAGTGTTAATACAAGTTGTGTATTGTCTCTCATATCATGTGTTATTCTGAATTCTAGTTACTTGGTGAATCTGGTTAATTTCCGCATATTAAGTTGCTTGGTTTGGTAATCAAATTGTGTGCTTCCGGTTTATCTCCCAACAAGTGGTATCAGAGCCAGGTTGGAGGAAGCAGGTTTTGTGTTTGGTTACAGGGCACTCTCAGGGGTTTTTGATCGAGTGGGAGTAGAGCAACAGCAGATCAAAGTAAGCTAAGAATGGAGGAGTTGAAAAGCACAGATGGTCACTCATGGTCCTATGGAAAGAAAGAGCAGGTAAAAGATTATTGTTTGTTGGTAGCAAATCAGCATGAAGAAATTAAAGAAGCAGATGTTGCAGGGGTTATTGCACAGGATGTTCTTGGAGGTTTCTTGGATAAAGTTGAATCTTGGATAAAAGATTCGGTTTCCTCTTTCCATGCAGCCCTAGGTAGAGGAGCTGGTAAGCCTTGCCAAAGAATTGGCAAAGTGGAAGTGAAGCTGAAATTGCAGGCGGCCAACACACAGGTGTTGATGAAGGTCATGCAGGTCCCAGGTTTGGAGATATGGCTAATTTCTTCAGAAAGATTGGGTGATGAGAGATGCACAAGAACTCTCACAGCGGATGCACTTGAATTAGCTGGTGGTAAGAAAACAGGTATCCTTTATCTACTTTTTTATATTACTGATTCTTCTTTTGTTGCGGAGACGTGGCTTCATAGGCTTGGTCACATGAGCAGGAAGGAGATGCATGTTCTTAAGCGGAAGACAGATATATTTGACAGGCTTAAGAACTGAAAAGCCTTGGTGTTTATGGAGGAGATGGCGGACAGAACCCAGTGGATGTGGCTGGATACTTCTGAGCAGGGCAGTTTGGACATGGGTTTTGATTCAAAGAAGCTCACGGGTAAAAAGTCATCACTCACAGGCGAACACAGGTACCGATGTCGGTCAGGAGGAACCGGCATCGAACAGACAGGTGCCGATGTCGGTCATGTGCAGACCGAAGCCGGCGATGTCGGGCAGGGTAAGACCAACGTCGATCAGGAGACCAACGTCAGCAGTATGTAAGACCGATGTCGGTCAGAGGATCGACGTCGGCAGCAGGGACACCAGCGCTGGCAGGTTGGTAGTCAGGTACATACGCATGGAACCGACGTCGGTCGGATGCAGACTGTGGGGTGACCGAGGTCGGTCACTGTAACAAATTTTGGGTGGACAACATGTTGTCAAGGAGTCTCAAACACCCATACGGAGGACTGAAGGCGTAAGTAGGCCCTCAAATTCATGTTCCTCTTCTTCATACATGTTGCTGATTGTAGAGCAGGAAGGATCCAGGAAACAGGTGTGAGCTTGGCATGGATGAGGATGTGATTCCTTGGAGGAGAACCAAATAGGTGTGTTTTGGTAGGGTTGCCAGCAGGTATGAAAGCACAGAGACGAATGGATACCTTAGTAGAAGAATAGAGAGAACGGATACGTGAGACGGAAGACCAGGTATATGGTCTTGTGGAGCTGCAGGACAGTGGTACAGGTTTTGACAGGTGGAGGACGGAGCATGGCTTCAGTCAATGTCAAGGTAACTACTGTGATTTGACTTACCAGGGGGATGGTGATTGCAACATCATTCTGTTGCTGTATGTGGATGGTATATTTGCTAGCTAGCAGGTTAGTACATACAGGGTTTTGCTGAGCTAAGGGTAAGATTAGTTCAGTGGCATGTCATGAGGAGTTTGGAGCAGTGGAATTCTTTGACATGGGAGACATGGAGATCACAGGTTGATTTTGTCTCGAGTGGGAGCTGATGTGAATCAGGTGTTGGCGAGGTTCGGGATGCAGAACCGGAGCACACTAAGGGCTGGACAGGTACAGTGTTCGAAATCACATGAGGTCTGGTATAGACCTGAGTATTCCCATGCAGTGGGAGCTGTCAGAGAGTTAGGAGCCAATTCGGGGAAGTGGGTTCTCAGGTTTTCTGAGAGGGACCGGCAGCAGGTGTTGCTATGCAGGGTCAGGACTTCACTACAGGTGTTGTAGGTTCGGATGTGGCAGGGTACTCGGATGACAGGTGGTACACCACGGGATGTGTGGTGGGTTGTCTTCAGGTGGGAGCTTGAAGAGGGATACAAACCAGGAAATAGATTAGACGGAGTACAGGTACAGGTACAGTGCAGCTGTTTATCTCCAAGTGGGAGATTGTTAAGATTGTGGAGCTAAAAGCTTCACTGATGCAAATAGGAGAGGAGGTTGCTGAAGGTTGCTGAGTTGCAGAGAAGTTGGGGTCGGTCTGATCAGCCGACGTCGACGGGAGAGCATAGAGAAGCAACCGACGTCGGTCATATATCGGCCGACATCGGTCACCTCCAGGCAGACAGGGACCGACGTCGGTCGCCTGTGTGGTTCGACTGCGAGCTAATTACGGGCAGTTAGCTAACGAACCAAGTGTTTACATGATGAGTGCTAATTTTAGACTCATAGCTGCGGATCTAATTATTGTAATTAGATGTCTAATTATTGTTTGGATGAGATCTATATAATAGACTCATGGTTGTATTGGAAAAGTGTGCTAGGGAGTAAGAGAGCATAATTATAAGCTCCTTCTGTGTGTGAGGTAGAGCAATGGTGCGTTCCTCCTAGTGCCTCAGTACCAGGTGTGTTGGTGCTGGATTGGAGAGCCAGATGGGTTCTTCAAGAGTGTAGGATCTTGGTCATAGTTGCATGGCCTATATAGGAGATCTACATGGTAAGTAAGATCGTTGATCTGCAGGTGTATGTGTGTGCAAGGTCGAGGTTCACAGGTGAGCAGAACCGTTGTTTGATTTGCAGGTGTGCAAGGTCATATAGACAGCAACACAACAGGGAGCAGTATCAGGCAGGATCTACTTGGAGTACAGGTGTGTACTCGGATAGAGCAAGAGGAAGGCAAGGGAGTTCCTTCCATAAGTATGGTCTGTTGAATTGCAGGTTGTTGCAGATTCATGGGAGATCTACTTCAAGTACCTTGAGTACTTGTGGAGCACGTGGAGTGCTTGTGGAGTGCGTGGAGCACTTGTGTTGTGCGTGGAGCACGGGAGGTGAACACCAACTCTGTATTTTGAGTTGGGTGTTGGGACCTGAGAGGGAGAGCTTTGGGGAGGAGAATTACTGTTCACTTGAGGTGTGGGAAACCTCTGTAAGGTGGTGGAGAAGAAGTGGCATCTTCTTTATTGTATTCTTTTCTGTATAAAGTGTTAATACAAGTTGTGTATTGTCTCTCATATCATGTGTTATTCTGAATTCTAGTTACTTGGTGAATCTTGTTAATTTCCGCATATTAAGTTGCTTGGTTTGGTAATCAAATTGTGTGCTTCCGGTTTATCTCCCAACAAGTCGTGTGTTCATGTGGTTTCATTCCAATTTATCTGTTGTTTTGGCATGATGAAGATGATCCATTGGGAATCACATGTACTCTCATAAAGTTATATAGCATCAAACACATCATCAAAAGATCAATTTTAATAAGTTACATGGTTCCAAGAAAGTTGGTTGAGTTTCTCAATCATCAATACAATTCAGGAGGTAGTTGCATGCCTTGAAGGGATAAAATGCATAGGTTGTGGGGAAAAGGAAAAAATGGCATCAATAACTTCCCTAAACCTGAATGTGATTTCAAATTTGGATTTCTATTGAAAATTTATGTAATTTCAAAAAAAAATCTCATTTTCGAGTCTGTATGTAAATGTTATAGCCTTCAGAAGTTTGCATATTTTCACAGTGATGAAACTATCAGTCCACATTAAGCAATGGTTTAAAAACTTTTGGTCTACACATAAGGGCTATTTTAAAACTACCATGGTGGTTTTGTAACCACCAAATTGCATATAACAATGGTTTTTCCATATGGAATGTAAAAAGAAAGTAACAACCCATAATGATGACTTAATGGATCTTAAGAATTTTTAAGAGGCTAAAGAAGGTGAAGAGACAATCCTGAAGGAAAATAATGTTAGAGAAGATTTTAAATTTCAAGGAAAATGGCCAAAAAGAGTCAAGAGTCTGAGGAAGCTCTAAGAAGTTGGAGAGAGAGAGAGAGAGAGAGAGAGAGAGAGAGAGAGAGAGAGAGAGAGAGAGAGAGAGAGAGAGAGAGAGAGAGAGAGAGAGAGAGAGAGAGAGAGAGAGAGAGAGAGAGAGAGAGAGAGAGAGAGGAGTAGAGCTCTCCCAGAACAAAGCAAAGGGATGTTTCAAGTCCAGAATGGACTGTGAGAGAGTTTCTATCTTATTCATATAATGTAATAAGTTTATCAAGGTAAGTGTGTGTGAGAGATTGTGAATTCAATATTTGTAATAGTTTTATGAAGTAAATAAAGAAAGTGTGTTGAAATGTGTCAAGTCTAAGTAATGTGCTTGAGGTGTGTCTGTGGGAGAGTGTTAATACAAGCAACACAGAGTTAAAGGATGACTTTAATTAGTTTCTTTTTTTGTGCTTGCACCAATTGGTATCATAAAAAGGTCTTTCCTTGCTAGGTTGAGTGTGTGAGGCTCTTATATGAGTCAATTTCAAGCTATGAAAGAGAAGCACGCTTAAATTAGTTAAAAGTTTTAAAAAATAAGCTTACATATGAGAGATGATAAGTTTGTTAAAGGTGTGAGACAATTCCTAAGAGGAAGTGGGAGAGGATATTTTTTGAGTCTATTACAGGTTTAGTTAGATAATCCTACTTGTTGTAGAGATATGACACACAAAATTGGAAGAACACTAGATGTGGAAGACTTGATAAAGATGTTAAAGGAAATCTAAGCAAGATTGGATGTGATGGAGGATTTACAAAGTGAATATGTTGCAGATTTTTGTAAAGACGATGAATAAGAAATGTTGGAGATATTGATATACCCATAAACAAAGGTGGAAGTCTTGGAGAGTACAGGCTAGTAAAGAAAAGAGACCAATAGAGGTCAAGGTGAAGGAAAGAGGTAAGTGTACTAGAAATATACTTTGGTTATGTGGTAAAGAGAGCCTAGATAAGCTCATGAATTGGATATTGAAGTAAGAATTATTATTTGAAGAGACATGCACTAAAGAGCCCATGAGGGTAAATGTTTCAATTAAGAGATTATGTGGAGTTTCAATTGAGTATTGGAGAGTTATCTAAGAAAGGAGACAAGGAAAAAAAAGAAAAATGTATGGAGTTTGGAACATATGGTTTCCAAGTTTATGCTTCATTTTGTGCACCCAAGAATGCAAGTAGAGTGGTTAAAGAAGCTTCATATCTTGAGGCTTGAGAGAGAAGATAAGAATAAGAAGACTAACATGAAAGGAAATATGAGAGGGAAGTTTTCATTTAAGCATCTCAAATATACTTTAAAAACTATCAAGGAGAAGGATATGAGTGAGGATAAGAAGGTTTTATTAAAAGGAAACACGAGAGTGAGGTTTCTATGTGAGAATATCTAATATTATTTCAAAAAAATAAAGAGAAGGAAAGTTGTGAGCAGCCCATAGATGAAGGAATCCTCATGGAAGAATATGTATAGGAGATAATTGTTGAACCAAAATAAGGAGACCCATTATTTGATAATGGGAAGGAGTTTTGGTATCCCATAAGGGGGAAGAGGTAAAATATTCCATGGTTAATGAAGGCAATGCATTTTTAATTTATAATTTAGAGGGAATAAGGGTTGAGGACAACTAAGAAAAGCTACATGTTTCCTTGAATAAAATTATAAAGGTGAATGAAGAAGGCGACCATGAAGAGTTGCAAGTTTCAATGAAGGAAACAATAAAAGTGGTTGAAGTGAAATTTAATGCACATAAGGAGAGTATCGTTCAAGACCATCCATGTGAAGGAGTAGAAAATATAAATAATAATGAAAAGAGGAAAACCATTGAGGTTGTTGATAATGGGCCTTTGAGAGTGAGAAGAGTTGGAAAACACATCTATGAGGCATGATGAAGAAGTTTATGAATTGTTTATGGTAACTCTTGATTCCATTAATGTTTTTGTTCAATTTAAATTTACAACAATAGAGAATATGAAAAAGAATAGGAAATAGTGTGGTTTAATCTAACGTGCTCATTTGTATGAAAATCAAAGTGAAGAAGTGAAACAAGAGGATAATATGGAAAAGTTAGTTGAATAACTAATTAGTAAGGATATATCAATAGTATAATATTATCTTAAAGTCATCATGGAGAGAAGAGAGAGTGAGAAAGTGTGGGTTTAAGAATTTTCTCAAGAGCATATACAAGAGGGAGTTCATTTGCATCAGCTAGCATTGGGAGAGAAGAATCTCACAAAAATAAGTGAAAGAGATTGGAAAGAAACAAAAGACCTTATCAATAGGAAAACAATGGATAAATAAGGATATATATCAAACCTCCATATTGAGATATGGACAAAGAGAAAATTAGTGAATGTGAAAGTTAAATACTTGGTGATAGAGGTTGGTCCAATAATAATTTAGACAAAGATAGATGATAAATGTCACTCATATGACATAGATCCTGTTGTCCCCAAAAAATGCCACTCATTTTTGGACAACCTATGGACTATTTTGGCCTTGCACAGACCAGAATTTCTATCTTCCCTTCTCAAAATTTGTTCTGAGCTTTCAAATTCCTCATTTTTCAAGCTTTTTCCATAAAGGGATTCATAGGTTCAACAGGTTAAAAAGCCTCTACAGGCGAGTTTGGTCAAAAGAACAAGTTTATAACACTTAGTCATTTCCAAGATTGGTTCAGCGCATCGATTCAATCAAAAGAGTTCAATCGGCAAATGATAAAGAACAAAGGCTTGAACCATTGAACTTTGAACCACTTTGGTTCAAAGGTTCAATGGGTTCAACGACCAAGTTGGTTCAATGCGCTTGGTGCAAAAGATCAAAAGGGATTATCCAAATAATGAAGGAGCTGATTGAACCATTGAATCGTTGAACCAAAGTTAGTTCAATTGGTAGGTTCAAAGGGCTGCCCCAAAGCCAAAGAAATAAGTGTCCTTTTGGGGGGCAGTAAGCAAAAGTAGATAAAAGTTAGGAACCCCTTAGGAAAATGGCTAAGTCCAAGAGGTCGAAAGAATTCTCTCTAGAAGATTTTCTCAGAAAAATGTTAAGGCAAAATTCCTTCAAACTTTTTGTCTGAAGGAATTCACCTGGAGAAAAAGTCTGAAGAAATAGAAAAGAATGAACGGCCAAGTAACAAGAAACTTTCCTTTAGACATTTTGTCCAAGGAATTCTTTTGGGCTTTTTGCCCGATAGAAAAAGCCCGCCGAAGAAGTAAGAACCCAATGGGGAAGTTGAAGCCTGAAGGACAAGTACCCTTGCGGGGGGGCACTTGGCAACAGAGAAAGGACCGTTTTAAAAGCCTGAAGGGACACCTTCCCTTCAGGACGTTCCAAAGGCTGAACAAAGATGCAAGAAGAAAATTTCACAGACTTAGACAAAAAGGGGCTTCCAAGGATGAACCGAATGAACCGATTGAACCATTGAACCGTTGAACCAAAAGGTTCAATGGGTTCAAGGTTCAACCAGATCTTAGAAAGATAAAGGAAGCAGTGTTTGAGCGAGACACAAAATAAACCAATGAACCGATTAAACTTTGAATTGAAAGAGTTCAAAGTTTAATGGTTCATAGGTTCAAAAGTTCAAAGGTGGCCTCAGTCAAGAGAGAAGCAACAAACAAGTGGTTCAACGGATGGTTCAACCAAAGAGCGGGAAAGCGATTGAACTAGCAAGCAATGGAACAAAAGAGACAGAATGAACCAATGAACCAATGAACTTTCATAGGTTCACAGGTTTAAGGTTCAAAATGGTTCAAGCAGTTGGCGACCATTGATGACCCCTCAAACGTCAAATTTAAAGTGAGGGAAAATCTGTGGAAATTTAAATAGAGCGCAGAACTTAAAGGAAGAACCAAGCGATTAAATGAAAAGAGAGCCCAAAGATTTAAATTGCTATAGGGAAGAGAAGATCAATGCAAAGGACTAGACAATCCATACCAAAGAAGAGACATATTAGATGAAGGGACATGCCATAGTTATGGCAGTGCACTATTCTCAGCATGGTCTCTCCAGACAGGACTGGAAGGCACATTGAAGATGTTGACTGCAGCATGGGCCATCCAATGGAAAAAAGTGCCAATCCTTGCGTAGTTGCTATAAGATTGTAATATCTCTCATTTGTAAAGGAGACTTTTCATTTTTACTAAGAGCAAAACTCTGCCCATTTTGAAAGAAGAAGACTGAGACTTTGAGCTCAGATTGTAATTTCATTTTCATTTTTATCTGAATGAGAAAGTAGGTTGTTTACAGACTTTGTGCTATTTTGAGCTTGTATCATTTTAGAAGATCATTCTTACGTCTGTCTTCTGAAGGTGTTCTTATTCATTTAATTTGGTAAGCAAAATTAGTAAAATTAATAGGAAAGTGTCCTGAAACTAACTGTGGGAAGACTTTGTGCTTTCATAATTGTTTTCAATCTGTGTTTTTTCTTTTATTTTCTTTTTGTGTTAAGGATTTTGGGATGACTTTGTGCCCCCATTATCCTTTGTGATATACTCTTTGGGTAGTTGAGGTGGAAACTTTGCATTCTGTTTCATCCTGTTGTTACTATGCCCTTTGGTTACTGGTTACTTTACTATTTGAAAGAAACTCCTGCTGTTTCCTGCAAGAACACTTCTGAAAGAAGAGAAGTGCCTTCAGTGTTTACACCAAGATTTTCTCCTTTGTCTGTGTGCATCATCTCTAAAAGAAGAGAGATGGATGGTTTATTATGCTCCCATGTGTTATTTTTTGCTTATTTATTTTGTATATAGCTCCTACATATCTATAGGGAACCTCCCCTTGATGAGAGGAGAGGTTTGTCCGCTGTTGATGTAGTAAACCTACACAATTGGCTGACCAATCTTCTTACTATGGTTGATCAAACCTATTTTGTTTATCATTATGCTGATTGACAAAATATTCACCCAACAATTTTTGGCGACTCCACTGGGGATGAACGTGCAGTCTGAAGCCTCAAGTTTTAGATTGAAGCAGTTCCTTCCCTTATCCATTATATTATAGACTCTGGCGACGTCATTCCATGTCTTACCCATTATCATTATAGCCTTACCATCTTCCTTCATCTCCATTATATTATCTGGTCTGCAAAACCAGAGCCATTGGGAAGAGCACGTAGTTTAAAGTCTCAAGCTTCAAGCTGAAGTAGATCTTACTCTTTTCCATTTTTGTTCTACAATTTGGCAGCTCCACATTAAACTAGAGGCTAGAAATCCCAAGGTGTTGTTGACCCTACTTTTGAGTTGGTGCAACAGAGTAATTTTGAGTTGTTTCCTCCATAACCTCACCTTATACGAACTAAGAGTCTTCCTTCTAGCCCTACCAGGCCACCAACACAAGGCATAGAGCTTCTTTTTCTACTGCTGGCTGAGCTTTACCTATCCATGCTCCACCTAGATTAGTGATCCCACTTTTACATAATCAAATCATGGCTCAAGGCCCCTGGGGTAATTCTTTCGATCCACTGAATTTGACTCCACCTTTGCATGAGCTTCCATGCAGTTCAAGAAAGAATTTCCCCAATTTTTTTGGTGATGGGAAGGTTCATCTTGATGAACACATTACAACTTTTAGCATAGCCTATGCAGTGTAATAGGGGTGGAATTTGAAGACATAATGGTCAGGCTATTTATAGAGACACTACAAGGCGCTGCTACAGACTAGTTCTACCACCTGCAAGCTAGATCAGTGACTGACTGGGACACTCTAAAAGACAAATTTGAAGCCAGGTTCAAGTCTACAAAAGATGAACATGCCTTGCTAGCCCAACTCACTTAGATGAAAAAAGAGCCTCATGAACCTATGATAGATTTTATTGCTAGGCTCGACAAGCTGAGGCACAGGATTCCCATGGTCACCCAGCCGACATGCCTCAGAACCTCAAATGCTTCTTCATCAACTCACAACTACTTGAAGTGAGTTTCTTGCTGAGACAGGCTAGACACATAGACCTTGTTATTGCTTAAGACTTGGCTACTGAGGTAGAAGATGACCTTATCTTGGTAGGAAAGATAAGGAGAGACCCTAATAAAGGTAAATCCTCTTCATCTTCTGAGTATTCACCTACAGTCACCACTGACTGATGGTATAAAAGCTAGAAAATGAAATGCGAGCTCTCAAAAATCAAATGGTGCAAGGGATGTCATTTGCTCCTGCATACAGAGATATGCCCAGGAGGACATTTCAAAATTAGGCGTACCAAGGCAATGTTGCTAGGAATCAGGGACAACAAAATCGCCTTCCTCCTCCACAGAGGAACCTCACCCTTGAAGCATCTCCAAACAACTTGACAGTTGGATATTTGGAAACTAAACATGATTTCTCTTTCCAACCTAAGTTTGATCAAGAAAATGATGTTGGTCTCTTCATGGAGGATCAAGAAGAATCAGCCGGTGACTCACATATTGGTTTCCTGAACTATCAGGATGAACCCAGAAGAGAAGGTAATGCAGTTGAGGGTTCATATGATGTATTCACCAGGTCCAAGAATCAATCAGCTCAACAAGCTGATAAGGAGAAAGTAGAGGAGTGACCTCAACTAACAGTTTTAATTGCTAAGTGGGGATCCACTCTTCCTTTCCATCCAAAGGACCTGGTGATTGCGAGAAAGGTAAGTACCCCAAATGGCCCTATGCCTTCTACTTCAAATTTGTAGTCCAGTCCTCCCCCTTTCAAAAATCAAAAGGATGAACTCCCATCCTCTGCTCCTAGCTCATTTTAGGCATTTGATATCATTGACCATATAAAGAAAACCAAAATTCAAATGTTTGAATTTGAATTTTTGCAGTCCCATCCTGAGTAATTAGATAGACTGGTTCAATGTGTTAAAAACTAGAATATCCCTATTGAACAAGAAATTCCCAAAGTGACACATGATCCTACTAGGAATGCACCCACCAAGAACAACATTGTCACCACTCCCCCTGCTGCTCCTGGTAGGACTGAACCTTTTTATGTCTCATTGCTGATAAATGAATATCAGCTAAATAATTGCATCATTGATTCTGGAGCTTCAAACAATGTCATGCCTACTAAAGTGGCAGAATCTCTGGGTCTCACACTGACCAAGACATTTGGAAGATGTTTCTCCTCGAAGAACAAGTAAGTGCCACTGCTGGGGCAAATTAAAGATGCCCAATTTGCATTTGCTGCCTTTCTAGACAAGCGAATCAAGATGACTGTCTTAGTGGCTGACGTCCCAACATCATATGGCATCCAATTAGGTAGAACTTCTACAAGGATGTTGGAGGAGAATTAAGCATGGACTTGTCTCAGGCAAAAATCCTTGTGAAAGGTGTAATGTAGAGGTTGCTTCCTGAGAAGGAGGCAAAATACATTGTTACTCAGACATCAAGGCCTGAAGCTCAAATTTTGTTTGAGTCTTCAGGTAGGGGTAATTATTTTCTATCTACTGAAGACATTCATGTTTCAGCAGATGAAAATCCTATAGGTGATGATCTAAGAATTGGTTCAGATGGAACAACACCAAGTATGTCTGATAGTGCCAATGATTGGCAGGTGTTGAATGGGAACAATCAAATCATGTGCTAGACTGAACCAGAAGAGCAACCAATTATGGTAATGGACCATGTTGCTGCGCATCAAAATCGGGAAAAGGAACTTTTTTCCAAGAGAGCAAAGATTCATGGTTTTTGGATTAAAAGTCAAGTCTTGCTGTGGGGCAAGAGGAGAAAACCAAAGGGAGAACACAGAAAATTGGTTTCTTGGTGGAGAGTTCTATTCACCCATCACCGATTCTAGGGAGAAAATGGCTTCTTGCTAGTTTATCAGGACAAAGCACCATTTTCACTACCTCTCAGGGGGGTAGCATCTGAAGTAATTCAATTCTTGAAGTACCAGATAAGTTCACTTGTAAATATGTACATTTGTATAGTCTTTTGTTTCTATTTTGTTCTTTTGTTTTCATTTTTTTTAGAGCCTTTCTTTTTGGGTAGCATGACTCCATAGCCCAATGGCACACTTCAAGGCACTGGAGATTCTAGTTTCTACTCCCCTCAGTTGTGTTTCAAGTTTCCAACTAAAGGTAGTTCCCCAACTGGAGCCAACTGTTGTCCCTAAAAAATGCCACTCATTTTTGGACAACCTACAGACTATTTTGGCCTTGCATAGACCAAAATTTCTCTCTTCCCTTCTCAAAATTTGTTTTGAGCTTTCAAATTCCTCATTTTTCAAGCTTTTTTTCGTAAAGGGATTCATAGGTTCAATAGGTTAAAAAGCTTCTGCAGGCGAGTTTAGTCAAAAAAACAAGTTTCTAACACTTAGTTATTTCCAGGATTGGTTTAGCACCTCGATTCAATCAAAAGAGTTAAATCAGCAAATGATAAAGAACAAAGGCTTAAACCATTGAAATTTGAACCACTTTGGTTCAAAGGTTCAACGGGTTCAATGACTAAGTTGGTTTAAAGTGCTTGGTACAAAATATCAAAAGGGCTTAGCCAAATAATGAAGGAGCCGATAGAACCGTTGAACCAAAGTTGGTTCAATCGGTAGGTTCAAAGGGCTGCCCCAAAGCTAAAGGAACAAGTGCCCTTTTGGGGGGCAGTAAGAAAAAGCAGACAAAAGTTAGGAACCCCCTCGGGAAAATGGCTAAGTCCAAGAGGCTGAAAGAATTCTCTCGGGAAGATTTTCTCAGAAAAATGTTAAGGCAAAATTCCTTCGGACTTTTTGTCCGAAGGAATTCACCCAAAGAAAAAGTCTAAAGAAATAGAAAAGAACGAATGGCCAAGTAACAAGAAACTTTCCTTCAGACATTTTGTCTGAAGGAATTCTTTCAGGCTTTTTACCCGATGGAAAAAAAACCCGTTGAAGAAGTAAGAACCCATCGAGGAAGTTGAAGCCTAAAGGAAAAGTAACCTTACGAGGGGCACTTAGTGATAGAAAAAGGACCATTTTAAAAGCTCGAAGGGACACCTTCCCTTCAAGATGTTCTAAAGGCTGAATAAAGACATAGAAAGGAACTTTCACAGACTTAGACAAAAAGGGGATTCAAAGGATGAATTGAATGAACCGAATGAAACCATTGAACCGTTGAACCAAAAGGTTCAATGGGTTCATGGTTCAAAGGTTCAACTAGAGCTTAGAAAGATAAAGGAATCAATGTTTGAGTGAGACACAGAATAAACCAATAAATCGATTGAACTTTGAACCAAAAGAGTTCAAAGTTCAATGGTTCATAGGTTCAAAAGTGCAAAAGGTGGCCTCAGTCAAGAGAGAAGTAGCAAACAAGTGGTTCAACGGATGGTTCAACCAAAGAGTGGGAAAGCGATTGAACCAAGAAGCGATGTAACAAAAGAGACAGAATGAACCAATGAACCAATGAATTTTTATAGGTTCATAGGTTCAAGGTTCAACATGGTTCAAGAAGCTGGTGACCATTGACGGCCCCTCAGACATCAAATTTAAAGTGAGGGAAAATCCATGGAAATTCAAATAGAGCATGGAACTTAAAGGAAGAACCAAGTGATTAAATGAAAAGAGAGCCCAAAGATTTAAATTGCTACAAGGAAGAGAAGATCAACACAAAGGACCAGATAGTCCATACCAAATAAGATACATATTAGATGAAGGGACACACCATAGTTATGGCAGCGCACTATTCTCAGCATGGTCTCTCTAGATAGGACTGAAGGTGCATTGAAGACATTGACTACAGCATGGGTCGTCCCATGGAAAAAAGTGCTAATCCTTGCGTAGCTACTATAAGATTGTAATATCTCTCATTTGTAAAGGAGACTTTTCATTTTTACAAGAGCGAAACTCTGCGCATTTTAAAGAAGAAGACTGAGACTTTGAGCTCAGATTGTAATTTCATTTTCATCTTTATCTGAATGAGAAAGCAGGTTGTTTACAGACTTTGTGTTGTTTTGGCTTGTATCATTTTAGAAGATCATTCTTACGTCTGTCTTCTGAAGGTGTTCTTCATTTAATTTGGCAAGCAGAATTAGTGAAAGTAATAGGGAAGTGTCTTGAAACCAACTTTGGGAAGACTTTGTGCTTTCAAAATTGTTTTTAGTCTGTGTTTTTCTTTTCTTTTGTGTTGAGGATTCTGGGATGACTTTGTGCCCCCATTATCCTTTGTGATATACTCTTTGGGTAGTTGAGGTGGAAACTTTGCATTCTATTTCATCCTGATGTTACTACGCCCTTTGGTTACTAGTTACTTTACTATCTGAAAGAAACTCTTACTGTTTCCTGCAAGAACACTTCTAAAAGAAGAGAAGTGACTTCAGCGTTTACACCAGGATTTTCTCCTTTGTCTGTGTGCATCATCTCTGAAAGAAGAGATATGGATGGTTTATTCTACCCCCATGTGTTATTTTATACTTATTTATTTTGTA